>CM046030.1:21224827-21604455 GCA_025215565.1 Flaveria ramosissima
CTCGGTCTTCAATTTGGTAGCACTTGCTTCTGATCCAATATAGTGGGTACATGACGACCCTGACGTGTCTGATCCAGAAGGAGAAGCATGTGAAGGACCTGACGAGCTAGACACAAATGCTGTCTGGAGAGGTGCTCCAGATGTCTTAGCTTGAGGCGTGGCATTGTATAAAGCTGGGTTTTGTGTATACGAAGACTTCTGTGCTCTATACTTCATCCTTAGTGCTTCTTCACGCAGCTTGAGAATGAAGTCATTTATATCCAGCTTTACAAGCATTCCATTCTGTCTAAGATTAGACACGAATGAAGCCCACTTATCAGGCAATCCGTCTGCGAAGTTGCTTACTTTCTCTTCCATAGTCGTTTCCACTCCATGTGTATGCAACTCGCTCATCAAGTGGTAGAATCTGTCTATGACTTCATCTAAACTCTCGTTACCAATCGATGAGAAGTTATCGAATTCCTTCTTTAACTCCTTTGCCTTGATTGCCTTTAATGATGCATTCCCATCATATCTCTTCTCTAGCTCATCCCACAGTTTCTTGGACTGCTTGTTCTCTGAGTACTGGTGGAATATGTCTTTGGGGATAGACTGAGTGATCAATGCATAAACCCTTTTCTCTGCATTGTACTTTACTTTCTGTGCGTCGGTCATCCCACTTAACGTTAACTTAACTCCATCTGCTCCCACCGGTGTACTATAACCAACCTCTATAGCTTCCCACAGATTAGGATCTACTCCATTGAGGTAGATCTCAAAACGTTGTTTCCAGTGGGGAAACTCATCTAAAGTCAAGAGCTTTGGTGGTTTATTGTGATTACCCACCTCACTCTCAAGCAACAGCAGGTTCTAATCCTTGAGTCCTTCCCAGCAGTAAAGGCTGACATCTGATCTTCCATGGCTAATAAACTTAGTATCTAATCAAATAAACTTTAACTGATGCGACTGAAGGATGCGAATGGTCTAATCGTGCGTATGAACTCTGCAATTGGTTCAACCGTGCAACTGAACAGGGCGAATGGTTCAGTCGTGCGAATGAATCTGGTGCGTATGAGCTATGCGAACGAACGGTTCAGTCGGCCGAATGAAGGTGCGACTAGGTCCAGTCGTGCGAATGAGCACTGCGAATGGAGTCCAGTCGTGCGAATGGATCACTCGTGCGACTGAAGCTGCTGTTTTGCGAAAATTTCTAGGTTTGACGGGTTTCAGCCGTAAAAATTCGAAATTTTGCAAGTCCAAATCGTCTAAGTCCGTAGAAACTGAACTTCGATGAGCAGGGAACGTCCAAGATCACTTTTGATGCTAAAGATTGCGTTTTTCGTGCAAAAACACAAACTTTTATGCAATCTTGATTGAATCAACACGAAATCAAGAGCCAAGGCTCTGATACCACTTGTTAGGACCTGGTATTTGAACGAAATATCGAGTGATTGCGTGTTAAACCAACTCAAATAGTGCGGAATCCTATTTGATTGGCAATCCAATCAGTGAGAACACTCGATGAATCAATCAAGAATTGAAATCAACGTCAGAAATCGATTAGAAACCGATCTGATGTGTTCTATGAACTTGGAGAACGATTTGGGAGGCTTCTGGACGGCTAGGGTACGTCTGGAATCGTAATGGGATGAATGCTTACGTTTTCCCACGAATTGGGTCTATTTATAGGTTAGTATTGTTCAATCGTGCGACTGGGCCATAAGTATGGTTCAGTCGTGCGATTGAACCATGCGGTTGATTCATCCGCACGACTGAGTGTTCAGTCGTGCGATTGAGTCAATCTTATGTGTCAATCATACGACTGATCCAGTCTCCTGGTTCAGTCGTGCGATTGAGTCAATCGTATGAAGTTATTCATGCGTGTGGTCCATTCGCATGGGCCATTCGCATGAGAACTTCATTAAGTTAAGTTTGAATGTTTTAATTAATATAACATAATGTGTAACCATTCAAACAATCATAAACCCAATCAATTCAATCACGACTCATTAATGAAATATTAAACATTACAAGTAACAACCAATTCATGTCATTTCATTAATCAATACAAATTACATCATAATCAGACAGACAAGATTCATTACATTACAGCTCATGATCTAGGGACATACATGCATCAACATCTGATCCACCTGTAACCCGAGAAAGAACTTCATCTTTCCCATGGCACTCATCTCAAACTCAGCCTTCATTACTGCTTCAAACTCTTTACATAATTCTTCGTTCTTTGACCCGAAAATGATGTCATCAATATAGATTTGAACAAGCAGTAAATCACCATCTTTCTCTTTGATAAACAGTGTGCAATCAATAACACCTCTGCGAAAGCCGTGTTTCACAAGGTGAGTCGAGAGTTTCTCATACCAGGCCCTTGGGGCTTGATGAAGCCCGTATAAAGCCTTGTCGAGTTTGTAAACCCTGTCCCGATGATATGGATCTTCAAATTCCTCGGGTTGATTGACGTACACTGTCTCTCGGATTTCACCATGAAGGAATTCACTCTTCACATCCACACTCTTCACATCCAATTGATAAACTTTAATCTTCATATATGATGCATAGGCAAGGAAGATGAGGATGGCTTCCATTCTTGCCACAGGTGCAAACACTTCATTGTAATCTATTCCCTCGATTTGTCGAAATCCTTGAACTACAAGTCGAGCCTTATTCCTGATGATGACGCCTTGGTCATCTTTCTTGCATTTCAAGACCCATTTGGTGCCAATGACCTTAGCACCTTTAGGTCTATCCACCAGAGTCCATACGCCTAACTTCTTGAACTGAAGAAGTTTTTCTTGCATGGCACTCACCCATGCCTCATCATTCAGGGCTTCACTAACGTATTTCGGCTCAAACTGAGACACAAAACAACGATAAGCACCGTCGTGAAGGTATCCTTTTTCCATTACCGAAGCATAATCAGCCGAACATAGCTGATTTCTTGTCTGCACTCCTGATCTGACATCTCCAATGACATTGTCCAGAGGATGATAGACATTTAAGCGTGATCCAGGAGTGGTGGGAACAACTACCTCAGAGTCAAGATTATGAACGTTTGGTTTTGTATCTGAGGCAGTAGGAGTTTGAGGTTTCGAAGATGCAGAGGCATCACTGTTAGATGGTTGTGGACTTTCAGGAATTGGAACCTGTCCCTCCTGATTGTTCTGGTCATTCTCCACAGCTTCATCTTCTGAGGAGGAGTCACTTACTTCGAGTGCTCCCCCTGAGTGGTGAGACGAGTCACCTTGTGAACCAGTTGATCTTGAATCTTGTGACGGTGAGTTCAAGACATCATACATCATCTTGGTTGCTAACTCTTCGTGAGAAGTGGATAGAGGTATGTTGAAGGACTTGAAGAATCCATCATAGTCGAAAAAGAAGGTGGGTCCTTTTCCAGCAGGTGGGGTGGTGTATCTTTGAACGTCCACGTTACACCACACTTCAACTAGACCCGTTGAGTTGTTGTAAACTCTCTTATTCGGTATGTTGTATCCTAAGAAGATACCTTCTTCAGCCTTCTCGCTGAATTTTCCCTCCTGAGTCTTCTTCAGTAGGGTGCACGGTGCGCCAAACGGTTCGAGATACTCTAGATTAGGTTTATGTCGTTGTAGTAACTCGTAACATGTCTTGCCATGGCGTTTAACTACCAGAACTCGATTTAACATGTAACACGCATTTGCCACTGCCTCATTCAAGAATTGGATAGGCAGTTTTGAGTCCGCTAGCATTGTCCGTGCTGTCTCTATCAAGTTGCGATTCTTTCTCTCAGCAACTCCATTCATCTGAGGTGTGTAGGCAGAAGTGAACTATTGCACAATTCCCTTTTCCTTGCAGTAAGCCTCCATCCACTGATTCTTGATCTCGGTTCCGTTGTCTGAGCGTACCTGTCTTACCTTCAGCTTGTAGAGAGACCCCAGTGTAGTTACTAATTCTTTGAAAGACTCAAATGTTTCTGATTTGGATTTCAGAAACATTACCCACGAAAATCTTGAGTAGTCATCAGTAACCACATAGCAGTACAAGTCGCCTGCAATACTTCTTGTACTGACTGGGCCAAACTGATCCATGTGAAGAAGTTCAAGAGGACGCTCGATGGAATGAACTTTCTTTTCCTTATGAGACTTCTTCGTCTGTTTACCTTTCTTGCACGCCACACAAAAATCCGGAAGTTGGAAGTTTTTGACGTTAACTCCTCTCACTAGATCATTCTGGATCAAGTGGTTCATTTTTCGTGGATTAATGTGTCCCATTCTCAGATGCCAGGAGATGGAGTCCTTCTTAGTAGCCTTTGACAAGAAGCACTGAACTTGATGATCCGTTGTGGAGGCCTTTGAAAGATCCAAGACATAAAGGTCATTATATCTTGAGGCAGACATTAAGACTTGGTCCTCAGGGATCACATAGTCCTTTGTTGTCGAATATAACCTTAAAGCCTTTGTCACATATTTGGGATATAGAAAGTAAGTTGTTTTGAAGTTGTTGAACGTAGTTTACTTTATCAAACTTCACTTTCTGATTTCCCACTTCCCCTTGAGCTGTGATATACCCACCTTTGTTACCCGCAAATGAAAAATGGCCTCCTTTTATTTGTTTGACGTTTGATAAGAGTGCCCTGTTCCCAGTCATGTGCCTGGATGCTCCCCTATCGACAATCCACGTGTTGGTTTCAGCACTATAGCGAACACCCTGCACGTTCAATTGAAAACATTAGTTCAGGTTAGGAACCCAAGCCTTTACTAGCTTGGGTTTCCCAGAGGCATCACACATCATAAATTCAACCCATTGACCTTTAGATGGTGAGGGAAGCTCAGGTGTCTTCTTGTCCTCATTATCAGACATTGAGGTTGACTTTTTTTTCCATAAACCAACTTTGTGTAAGGCCTGTTTGTGATAAACAGACGACTGGCTAATGGGTTGAACTTTAGGTTCACTAGCTCTTCTAGGTGGAGTCAATGAGCTCCTCTTAGAAGACCTAGGTTTTGATTCCTGAAGTTCAACTTTCTTACTAGGTGTCTGATAGTATGGACACTTAGACGCAATGTGTTCACACTCTCCACAGTTGTAGCATGATCTGCTATCAACTTTATGATTTAACTGTCTTTGTGGAGACGTGTGTGACACCCGAGTGACATTGTTCTGTTTGGGTTTTGACTCTACTTCTTTAGATGTTTTATCTTGTTTAACAAATTTAATTGTTTTAACATTTTTAACATCCTTTCCATTTTGTTTATTAGGACTTTGACATGAAACACGTGATTGGTTAACAGTAATAGTATTTTTAGGTTCAGATTTGACTGTGTTTGACCCAGACTTTATATTAACCTTTTCAAACTCTTTTTCCAGATTAACACAAGGCATTTTACCTTTTGCCTTTGAAGTGGCCTCCTTTTATTTAGTTCCAGATTCATTTGATGTACATGTGGAATCTGGATCACTTACAAGAGGAGTAGACACCACATGATCCTTGATTGGATTGTTATTGATTGGTTTACTTTTAGTGTTCATCAAGGTCTCAGGTGGTGGTGGAACCACTTTATATCCCAAACCCTCCCCATTATTACGTTCTCTCACTAAGTGTTGGACAATATGAGATGAACTTGTCCAACTATGCAGTTTTTATTTTAATGAATTAACTTTTACTTCTAAAACTGCTTTTTGTTTCTTAGTGACTTCTAGGGAGTTAAGATAGTACCTAATGTCGTTAGCTTGGTTAAAGGCTACTACTTCTGTTTTCGTAAGCTGTTTGTTCAATAGGTCTATCTTTTCTTTGTAACTGTGCTCATTTTGTTTTAGAACTCTGTTAGCTTCAGTGCACAGTTGCAAGTCCTTTACTAAGCTATCATTATGATCTAATAACCTAGCAAATTTCAAATCTATGCTTTCCCTAAATTTATTACCAAATGCGGATGACCCAGGAGGAAATGCGGATGATGATTTCCTGATCCGCATTAACAAATGCGGGTGAACATATAAAAAATGTCGGGTTAGCCTTTTGCATTTTCCCAAATCACTTATTAGTTTCTAAACTAAGGCAAGTCATAAAGGGATCATTTAAGGCAATAATACAAGAAGTCAATTAACATAGAAGAGAGAAAAATATTAAAATAATAATTTTAATAATAATGCTAATAATAATAATGATAATGATATTACCATTAATGTTTATTGAATGGGTAATGATGAAGGTTGATGAAGGTTAGAATTATGACCAAGAGGTCGGTTGTCTTACTGGATGTTGAAGCTGACCCTAAGATTAGCTTCAAACGGAAAACCTTAACTGAATACCCAGTGATAGAGCCTGAGAACCCTGTCACACCTACAACTACTTCAGCAATTCATCCCCTCAGTGAAACACCTGCTGGGGAAGGTGTATCACAGCCTCTCTCTGGCCAGAGCATGGAAGCTACTCCAAGCAATGAAGGCCAAAGCTCTCTCCACCCTAGGTCACAAAGGTCTGTAGGTGACAAAGAGAAAAGGATTTTAACTTTTAAGGAGATTGAGGAGGAGGAGAGAGAGAGGAAGAGGAAGCTAAAGGGAGATAGTTCCACTGGGTCTTCAAGCTTTATGGAAGCTGCAACCAGGGCGGCCCCCAGAACAAACACTCAAGATGATGAAGTGAGGGCCGTCAGGATTACTTACCTGCAAACCCGAAAGTATGACATTGATGAGATCATATCTCTCTTCTTAGAGGAACTCAATGAACTGACTGACATGGAAATGTCAAGAGAGATGAAGGAACTAGAGAATGCATGGCTACTCCTCCAAATCAAAGAAGAAAAGATACAAAAAAGACAGTACAAACATGTTCCTACTCTCTCCCTTGTTCAAGAAAACCTTGTTCAAGAAAACCTTGATCACACATCATACGTACATACAAATAATATAATTATTATCTTCCTTTACAATTGTTACATTCTTTATTCATTAATCATCGCACGATACATTATCATTCGCTTCATTCGTTTATAACATCTTTTCTTACGTTCGTTCATTTCATACATATCGCACTTATCGCACAAATCGCACCTTCGCATCTTTGTACCCAAAGTACATATCGCACGAATCGCATCCATAAGGTAGCCAAAATCACACGCTACATAGCACACAGTGAATACCACATCACACGTATCGGAGCAGTTACCAAAACTGAACCCCCACTGTGTCTATAGTCCCTTATGATATCCATCGTACGTATCGCACAAATCGCACCAACGGAGTGGTCACCAAGACCGACTCCCCCTATGTGTGTGCAAACTCTTGGGGTTTAGCCAGAATCGCACGCCATCTCATGGGTTAGACAAGATCGCACGCTACATAATCCACATGAGGTAACCAAAATCACATGCTACATAGCATACAGTAAATACCACATCGCACGTATCGGAGCAGTTACCAAAACTGAACTCCCTACTGTGTCTATGTCCTCTTATGAGTTAGCCAAGATCGCACGCTATAATACACACACAGTTGAGCTAACAACTCTCAATGAGTCGTGAACCTCCTTTCTTCTTTTGCAAGCCATCCTTACTCTCATTTGTTCGTTCATGCTTGCATTCATTCATTACGTTCCTCTTTTCATTATCTTCCACTTAACGTTACATAATACTTTCATTACATTCATTAACGTTCAACGCAAATCACGGGAAGACAATCACACATAACAATAAGGAACATAACAACATACACCATCATCACACACGACAACATCATACATACATAACATACATCATGCACAATCACACGACAACAAACATCACACGAATTACGCGCATCACATCATATAAAACCATACGGCATCGCACATCATCATGCATCGCATCATCATCATTATCAGCTCATCATCATAAATCATCTTACATCATCCATGCCCATCACATCACCTACAACTCCAAAGGTCCGAGCCCACACCCACACTTCACGAAAGTCAGACAATACTATGGTCATTCGGGCGTATGGACCCTATTCGGTCGCATGGTCTCTCATGCGTATGAGAACACTCAGCCGAATGGACCTCCAGTCGCATAGCCTCCAATCGCATACTTCCCATGCGAATGAGACTCAGTCGCATGGCATCCGGGCGTATGGACCTCAGCCACATGACCTTCATGTGAGTGGCCCTCAGTCGCACACCTTTCGTGCATATGAACGTCAATCACACGGCTCACAGGCGTAAGGACTCCAGTTGCATGACCTTCAGTCGCATGACCTTTATCCGCATTTCATTCAGTCGCATGACCTTTATCGCATTCATTCAGTCGCATTACTTTTGTGCGAATGAACCTCTGTTGCACTCCTTTCGTGCGTATGGACCCAGTCGCATGCCATTTGGACGCATGGACCTCTAGTCGCATAGCCCTAGCTGGGCGCAGAATGCAGTTCATCCCGAACTGCAGCTACCAAGTTCGACCTCCGAACTCTTCAAAACCTCTTTTAAGCCCAAATCAACCATTGTAAACCTTAGGGAAGCATACCATGACACCATTCAAGCACAACCAAGCCTGAAATCAAGCCCCAAACGAATCATACGCATACACATACATACACAAACGGGTTTACACCCAAAATACCCAAAAACGATTTTCAGATTTGTTCCAGCCCCAAAATCATTCAAAAACGTATAAAAGAGGGGTCCTAGAACTCTCACAAACGATCCCGACAAGAAGAGCTTCGATTTGACGCGCTACACTTCGATTTTCACGCTCGAACCCACCCGAACCAAGCTTTTCTCCTCTTTTCTCCTTCTCTTCTCCCTTGGCTGAGTATTTGGCAAGAATGGGGAGGGTGTGGGCTGCCCTCTCCCTTTTATACCCCCACTCATCCAAGTTTCTTCCCATTTTGGCAAGTTTGGTCCCTCGACTTTGGACTTTATTTCTTTTCTTCTTTCGTCGGCTTTAAAGAAAATTTCCGGGTGTTACAAGTCCACCCCCCTTATATAGGTTTCGTCCCGGAAACCTTTTATTCCTTAAACCATCGCGGGCAATACTATCTTATCTCTTTTCCAGTCTCCCACCTGGAGTTCAATCGGTCTACGTTGTTTATCCACACACGACTTCTTGTCTATCTTTGGCTACCTTCAATTCTTTGATCCTTTCGAGCTTCTCGGTCGTGGCCTCGATCACCTCAATACTTCCCATACGACATTTGGTGCTCGGCCTTCACTTGTAAACAAGTAAGGCATTTACTCTCGTAGTCCACCATATCATGTTTCATACCCGGCCACCAATAATCTTTACTCGGGTCTCGGTACATCTGACAGTTGGGATATTAGTGTATCCACATACCTTACATCGGCCAAGTATGCAATACGTTCACGCCTCATGCACTTTCCCGCCACAGCCATCGAAATCACCTTCGAAATCTTCGTGACCCAATCACCTTAAATCGTCATCGTGATCCGTCAGGCGCTGTCAACCGTATCATCTTTTTGCGGTTTACAATGTTCGCTTCGTAGTCCGCCAAACAATCCACTCCTAGGACCACATCGAAGGGCGTATCTATATTCTTACCACTAACATGCAATTTAGCACAGAAAGCAGCAAGAATATAACTTTTACTAGCGGCAGCATCGAATAACACAAAGGCTAAGGATTGATTTACTAGAAACGTACCTGACACAACATCGGGGTCCGTCCTAGCTTCCTCCGATCTTCTTTACTCCCGAACCTTCCCGCCTCGGCTTCTTGCAATCCTTGCTCATGTGGCCTTCCCCACCACAAGAATAACACCACCTCACACCCGCAGTTCTTCGCCACATGTCCGGTCCTTCCACAACGGAAAGAGATATTAGTCCCCAATCTACATTCCCCGGGGTGTTTGTGTCCACACTTGTCACACCTTTCCGACCCCGCATCAGGTGTGACCACATGCTGGTCATCCACCCGTGCACCTTTGTTACTTGGAGCGGTTCCGCCGCGTCCAAATCGCTTCCTGTCCCAATCCCGATCACCCTCTCCTTTCTTGCTAACTTCTGTCACCACCACAGATCTTTCATCGTATAATCTCCCCGCCAAATCAACCGCCGACCTAAACGTGCTCGGTCGGGCAGCAATCATGTGCCTACGGACATCCGCCGGCAAGCCGTGAATGTACATCTTAATCTTTCGTGACAGAGGTTTCACCTGATCCGGCATCAGTCGTGCCATTTTGTTGAACTTTGTGGTATATTGTTGATGTGTCATGGTTCCCGCCTCCAGCTGCATGAACTCTCTTTCAACTTTGTCCATCTCACTGTGAGGACAGAACTCCTCAATCACCAGCCTCTTCAACTCTGCCCACCTCATCCTCCCGATAGCCCTGCTTTCCTCAACTTGGACAATATTATCCCACCAACACAGAGTTGAGTCCACAAAAGAGTGGGCAGCAAACTTTACTTTCTAATCCTCCCGGCATTCGCTGATGTTCAAAACAGCTTCCATTTCTCTCACCCACCGGTGAGCAGCAGCAGAAGTGCCATTTCCATCGAAAGTAGGGGGCTTGCATCGTTGAAACGCCCCATAGTTACACCCTCGTGCCGCCTCCGGCGCAGGCTCTTCTTCTTCCTCTTCTTCATCCTCAGAGAGAACCGTTTCAGGCTTTGGTTGCTCCCGTCCTCCTGAGGACCTGTTCCTCTCTTTCCTTTCTCCTTCCTTTACAGCCTTAATCACTTCGGTCACCACAGACGGTAGGATCATCTGCATGACCTGATGAACCTCCTCGGCAACTGCCTCTTTCATTGAGGCCCTCAAATTCGCACTCTCATCACCAGCCTCCGGATGAGGGGTC
Source organism: Flaveria ramosissima (assembly GCA_025215565.1). Classification (NCBI taxonomy): domain Eukaryota; kingdom Viridiplantae; phylum Streptophyta; class Magnoliopsida; order Asterales; family Asteraceae; genus Flaveria; species Flaveria ramosissima. The sequence continues at coordinate 21,235,589 of CM046030.1, forward strand.
TCAGGTTCTTCATGAGCCACCTCTTCGGCCCTAGGCCTTCCTCTTGTAACCCGTGGTTCAGCACCACGTCCACCACCATCTCCACTACGAGAAGCTTTTGAACATCTACCACCAGCCATTCTCTAACACACACTGAAAGATTCAAACACCAACACGGTCATTCAAGGGAACAACTCAGTTTATGTCAAGTATAGTACGTCCCTAATTACAGTGGCCAGTTGTGATTAGCCACTTACTCTACTCTTCATATCCCAAGCATTACCTGTCCTGACTACATCAGTATCTAAATCTACCAGCAACACATAAACCATATAACATGCGCACGTAATGCCGGTTAACATTACGAAAATACATGATGGCACGCAGCTACTCAGATTGGCATCCCTTCCCTTTCTGTCCCATTCTCAGTTTAAGTTAAGGTTTATTTTGAAAATTTACCCATTTCACTTAAACTTTGGCTCTGATACCAACTTGTAAGGCCCCGTTCTCGGAACGCTTACAGTTGGATCCTCATCGCTCATAAAACGTATAATTACATTTAACTTTCATAAAACGTTGCAGCGGAAACATTAAACATCATTCCATTTCATCATAAAAACTTTTGCAACATAATAAATCGTTGTCCAATTACAAAATATTTGTTCCATTACATTACAAAAGCATTAAACAAAAGAATGCCATCCAAAACAAGCTGTGTAGCCGCCCCGTGCCATCCTCAGCAACATACCTGCCAACTGGAAACACATCAAACTCAGCGTTGCTGAGTGAGTTCTAGTTTTATCATAAAACATACTTTTCTTTCGTTATAACCATTCTTTACTTTCTTTCAAATCATACTATGCTTTCTTACATGATCACACATCATACGTACATACAGATAATATAATTATTATCTTCCATTACATTCGTTACATATTTTATTCATTAATCATCGCATGGTACATTATCATTCGCTTCATTCGTTTATAATATCTTTTCTTAAGTTCGTTCATTTCATACATATCGCACTTATCGCACAAATCGCACCTTCGCATCTTTGTACCCAAAGTACATATCGCACGAATCGCATCCATAAGGTAGCCAAAATCACACGCTACATAGCACACAGTGAATACCACATCACACGTATCGGAGCAGTTACCAAAACTGAACCCCCACTGTGTCTATAGTCCCTTATGATATCCATCGTACGTATCGCACAAATCGCACCAACGGAGTGGTCACCAAGACCGACTCCCCCTATGTGTGTGCAAACTCTTGGGGTTTAGACAGAATCGCACGCCATCTCATGGGTTAGCCAAGATCGCACGCTACATAATCCACATGAGGTAACCAAAATCGCATGCTACATAGCACACAGTAAATACCACATCGCACGCATCGGAGCAGTTACCAAAACTGAACTCCCTACTGTGTCTATGTCCCCTTATGAGTTAGCCAAGATCGCACGCTATAATACACACACAGTTGAGCTAACAACTCTCAATGAGTCGTGAACCTCCTTTCTTCTTTTGCAAGCCATCCTTACTCTCATTTGTTCGTTCATGCTTGCATTCATTCATTACGTTCCTCTTTTCATTATCTTCCACTTAACTTTACATAATACTTTCATTACATTCATTAACGTTCAACGCAAATCACGGGAAGACAATCACACATAACAATAAGGAACATAACAACATACACCATCATCACACACAACAACATCATACATACATAACATACATCATGCACAATCACACGACAACAAACATCACACGAATTACGCGCATCACATCATATAAAACCATACGGCATCACACATCATCATGCATCGCATCATCATCATCATCAGCTCATCATCATAAATCATCTTACATCATCCATGCCCATCACATCACCTACAACTCCAAAGGTCCGAGCCCACGCCCACACTTCACGAAAGTCAGACAATACTATGGTCATTCGGGCGTATGGACCCTATTCGGTCGCATGGTCTCTCATGCGTATGAGAACACTCAGGCGAATGGACCTCCAGTCGCATAGCCTCCAATCGCATACTTCCCATGCGAATGAGACTCAGTCGCATGGCATCCGGGCGTATGGACCTCAGCCACATGACCTTCATGTGAGTGGCCCTCAGTCGCACACCTTTCGTGCGTATGAACCTCAATCACACGGCTCACAGGCGTAAGGACTCCAGTTGCATGACCTTCAGTCGCATGACCTTTATCCACATTTCATTCAGTCGCATGACCTTTATCCGCATTCATTCAGTCGCATTACTTTTGTGCGAATGAACCTCTGTTGCACTCCTTTCGTACGTATGGACCCAGTCGCATGCCATTTGGACGCATGGACCTCTAGTCGCATAGCCCTAGCTGGGCGCAGAATGCAGTTCATCCCGAACTGCAGCTACCAAGTTCGACCTCCGAACTCTTCAAAACCTCTTTTAAGCCTAAATCAACCATTGTAAACCTTAGGGAAGCATACCGACACCATTCAAGCACAACCAAGCCTGAAATCAAGCCCCAAACGAATCATACGCATACACATATATACACAAACGGGTTTACACCCAAAATACCCAAAAACGATTTTCAGATTTGTTCCAGCCCCAAAATCATTCAAAAACATATAAAAGAGGGGTCCTAGAACTCTCACAAACGATCCCGACAAGAAGAGCTTCGATTTGACGCGCTACACTTCGATTTTCACGCTCGAACCCACCCGAACCAAGCTTTTCTCCTCTTTTCTCCTTCTCTTCTCCCTTGGCTGAGTATTTGGCAAGAATGGGGAGGGTGTGGGCTGCCCTCTCCCTTTTATACCCCCACTCATCCAAGTTTTTTCCCATTTTGGCAAGTTTGGTCCCTCGACTTTGGACTTTATTTCTTTTCTTCTTTCGTCGGCTTCAAAGAAAATTTCCGGGTGTTACAAGTCCACCCCCCTTATATAGGTTTCGTCCCGGAAACCTTTTATTCCTTAAACCATCACGGGCAATACTATCTTATCTTTTTTCCAGTCTCCCACGTGGAGTTCAATCGGTCTACGTTGTTTATCCACACACGACTTCTTGTCTATCTTTGGCTACCTTCAATTCTTTGATCCTTTAATACTTCCCATACGACATTTGGTGCTCGGCCTTCACTTGTAAACAAGTAAGGCATTTACTCTCGTACTCCACCATATCATGTTTCATACCCGGCCACCAATAATCTTTACTCGGGTCTCGGTACATCTGACAGTTGGGATATTAGTGTATCCACATACCTTACATCGGCCAAGTATGCAATACGTTCACGCCTCATGCACTTTCCCGCCACAGCCATCGAAATCACCTTCGAAATCTTCGTGACCCAATCACCTTAAATCGTCACCGTGATCCGTCAGGCGCTGTCAACCGTATCATCTTTTTGCGGTTTACAATGTTCGCTTCGTAGTCCGCCAAACAATCCACTCCTAGGACCACATCAAAGGGCGTATCTATATTCTTACCACTAACATGCAATTTAGCACAGAAAGCAGCAAGAATAAAACTTTTACTAGCGGCAGCATCGAATAACACAAAGGCTAAGGATTGATTTACTAGAAACGTACCTGACACAACATCGGGGTCCGTCCTAGCTTCCTCCGATCTTCTTTACTCCCGAACCTTCCCGCCTCGGCTTCTTGCAATCCTTGCTCATGTGGCCTTCCCCACCACAAGAATAACACCACCTCACACCCGCAGTTCTTCGCCACATGTCCGGTCCTTCCACAATGGAAAGAGACATTAGTCCCCAATCTACATTCCCCGGGGTGTTTGTGCCCACACTTGTCACACCTTTCCGACCCCGCATCAGGTGTGACCACACGCTGGTCATCCACCCGTGCACCTTTGTTACTTGGAGCGGTTCCGCCGCGTCCAAATCGCTTCCTGTCCCAATCCCGATCACCCTCTCCTTTCTTGCTAACTTCTGTCACCACCACAGATCTTTCATCGTATAATCTCCCCGCCAAATCAACCGCCGACCTAAACGTGCTCGGTCGGGCAGCAATCATGTGCCTACGGACATCCGCCGGCAAGCCGTGAATGTACCTCTTAATCTTTCGTGACAGAGGTTTCACCTGATCCGGCATCATTCGTGCCATTTTGTTGAACTTTGTGGTATATTGTTGATGTGTCATGGTTCCCGCCTCCAGCTGCATGAACTCTCTTTCAACTTTGTCCATCTCACTGTGAGGACAGAACTCCTCAATCACCAGCCTCTTCAACTCTGCCCACCTCATCCTCCCGATAGCCCTGCTTTCCTCAACTTGGACAATATTATCCCACCAACACAGAGTTGAGTCCACAAAAGAGTGGGCAGCAAACTTTACTTTCTAATCCTCCCGGCATTCGCTGATGTTCAAAACAGCTTCCATTTCTCTCACCCACCGGTGAGCAGCAGCAGAAGTTCCATTTCCATTGAAAGTAGGGGGCTTGCATCGTTGAAACGCCCCATAGTTACACCCTCGTGCCGCCTCCGGCACAGGCTCTTCTTCTTCCTCTTCTTCATCCTCAGAGAGAACCGTTTCAGACTTTGGTTGCTCCCGTCCTCCTGAGGACCTGTTCCTCTCTTTCCTTTCTCCTTCCTTTACAGCCTTAATCACTTCGGTCACCACAGACGGTAGGATCATCTGCATGACCTGATGAACCTCCTCGGCAACTGCCTCTTTCATTGAGGCCCTCAAATTCTCACTCTCATCACCAGCCTCCGGATGAGGGGTCTCAGGTTCTTCATGAGCCACCTCTTCGGCCCTAGGCCTTCCTCTTGTAACCCGTGGTTCAGCACCACGTCCACCACCACCTCCACTACGAGAAGCTTTTGGACATCTACCACCAGCCATTCTCTAACACACACTGAAAGATTCAAACACCAACACGGTCATTCAATGGAACAACTCAGTTTATGTCAAGTATAGTACGTCCCTAATTACAGTGGCCAGTTGTGATTAGCCACTTACTCTACTCTTCATATCCCAAGCATTACCTGTCCTGACTACATCAGTATCTAAATCTACCAGCAACACATAAACCATATAACATGCGCACGTAATGCCGGTTAACATTACGAAAATACATGATGGCACGCAGCTACTCAGATTGGCATCCCTTCCCTTTCTGTCCCATTCTCAGTTTAAGTTAAGGTTTATTTTGAAATTTTACCCATTTCACTTAAACTTTGGCTCTGATACCAACTTGTAAGGCCCCGTTCTCGGGACGCTTATAGTTGGATCCTCATCGCTCATAAAACATATAATTACATTTAACTTTCATAAAACGTTGCAGCAGAAATATTAAACATCATTCCATTTCATCATAAAAACTTTTGCAACATAATAAATCATTGTCCAATTACTAAATATTTGTTCCATTACATTACAAAAGCATTAAACAAAAGAATGCCATCCAAAACAAGCTGAGTAGCCGCCCCGTGCCATCCTCAGCAACATACCTGCCAACTGGAAACACATAAAACTCAACGTTGCTGAGTGAGTTCTAGTTTTATCATAAAACATACTTTTTTTCGTTATAACCATTCTTTACTTTCATTCAAATTATACTATGCTTTCTTACATGATCACACATCATACATACATACGGATAATATAATTATTATCTTCCATTACATTCGTTACATTCTTTATTCATTAATCATCGCACGGTACATTATCATTCGCTTCATTCGTTTATAACATCTTTTCTTACGTTCGTTCATTTCATACATATGGCACTTATCGCACAAATCGCACCTTTGCATCTTCGTACCCAAAGTACATATCACACGAATCGCACACATAAGGTAGCCAAAATCGCACGCTACATAGTGCACAGTAAATACCACATCGCACGTATCGGAGCAGTTACCAAAACTGAACCCCCACTGTGTCTATAGTCCCTTATGATATCCATCATACGTATCGCACAAATCGCACCAACGGAGTGGTCACCAAGACTGACTCCCCCTGTGTGTGTGAGAACTCTTGGGGCTTAGCAAGAATCGCACGCCATCTCATGGGTTAGCCAAGATCGCACGCTACATAATCCACATGAGGTAGCCAAAATCGCACGCTACATAGCACACGTAAATACCACATCGCACGTATCGGAGTAGTTACCAAAACTGAACTCCCTACTGTGTCTATGTCCCCTTATGAGTTAGCCAAGATCGCACGCTATAATACACACACAGTTGAGCTAACAACTCTCAATGAGTCGTGAACCTCCTTTCTTCTTTTGCAAGACATCCTTACTCTCATTTGTTCGTTCATGCTTGCATTCATTCATTACGTTCCTCTTTTCATTATCTTCCACTTAACATTACATAATACTTTCATTACATTCATTAACGTTCAACGCAACTCACGGGAAGACAATCACACATAACAATAAGGAACATAACAACATACACCATCATCACACACGACAACATCATACATACATAACATACATCATGCACAATCACACGACATCAAACATCACACGAATCACGCGCATCACATCATATAAAACCATACGGCATCACACATCATCATGCATCGCATCATCATCATCATCAGCTCATCATCATAAATCATCTTACATCATCCATGCCCATCACATCACCTACAACTCCAAAGGTCCGAGCCCACAGCCGCACTTCCCTAAAGTCAGACATTACTATGGTCATTCGGGCGTATGGACCCTATTCGGTCGCATGGTCTCTCATGCGTATGAGAACACTCAGGCGAATGGACCTCCAGTCGCATAGCCTCCAATCACATACTTCCCATGCGAATGAGCCATAGTCGCATGGCATCCGGGCGTATGGACCTCAGTCGCATGACCTTCATGCGAGTGGCCCTCTGTCGCACACCTTTCGTGCGTTTGAACCTCAATCACACGGCTCACAGGCGTATGGACTCCAGTCGCATGACCTTCATCCGCATTTCATTCAGTCGCATGACCTTCATCCGCATTCATTCAGTCGCATTACTTTTGTGTGAATGAACCTCAGTCGCACTCCTTTCATGTGCATAGACCAAGTCACATGCCATTCGGACGCATGGACCTCCAGTCTCATAGCCCTAGCTGGCCGCAGAATGCAGTTCATCCCGAACTGCAGCTACCAAGTTCGACCTCTAAACTATTCCAAACCTCTTTTAAGCCCAAATCAACCATTCTAAACCTTAGGGAATCATACCACGACACCATTCAAGCACACCCAAGCCCGAAATCAAGCCCCAAACGAATCATACGCATACACATACATACACAAACGGGTTTACACCCAAAATACCGAAAAACAATTTTCAGATGTGTTCCAGCCCCAAAATCATTCAAAAACGTATAAAAGATGGGTCCTAGAACTCACACAAACGATCCCAACAAGAAGAGCTTCAATTTGACCCGCTACACTTCGATTTTCATGCTCTAACCCACCCGAACCAAGCTTTTTTCCTCTTTTCTCCTTCTCTTCTCCCTTGGCTGAGTATTTGGCAAGAATGGGAAGGGTGTGGGCTTCCCTCTCCCTTTTATACCCCCACTCATCCAAGTTTCTTCCCGTTTTGGCAAGTTTGGTCCCTCGACTTTAGACTTTATTTATTTTCTTCTTTCGTCGGCTTTAAAGAAAATTTCCGGGTGTTACAACTTTTGTTACTATTCTCATTTCATATATTAGGTGTAAGGCCCCGTTCCCGGAACGATTACAACTGGTAAATCATCGCACTTAAAACATATATTTATATTAACTTATTAAAACATTGCAGCGGAAACATTTAAACAACCATTTCATTTCATTATAATTGCTTTTGCAAAATAATACATCGTTGACTGATTACAAAATAACTTGTTGTATTACATCACAAAAACATTATACAAAATGGATGCCATCCAAAACGAGCCAAGTAGCCGCCTCATGCCATCCTCAGCAACCATTACCTACCAACTTGAAACACATAAAAGTCAGCGTTCCTAAGTGAGTTCTAGTTTTAAAAAAATAAAATACACTTTACATTCTTTCAAAACCGTTCTATACTTTTGTACATGATCACACATAGTACGTACACGTAGATAATGTCATTATTATCTTCCTTTACTGTTCATCACTTTCTTTCTTTACTCTTTCCGAATAAGTGCCTTCAGCTATACCCCAAACGTAAGCACAAAGCGGGTACTAGGCCGAAGATCATAAATGACTTCCATAAGGCACATAGCCTGACACCAGCACCGGGGTAAGCGACAAAGATCCCAACTATATACTACACCCCAAACGTAGGCACAAAGCGGGTACTTGGCCGAAGATCATAAATGACTTCCATAACGCATATAGCCTGGGACCAGGACCTGGGTGAGTATCCACTATAATCCATGTACTATACAACTGGTCAGTCACAAAGACTAGACCCCCGTGTGTATCCTTATGGGTTAGTTAAACCACACACAATTGAGCTTACGACATTTTAGAGTCGTGTACCTCCGTACATTTTGCTTGCAAGCCTTTCTTTACTTTCACTTTCATTAATGCATGCATTCTATCATTATGCTTCTCTTTTCATTATCTTCCACTTTACATCATATAATACTTTATCATTTCTTTCACCACTATAACACGTAAAGCCATGGAAAATATACAAAACATCGCCTCGGGTCTCTCTTTTCGACTAAGGGCATCCGCCACCACATTGGCTTTGCCCGGATGGTAATAGATCTCGCAATCATAATCTTTTATTAGCTCCAACCATCGCCTCTGCCTCATGTTCAAATCCTTTTGGTCGAAGAAGTACTTCAAGGTCTTGTGGTCAGTGAATATGGTGCACTTCGTCCCGTATAGATAGTGCCTCCAAATCATTAACGCAAAGACCACAACCGCTAGCTCCAAGTCATGAGTGGGATAATTAACCTCATGAACTTTCAACTGTCGGGATGCATAAGCTATAACCTTTGCTTGTTGCATCAGTACGCAACCCAACCCCGAGTAAGAAGTCATGAGTGCGAATGAACTATGCGACTGATTCAATCGTGCGGCTGAACTAAGCGATTGGTCCAGTCGTGCGAATGAAACTGATGCGGATGAACAATGCGAACGGTTTGCTTAGTCGTACGAATGAAGATGTGATTGAGTCCAATCGTACGTCTGGGGGATGCGAATGAACTCCAGTCGTGCGATTGGGTCAATCGTGCGACTGAAGATGCTGTATTTCGAAAATTTCTAGGTTTAACATGTTTTGGCCGTAAAAACCCGAATTTTCACCAACCCTAATCGCCTTATGCCAGAGAAACCAAAACTTGATGAGCATGGGACGTCCAAGACAACGTTTGACACAAAAAGATTGCGTTTTTAGTGAAAAAACACAACCTTTGTATCAAAATTGATTGAATCACACGTAATCAAGAGCCAAAGCTCTGATACCACTTGTTAGGATCTGGTATTTGAACGAAACACCAACTGATTAACGTGTTAACCAAACCATATAGTGCGGAATCCTATTTGATTGGCGATCCAATCTGTGAGAACGCACGTAGAAACAATAAGGTATTGAATCTAACGTCAAGAATCGATTAGGAATCGATCTACAGCGTTCTATGAACTTGGAGTATGAACTTGGAGGTTTCTGGACGGCTAGGGTACGTCTGGAGTCGAATTGGAATGAATGCTTACGTTTTTCCACGAATTAGGTGGTATTTATAGGTTAGGGTTGCTCATTCGGGCGACTAAACCATTAGTATGGTTCAATCGTGCGATTGAGCCATGCGGTTGATCCATTCGCACGACTGAGTGTTCAGTCGTGCGACTGAGCCAATCTCATGTTACAATCATACGACTGATCTAGTCTCCTGGTTCAGTCGTGTGACTGAGTCATTTGCCTGAAGTTGTTCATGCCTATGGTCCATTCGCATGGGCCATTCGCATGAGAGCTTCATATTGCTAAGTTTGAATGTATTCATTAATATAACATTATGTGTATCAATTCAAACAATCACAAACCTATATAACCAATTCAATATCAACTCATTAATGAAATATTAAACATTATAAATCACAATCAAACATTCTCATTTCATTAATATCCCAACCATTACATAAGTGTAAGACAAACAAGACATATTACATTCATATCAGGATCTAGGAACATATGTATCAACAACCATGTCAAATTCAGCTGATACATATGAAGTGCCACCAAATTACAGCTCAAAGGCACAAAACTCAAATGAAGGAGCTTCAAATATGGAAGGAAATGGTGGTGGTGACAGTGATCAAGGGTTTCTTAATGCTGACCACCACTCCATTGAAGACAAGATAAATAAATACACACACTCAGTGGATCAAGTCACTCTTGAAAAGTATGCTGATGTGGTAGAGGATACATCATTGTCTGATCTAAGTTTCTCTAATTTAGAACACTCAAAGCAACTTGCTGTGATCCTTCAACTCATGCCACAAGTCTCACCCCACCACAAACATCATTGGAGATGTTGATATCGGGGTAGAACAAGAGGACAAACCCATGGTGCAAATGTTTGTCTTCACTATTGTTTCCTGTCGCAGATCGAGCCAAAGAAAGTTGATGAGGCTTTAAAGGATGGAAGTTGGGTTGAAGCTATCAGGAGGAGCTGCTTCATTTCAAAAGGTAAAAGGTTTGGAACCTATGTCCTCTCCCTCAAGGGAAGACCACCATAGGAACCAAATAGGTGCTTAGAAACAAGAAGAATGATAGAAGACTTGTCATCAAAAACAAGGCAAGACTAGTTATCCAAGGATACACACAAGAAGAAGGAATTGATTACACAGATGTCTTTGCTCCTTTAGCAAGACTTGAAGTTGTCAGAATATTCCTAGCTTTTGCTGCATTCAATGATTTCAAGGTCTACCAGCTTGATGTCAAGTGTGCTTTTCTATAATTGGGTGATTGATGAAGAGGTGTATGTCAAACAAACAACTGGTTTTGCAAATCCTGATCATCTTGATTATGTCTGCAGGGTTGATAAAGCTCTTTAAGGGTTGCACCAAGCTCCAAGAAAGTGGTATGAGACTCTATCTTAATATCTCTGTCAGCATGGCTACAAAAGGGGTACCATAGATGGAACACTCTTCATCAAATGAACAAGAAATGACTTGATGCTAGTTCAAGTGTATGTGGATGATAGTATCTTTGCTTCAACTAATCCAAAGCTTTGCAAAGACATTGAGAAGCTGATGAAGAATAGATTCGAAATGAGTGCAGTGGGGGAACTCAATTTCTTTCTAGGAATTCAAGTGAACCAAGTTGACAGTGGCATCTTCATAAGTCAGTCAAAGTATGTACAAGACATACTTACAAGATTAAACATGACTGACTGTAAGATTGCAAAGACACCCATAGCCAGAAACCACCTCCTTGGCCCAGACATTGAGCGGGAGTATGTAGATGAACACCTTTACCGGGTTATGATTGCGTCTATTATGTACTTACAGGTAGCATGCCTGATATCATGTTTACCACATGCATTTGTGCAAGATATCAAGCCAACCCCAAGATGTCACACCTAGTGACTGTCAAGAGTATTCTAAGATACCTCAAAGGTGCTGTTACATTAGGCCTCTGGTATCCAAAGAATTCTGACATTAACTTATATGCTTATACAGAAAATGACTATGGTGGCTGCAATATAACTGCAAAGTCTACATCTAGGGGATGTCAATTCCTTGGTGGAAGGATTGTCTCATGGCAATGTAAGAAACAATCCTGTGTGTCTGTATCAACTGCTGAAGCTGAATACATTGCTGCTGCTAGCTGCTGTGCTCAAGTGCTTTGGATTCAGAATCAAATGTCAGACTATGGATTCAACTTGAAAGAGACTACAATTCACCTAGACAACAATAGTGCTATCTCTATTACAGAGAATCTTGTGCAGCACTAAAGGATAAAACACATCAACATCAGGTATCATTTAATTAGAGATAACTTAGAAAAGGGATTAATCAAACTAGCCAAATTTAACACAAATGAACAATATGCAGATCTGTTTACCAAAGCGCTTGATGAACAGAGATTTAAATATCTTATATCAGCTATTGGGATGATTAACTTTGAGTAGATTTTCTTTAAACTTAATTCATATTATTTCTAAAATTTGTGTGTCCTAAGTTGTCTATTTCATCACCTTCATAAGCCCTTGTTTTCCTTGGAGAAAAATCTTTTAAATGAGATTTCTTAGATTTTTTGAATATTTTAATATTTTATTTCTCGGAAGATATATATTTACATTCGGAAGAATATTATGTCTTCAAAACACATAACTACTTAAGTGATTTTACCTTTGGAAGAAATTTCCATAATATCTTCCGAAGCTTACAATCATTCTTGGGTACTTATATGTTCTTGAAGCACAATTTTCTTCCGAAAACAATTAAGTCTCGGAAGTTTCATTGATAAAATCACTGAGCCTTGATCTCTTTCGAAGTAAAATTTTCTAAACTCTACGAAATATATTCCGAAGTCATTTTGGCTTGGGAAGCTTTTTATTAAAACATCAGATGAGAAGATTACCTTCGGACGATTTTCGACTTCCAATAAAACTAACTTTTTGGGCACTTTTCAGAGGTGGGACTGACATCCGGATTTCAAAGTTTATTCTTTTTCATTTTCTTTGTGTCAAATCCAATTCATATAAATATACCCAACGGTTCCCCCTCTTTCACTCTCTTCTTCATGTGTAAACACTCCTTAACCTAAATTCACCCAAAACCGACTTTGTTCTTATCTTCCCTCACCATTAAGCCTTTTCAGATGGCCAACCTCAACCGTAGAAACAACCCTGATTTATCCATGCAAATCCACATGTAGCACAGTCAGGTGGCCCTATTGGACTCTGAGAAAGATTCTAGTTTCTTAGAGGTTTGCCGTTTGTTTGCTCTATCCAGCTACTTCACCTACTTACCATTGATCTTCCATTTTATGAGGATCAGCTTTTGGAATTCTGGAAGACCTGTCAAGAGGTCATTATGGATGGGGAGAAGGCACTGTCTGCCACAGTGAAGGGGAGGACAATCTTCATCACTCCAGCCATCATCAACACACACCTTCAGCTGGATGATGTAGAAGGTGAATTGTCCTTCCCAAAAGTAGCTAAAAATCATTCCTTTGAGGAGATGGGCTATGAAGGAGATTTCTCAGTAAAGACCTCCAGGAAAGGGAAGGTATCATCCCAGTGGAAGTACCTACTTCATATAGTCATCCACAGCTTATCCAACAAGCATGGGGGATGGGACCAGGTTCATGAAGATCTCTCATTTTTAGTACATGGAATGGTCCACGGGGTCAAATTTAGGTACTCACAATTTGTGTATACCAACTTACTTGCAAATTTAGACTCCTTAGAGTATTACATGTTCCCTAGATATGTTCAACACATTCTCAACTATGAATTGGGCTCATAGTTGAGGGGAACATGTAATATTCTTCAATTGGGACTGATGAAGCCCAACATCATTAAAACCATGAAGAAGCCAACTGTTGGCTTCTCTAGGGTAGAAACAACCCTTTTCCCAAAAATATTAGAGCTCATTGCTCAAGGTGACAATCTAGCAGAACAAGCTAGTGTTGAACCCACACCTTCTACTTCTCAACCATAAAAACAGCAACAAATACTCCTGACCTAGAAAAGAAATCCAAACAAACCCATGCTCAAGCTATTAAGCTTGTGCAGGCCCCCATATCCTCACCCATATAGGAGGAAGTGGACACTAGAGCTCCCACTTCCCCTGAGGAGCAAACCACTCCCATTTTACAAAGAATAAGTGTTGAGTTTCCTCATGCTCAGCCTGATGAGCTCATTACCCAAGCAGCCTTAAGCCGTCACTCAGTGTCTCAAAACTCTAGTGAACAACCTTCAGGGGACAGTTACCATCCCTAGCCTCTTGATCTAGATCAACCAATACCGAACCTAGAATTCTATAATGATGAAGACATGGGATTCAATGAGTACGATGACTCTCTGTTCTCCTCCCCTACTCAAAGAGAGATGAGTACTCCTGCCTCTTCCTCGTCTAGCCCCCATCATTCACCTATTACTGCGGTGGATCTCCCTGAACCAGTTCACGAGGTCCATATGGAAGAGGCTCTCACTTCTACATGTGATTACATCATTAAGACCTCAAACATGGCAACTCAGCCCACTAACACTTCACTTGAAGTTGTCAATCATCAGGGGAAATCCAGCAGCGAAGAACACTATGCTTGTGGTAAGAGAGAAGACTTTGGTCTAATTCTCTCATCCCCCCATGATTCTTCTAATGAAGATGAGGGGAACATGAGACTAAAGGTGCAAAAACTGTCAAAAACATGCTCATATTTAGTCTCTAAGGTTAGTCACTTGAAATCTCAGGTGACTACCTTACAAAATAGGGTCAATGATTAGCAACTTGAGATTTCTTATCTCAAGGAGAAACTAGCTGGTAGACCTTTAAGGAGAGCTCATACAGGAACACAAGAACCTGTGGATGTGATAGACCTAACTCTTAGCTCATCAATGCAATTTGGTGATGCTACCAAAAAGAGGGAGAAAGTCTCAACGATCACAAAACCTGGGAGTTCTTCACAGAATATGGACTAGAGGATTCACCATCCTCACTTGTAGTTGTCCATACTCATCAACCTCCTCAAGTTCACATTGATGTGGACTCACTCATTTAGAGTCTATTTAAGGAGGGAATTCCAAGGGCAATGTCATCCCCACCCCAAGGAGCCTCAAATTACATACTAGGGTGGGGGTTTGATGTCGAGAGAAGAGCCCTCATACTTCATAGACTTCAAGGGCAGCAAGAGATTTTCAATTTTCAAACCTTAAACTACTATGAAGGTCTTGATCTTGTCAACATTCCACTTGCCAATCCAACTCATCAAAGTTAAACTACTGTAAGGATACAAGACAAGATTGCTGAAGTGTTCAAAGCAAGGTCACAAATGCGAGCAGACAATGTCATTGGTCAACTGGATGTTGAGGGGTGGACCCTAAGATTAGCTTCAAAGGGGAAAACTTGACTGAAGGCGCAGTGATAGAACCTGTGAGCACTGTCACAGAATCAACATCTTTAGCATCCTATTCCCTCAGTGAAACACCTTCTGGTGAAGGTGTCTCACAGCCTCTCTGGCCAAAGTCTGACTGCTACATCATACAATAAAGGACAAAGCTCTCTCCACCCTGAGTCACAATGGTCTGTGGGTGACAAAGGGAAATGGATATTGACTCCTGAGGAGATTGAGGAGGAAAGAGAGAGAGAGAAAGAGGAAACTAAGGTGAGAAAGTTCTGGTGGGTCCTCAGGATTTATGGAAGTTGCTATCAGGGCTGCTCACAGACCAAACACTCAAAATGATGAGTTGTGAGCAGCCAGGATACACTACATAGGGACCAAAAACTATGATATTGATGAAATCATCTCCCTCCCCTCAGAGGAATTGAATGAACTGGCAGACAGAAAGATGTCTAAGGAAAAGAAGGAGACAGAGGATGCAGAGCTGCTCCTCAAGACTAAGGAAGAAAGAAGACAAAAAAGGTTGTACAAGCATGCCCCTACCCTCTCCCCAGTTCAATAAAGTCCTGCAAGAGAGGCTGTCGAAACTCAATAACCTTAGGTAGACAATGAAGCTCATAGACAAAACATGATAAACTACCTGGAGTGCCACAGGTCTCTATCAGGCGATTGTACTTCTTCCCTTGTCATATGAGTATATTGAGTTTGAATACGTCAAGCAGCTTGACCTACAAGTTCTTAAAGAATAAAAGGCTGCTAAGAGGGAGATGAGGGAAGAAGCAAGAAAGTCAAGGGCCATCATCCAAAAGATTCAAAAGAAATCTGCTAACAAACAAATGATGATAAGCTTTTAGAATCTGTATGGATTCTCTGGAAGGAGACTTGGTCCAATGTCTACATCCACCATGGATGAGCACATTAGGGTGATCAAGCAGAAAATAAAGAGAGGAGAGCTAGTTGACTTACACTCTCCACCAAGTCTAGCTCCTCCGGAAGTGGAGGTTAAGTTTGAACACTTTGAGACAACATAACCTGGACCTCTCGCTAAACCTCAGCAAGCTTCATCTTCTGATCCACAACATGGTTTAACTCCCTTTCCTTCTGAAACAACTGGAGGACAAACCTGAACAAACTGGTGCTGAAGGGCAGTCTTCTCAGTTGAAGAGGATGAAAAGGATTGCCACCAAGTTTGTATCAAAGAAGAAATCAAATGCATCCACTTCTAGACCTCAGGATGAGTTAGAGCATCCTGAGGATGTGCAAGAAGAGGCTGCTCAACCCACTGCAACTCAAGTAGAGCCTCTTGCATCAGGAAGACCCATCTTGTCTTGGACTTTTGCTAGAAATCCAGATAGATGGTATATCAATAGAGATCAGGATGGTCAAAATGTCTACTTCTGGCAAGACATGCTAAACCTATCTTTGCATGATCTCTTTGATATGAGAAGATACTTTGAGAGTCTAAGTGATCTTGACCAATTAATGAAGAAGGGAATGGTCATCATCAGAATAAGAACCGTCAATATCTAAATGTTTTGGTAGAATCAGCCTAAGGGGAGTTTGTAAGGCTTATTGAAAGGCAAATGCACTAAAAACAAACCAAGTCTTTCCTGCATGCATGCACATAGGGCACAGTAGAAGTTGCTTTGGAAGTTTTAAACCCTACATCAGAAATATTCGAAGTGTAAAATCTTCCAAAGCCAAGACCAATATCTTCCAAATCCAATAGTGAAGTCTTCCGAAGATTCAAAGACTAAGTCTTCCGAAGCCTGATAAGTGAAGACAGATTTCTTCCGAAGACTTTGAAGAACATGCTTTTCTGATATGCTTTTCATAAAGCTGACCAACATTCCACTGCAACTTTAAAGACTCACCAAATTATACAAGTTGGTGAATGGTCCATGCTTTTGTAACTATACATTGAGGTCTGGAGTCTGTAATTTTCTACTTTATGTACTTTTATCATTTTTGTAATATATAAGGATGTGAGCTATATAAAGTTTCTCAAGTCCTTGTAACTTATTCTTATGCTTTGTATCACTTGTAATAGAACTTGAGAATCAATATATTGCAACCTTGAAAACCAATATTTGTTTTGTGTTCTTAAGGTCTCTGTCTCTTGTTTACTTGTGTTTTTAGTATCATAACAAAGTCTTGGTTCCCTATTTGATCTGTTAAGTGTTCTAAACACTCTTCTCATCATGACACTAAGTGTATTGACCATCCCTTAAACGGTCCTGCAGGATTAACTATGATGAAGTTTTTGCTCTAGTTGCAAGGATTGAGCCATCAGAGTCTTCCTAGCCTATGCTTCATATAAGAAGTTTACACTTGCAGGACCGTTTAAGGGCTTAAGCACAATTACAACACAACAACACAATGAGGAGATTAACTAAGCTCTAATCAAACAGTGAACTGGGTAACCAAAGGTGATACAAAGAACACAAGTAAAGCAAGAGACAGAACAAGAGATATGGGTTTCAAGGAGGCAGTATATTGCTTTCTCAAGTTCTTTTACAAGTGTTACAAAGCATAAAGAAAAGATACAAGAACTTGAAATACTTATACTACAACCTACAGCCGGCTATACTTTGAAAGCCAGCTGGATACAATTGACTAGACACTAACAAAATCAATTGTAGGATCAAAAGGCATATCTGCCTTTTGACCTTGTGACTATGACATGCCATAGCTCACATCCTTATACAATACAAAAAGGATAAAGTACATAAAGTGGAAAGTTGAAGACTCAAGACCTCAATGTACAGTTACCAAAAGCAAGACCCTTTTCACCAACTCATGTAAGTTGGTGACTTTACAGAGATGCAGCGGAAAAGGTGCTTTATGGAACAGTACATCAGATAAAGCATGTGTACTAAAAGTCTTCGGAAGAAATCTGTCTTCATAGGTTGAAGCTTCGGAAGACTTTGTCTCTGAAGCTTCGGAAGACTTCATGTTTGGCTTCGGAAGATATTGGTCTTGGCTTCGGAAGATTTTACACTTAGAGTATTTTCTAATGCTTTGTGTAAAACTTCCGAAGCATTCTTCACTTCAGTACTTAGTGCATGTTGCTGAGACACTTAGGCTGTTTTGGGTTGCATCAGACTTCAGGAATCCTTACAAACTCCCCCTAGGCTGATGCTACCAAAACACTTGGAAGATCTTCAAATGTTGGTAGTCTTCAGTACAATCAGGACCATTCCTTTCTTCATGAGATGGTCAGGATCATCAAGACTTTCATAGTATCTTCTCATCTCAAAGAGATCATGCAGAGGTAAGTTGATTATGTCTTGCCATGAGTAGACATTCTCAACACCTTGATCTCTGATAACAGTCCATCTCTCTGGATTGGTAGAGTAAGTCCAGGACAAGATGGGTGTCTCACTAGTTAGAGGAGCCACTTGAATAGGAGTTGATTGGGCTGCCTCATCATGCACTTCCTCAGGTTGATCTGATTCAGCCTGAGGTGCAGAGGTAGATGACTTTGGCTTCTTCTTCTTAGTCTTTGGTTTAGAAGCCATCCTCTTCTTCCTCTTGGATGTCTTTAACTGAGAAGACTGGTCTGCAGCACCATGTTGATCATCAGTGTCTTTCTCAGTTGGGTGTTCCTCCCTCACAGGTTCAGAAGGAGAGGGAGTTTGACCCTGCCTAGGATCAGAAGATGAAGCTTGCTGGGGCTCAGCTGGAGGTGCTGGTTGAGGTGTCTCTGGTTGTTCAAACTTGACCTCCACTTCAGGTGGGACTTGACTTGGAAGAGAGTGCAAGTCAATGAGTTCTCCACTTTTAATCTTCTGCTTGATCACCCTAATATGCTCATCCATGGTGGATAGAGACATGGGGCCAAGTCTCCTTCCGGAGAATCCATACAGCTTCAAGAAGCTCACCATTCTTTGTCTGTCAGCAGACTTCTTTGCATTCTTTTGAATGATGGCCCTTGACTTTGCAGCTTCTTCCCTTAGTTTCCTTTTGGTTGTCTTTCTTTCCTTGACTAGCTCAAGCTCAAGTTGCTTTAGATACTCGAACTCAATGAAGTCATAGGACAAAGGGAGAAGTGCATCTGCCTGATAGAAGCCTGTGGCACTCAGGTAGTTGATCATCTTGATCCTATCTTCCTCTTTATCTACCTGAGGTTCTTGTGGAGCCACATCTTCCTGTGCAGGACTTTCTTGAACTGGTGAGAGAGTAGGAGCATGCTTGTAAAGTCTTTTCTGTCTCTTCTCCTCTTTGAGTTGGAGAAGTATCATTGCATCCTCTTTCTCCTTCAACTCTCTTGACACTTCTCTGTCAGCCAGTTCATTTAGTTCTTCTAAGGGGAGGGAGATGATTTCATCAATGTCATAGTTCCTGGTCTGTAAGTAGGTAATCCTGACTGCCCTTAACTCATCATCTTGAGTATTTGGTCTGGGAGCAGCCCTGATTGCAGCTTGCATGAAGCTAGATGACCCAGTGGAACTTTCTCCCCTTAGTCTCCTTTTCCTCTCTCTCTCTTCCTCCTCAATTTCCTCAGGAGTCATTATCCTTTTCCCTTTGTCACCAACAGACCTTTGTGACTCAGGGTGGATTGAAGCTTGGCCTTCATTGCTTGGAGTAGCTTCCATGCTCTGGCCAGAGAGAGGCTGAGAAACACCTTCACCAGCAGGTGTCTCAGATGGAGTTTGGACCTCAGCAGCAGTTGTTGATGATGAGACAGGGGTCTCAGGTTCTGTCACTGGGCCTTCAGTCAAGGTTTCCCCTATGAAACTAATCTTAGGGTCCACCTCAACATCCAGTTGACCGATGACATTGCCTGATTGCCTAAGTCTCCTTCTTAGAGAGAACTCTGCAAGGATCCTGTCTTGGATTCTTTGAGCCAGCCTGTCAGCTTGTCTTGAATTGCTTGGATTGACAAGTGGCAAGTTGACTAAATCCAGTCTTTCATAAAAGCTCAGGCTTTGAATTGAAAAACTTCTTGTTGGCCTTGAACTCTTTGAAGTATGAGGGCTCTCCTGTCATCATCATACCTCCACCTTATGATGTGATTGCCAGTTCCTAGTGGTGGAGATGAGACAGCCCTTGGTATACCTTCCTCAAAGAGACTCCTGATGAGAGAGTCTATAGAGTCCACATTAATGTGAACTTGAGGAAGTTGCTGAGAATGCACAACAGCAAGTGAGGATGGTGAGTCCTCTATGTCCATTCTCTCTGAAGAACTCCCAGGTTCTGTGGTTGTAACAACTTTCTCCCCCTTTTTGGTAGCATCACCCACTTGCATAGGTGAGCTGGAGGATAAGTCAATCACTTCCACAGGTTCTTGTGTTCCTGGTTGAGCTCTCCTTAAAGGTCTCCCAGCTAGTTTTTCCTGCAGATATGAAATCTGGAGTTGCTGATCATTGACCCTGTTTTGCAGGGTAGTCACCTGAGATTCCAAGTGACTAACCTTAGAGACTAAGTAGGTGCATGTTTTTGACAGTTTTTGCACCTTTAGTCTCAAATTCCCCTCATCTTCATCAGAAGATTCATTGGGGGATGAGATGATTGGACCAAAGTCCTCTCTCTCACCACCAGCTTGAGTTTCTTGGCTGCTGGTTTTCCTCTGCTCACTGGCAGCCTCAGTTGAGATGCCAATGGGCTGAGTTGCCATGGTTGAGGTCTTAATGATGTAATCACTTTCAAAAGTGAGAGCCTCTTCCATATGGACATCCTGAACAGGTTCAGAAGTGTCCACCTCAGTAATAGGTGACTGATGGGGGATAGACTGAGGAGAGTCAGAGGTACTCATCTCTCTTTGAGTAGGGGAGGAGAAGAGAGACTCATGGTACTCACTGAATCCTAAGTCTTCATCAGTGTAAAAGGATAGGTTGGGAATTGGTTGGTTGAGATCCAAAGGCTGGGGATGGTAGCTGTCCCCTGAAGGTTGTCCACTTGAGTGTTGAGACTCAGAGTGAAGGCTTAAGGTTGTTGGGCTATTGAGCTCATCAGGGTGAGCTTGAGGAACCTCAGCCCTGATAGGTGAAGTAATGGGAGTGGTTTGCTCCTCAGGAGAAGTGGGAGCTCTAGTGTCCACTTCTTCCTGTAAGGTTGAGTATTTGGGGGCCTGCACAGACTCAATAGCCTGAGCAGGGGTTCGTTTGGATTTTCTTTGGTAGGTGAGGGTGATTTCTGGTCTTTTTAATGGTAAGGACAAAAGAGGTGTGGGTTCAACACTAGCTTGTGTTGCTAGGTTGTCACCTTGAGCAATGAGCTCTAACATTTTTGGGACTAGGGCTGTTTCTACCCCAGAGAAGCCTACAGTTGGCTTCTTCATTATTTTAAAGATGCCGGGCTTCATCTGTCCCAATTTAAGAATATTACCTGTTTCCCTCAACTGTGAGCCCAGTTCACAGTTGAGAATGTGTTGAACATATCTAGGAAACATGTAATACTCTAAGGAGTCTAAGTTTGCAAGTAAATTAGTATAAACAAATTGTGAATACCTGAACTTGACCCCTGAACCATTCCATGAACTATAAAGGAGAGATCCTCAGGAATCTGGTCCCATCCACCATGCTTGTTTGACAAGCTGTGGATAACCACATGGAGCAGGAATTTCCATTGGGATGAGACCTTCCCTTTCCTAAAGGTCTTTACAGAGAAATCTCCCTCATAGCCCATCTGCTCAAAAGAATGATTAACAGCTTCTTTTGGGAAGGACACCTCACCTTCTTCATCATCCAGCTGTAGATGTTGGTTAATGATGGCCGGAGTGATGAAGATTGTCCTCCCTTGCACTGTGGCAGACAGTGCCTTCTCCCCATCCATAATGACCTCTTGGCAGGTCTTCCAGAATTCAAGCAAATGATCCTCATATAGAGTAGGATCAATGGTCAGGGAGGTGAAATAATTTGACAGAGTCAAGAATTGGCAAATCTCTGAGAAACTTGCATCTTTCTCAGAGCTTAACAGAGCAACTTGATTATGTTGCCTGTGTAGTTGCATGGAGAAATCAGGGTTGTTTCTGCGGTTAAGGTTGGCCATTTCAGAAGCTTAAGGGTGAAGAAAGGTAGAAAGCAAAGGCGGTTTAGAGAATTAGGTTAGAGAAACAGTAGAATTGAGGAAGATAGTGGGAAAGAGGGGGAACCGTTGGGTATTTATATGAAAAGGGATTTGAACCAAAGTTAATGAAAGAGGATAAACTTTGAAATCCGAAAGTCGGTCCCACCTCTGAAAAGGTAGTTTACTTTTGCTCAAAAAGTAGTTTTCTTGGAATTCGAAAAGCTTCCGAAGTTTATTTGTCTTCGGAAGTTTTGATTTAAAAAGCTTCCGAAGCTAAAATGGCTTCGGAAGATTTTCCTGAGAGTCTTGATAATTTATGCTTCGGAAGAGAAATAAACCCTTGAATGCTTTGTATGAAAATAAACAAAGCTTCCGAAGGTTAATTTTGCTTCGGAAGGAAAAGGTTCTTGAAAATAAATAAGTGTCTGAGATAAGAATTTTAAGCTTCGGAAGATGAATTTGACTTCTTCCGAAGGTAAAATCTCTTAGACAGTTATTTATTTTGAAGACATGTTTTTCTTCCGAAGATAAAATTTTATCTTCCGAAGTATCAAAAATTTTCAAGAATCTAAGGAAAGTCTTCAAAAAGAATTTTACATCCAAAGAAAACATGAGCTTATGAAAGTGATGAACTAGACAACTTAGGACACACATATTTTAAGAAGAAATAATTAGAATTAGTTTTAAAAAGTCTACTCAAAGTTAATCATCCCAATAGCTGATATCAGATACTTAAATCTCTGTTCATCAAAAGCTTTGGTGAACAGATCAGCATATTGTTCATCTGTATGAACTTTGACTAGTTTAATTAATCCTTTTTCATAGTTATCCTTATTAAATGATACCTGATGTTGATGTGTTTGGTCCTTGAGTGCTGCACAGGGTTCTCAGTGATAGAGATAGCACTATTGTTGTCTATGTGGATAGGAGTCTCTTTGAAGTTAAATCCATAGTCCAGCATCTGATTTTGAATCCAAAGCACTTGAGCACAGCAGCTTGCAGCAGCAATGTATTCAGCCTCAGCAGTTGATGCAGACACACAGGATTGTTTCTTGCATTGCCATGAGACCACCCTTCCACCAAGGAATTGACATCCCCCAGATGTAGACTTTGCAGTCATATTGCAACCACCATAATCACTATCTGTATAGGCATACAGATTGAAATTTGGATTCTTTGGATACCATAGACCAAGTGTTGAAGCACCTTTGAGGTATCTTAAAATCCTTTTCACAGTGATTAAGTGAGACATCTTAGGGTTGGCTTGATATCTTGCACAAATACATGTAGCAAACATGATATCAGGCCTGCTAGCTGTAAGATACATAAGAGACCCAATCATAGCCCTGTATAAGTGCTCATCTACACACTCCCCCTCAAGATCTGGACCAAGGGAGTGGTTTCTGGCTATGGGTGTCTTAGCAATCTTACAATCAGTCATATTGAACCTCTTGAGTATGTCTTGAACATACTTTGACTGACTTATGAAGATGCCATCTTCAACCTGCTTCACTTGAATTCCCAGAAAGAAGTTGAGTTCTCCCATTGAACTCATCTCAAATCTGTCTTTCATCAGCTTCTCAAAGTCTTTGCAGAGCTTTGGATTAGTTGAACCAAAGATGATGTCATCAACATATACTTGAACCAGCAATAAGTCATTTCCCTGTCCTTTGATGAAGAGAGTTCCATCTATAGTACCTCTTCTGTATCCATGCTTACAGAGATACTCAGATAGTGTCTCATACCACTTCCTGGGTGCCTGATGCAGCCCATAAAGAGCTTTGTCAAGCTTGCAGACATAATCAGGATGATCAGGGTCTACAAAACCAGGTGGCTGTTTGACATAAACCTCCTCATCAATCACTCCATATAAGAAAGCACACTTTACATCAAGTTGGTAGACCTTGAAGTTCTTGGATGCAGCAAATGCCAGGAATATCCTAACAGCTTCTAGTCTTGCTACAGGAGCAAAGACATCAGTGTAGTCAATCCCTTCTTCTTGTGTGTATCCTTGAACAACTAGTCTTGCCTTGTTCTTGATGATGATTCCCCTATCATCCTTCTTGTTTCTAAAAACCCATTTGGTTCCAATGGTAGTCTTCCCATGAGGAAGAGGACAAAGGTTCCAAACTTTCTGCCTTTTGAATTGAAGCAGCTCTTGTTGCATAGCTTCAACCCAACTTCCATCCTTTAGAGCTTCATCAACTTTCTTGGGCTCTATCTGAGATAAGAAACAAGAGTGAAGACAAACATTTGCTTCATGGGTTTGTCCTCTTGTTCTTACCCCTGTGACAACATCTCCAATGATGTTTGTGGTGGGGTGAGACTTGTGGATCCTTAGCTGAGGGATCACAGCAAGTTGTTGAGAAAGATCTAAATTTGAGAAATTTAAATCTGGTCTTGAAGATTCACCCTCCACATTATCACACTTATCAAGATTAACTTGATCCAATGAGTGTGAGACATCATTGATGTTGTCATCTATGGTATGGTTATTAGCATCAAGAAATTCCTGATCACTATCACCATCACCATTGTTGTCTTCTACAAGTGAGGTGTCTTTATCTGGTTGAGAGGCCTCTGAGCTGGAATTTGAAGGCATGCCAGATGTATCAGCTGAATTTGTCATTGTTGTGCTGATAGAAACCTCATTTGCTGAAGTAGTTCCAACTGGAGCTGAAGATGTATGAGTTGAAGGTCTTCCTAGCTCAAATCTTGGATCAGGATCACCTGTATTTAGATTTTCTGCAGATCCTGAAACATGCTCACAAGATTTGTTAAAACAGTTGGTAACTAAATCAAGATCAAACAGCCAATCCGGACCAGAACCAGCCACACAAGGAGTGTGCTCATTGAAAGTCACATTGGCTGACTCCTCAACAATTCTAGTTCTGAGATTGTATACTCTATAAGCTTTAGCTTGAGAAGAGTATCCAATGAAATGTCCATCATCTGATTTCTCAGCAAACTTGGCAATTTGATCTTTGGTATTCAAGATGGTGCAGGGACATCCAAATGACCTGAGAAAACCAATGAAAGGTTTCTCTTGTGCCAAAGTTCATAAGGAGTCTTACCATGTGTCTTAACTACTAAAACTCTGTTTTGCACATAGCAAGCAGTATTGACTGCCTCTGCCCAGAAGGTGATAGGCAGTTTAGAGTCAGACAACATAGTTCTTGCAGCTTCAATAAGTGTCCTGTTTCTCCTCTCAGCAACTCCATTTTGCTGAGGAGTCCTGGGAGCACTATATTGTCTTGTAATACCCTTTTCATCACAAAATGCATCAAGGATTTGGTTCTTGAATTCAGTTCCCTGATCACATCTTATGGTTTTGACCTTGTGATCACATTGATTCTCAACTTTTAAGATGAAATTCTTCAGAATCTCAGGGGTTTCATCCTTAGTTCTAAGGAAGAAGACCCAAGTGAATCTTGTAAAATCATCTGTGATCACCAGACAGTAAGAGGTCCTTCCTAAACTCATTACACTGGTGGGGCCAAAGAGATCCATATGTAACAAGTGTAGGGGAGTAGTGATGGAGTTCTTTTCCTTAGGCTTGTGAGATACCTTGTGTTGCTTCCCTTTCAGGCATGCAACACAATGATCATCACTAGTAAACTCTTTCTTTGGCATTCCAGTTACCAGATCATGTTTAATTAATTTATTCATGTTCTTAAAGTTTACATGGCACATTCTTTTATGCCATAGGAAAGACTCATCACTATTTGCTTTAGATAGAAAGCATGAAACTTCTCCTGAGGGAGATGTTTCTTGCAAATCCATCTTGTACATGTTCCCTTTCCTGGGGGCTCTGAGCAGGATATGCTCATGAGGAATGACCACACCAGGTTTGAGAACAATGCACTCATGCTCAGTAAAGAGCATGTTATGACTCTGATCACAAAATTGGGATACACTCAGAAGATTGTACCCAAGCTCCTTAACAAAGTTTACCTTCTCAATGCTGAGCTTACCATTTGTGACCTTGCCCCTTCCAGAAATGTAACCACCTTCATCTCCTCCAAAAGCAACTGGTCCTCCATCAATTCTCTCAAAATTATGGAGTAGAGACCTATTGCCTGTCATGTGCCTGGAACAGCCACTGTCAATTATCCAGACATTCCTGTTGGTCTTGAGCTGTTCCTGCACAGAGAAAATGATTAGTTACATTTGGAAACCCAAGCCTTACTTGTCTTGGGCTCATTAATAGTAATAGAAGGTAATGCAACAGTAATAGATCCTATGGTTGTACTATGGGGATCTTCAGCTGTTGTTGATGGAGAAACCTCAGTCATTTGGTCTTTCTTAGACTTCCACACCACCTTTGGAGTCTTGGACTTGACCTTCAAAACCTTAGAAGCTTTTGGAACTTCACAAGTTTTGATGACTGATCCTTCGGAAGAATCTACAGTCACTGCAGCAGACTTTAGTGCTTCGGAAGAACTCCTTTCTTCCGAGACCAACTTTGCTTCCGAAGGTAATTTTCCATTTACCTTCTTCTTTGATTTGGAGCTTCCGAAGGAAACAGACTTTCCTTCCGAAGCTTGAGACTTCTTGAGACTCTTTGAAGTCTTTGTTTTAGTCATGTGGACAGTACTTTTAGGATTGTATGGGCAATCCTTAGCAATGTGAGAAGTACTTTCACACATAACACACAACATTTTCTTCTTCAAAGAAGTCTCCCTTTGAGAGCAAGACTGGCTTTGGTCACATCCCTTCTCCACCTTCATCTTGGTAGATGCTGAGACAGTTCCTTTGGGCTGTGAACTGTTCTTGGAGTTTGATGGTCCAGGCTGTGCAGCAGTGGTACACAGCAGCTCAGTCTTCTTCTTGGCACTGAGATGATTTGAACAAGAACCATGACTCTTAGCTGAGGAGTCTTGGTTGATGTCTTCAGTCCTTACTACTTTGAAACCTGCAGAGATAAAAACTTGTTTCTGCTTAGCATCAAAAGTAGCCTTGATTTCTTGAGCCTTCTTTGCCTTCCTTTTGCTCTTTCTGATCAAGTTCTTTCTTTTGGACTTGGTCATCACAGTTGATTTCTTCTCCTCAGAAGGATAGTGGCCCTTGGAAGAATCCTCTTCTTCACTCTTCTCAGAGGAATTCTTCACTATCACTTCTTCATCATCCTCACTTACAGGATCTATGAGAGGAAGCTCATCTTCACAAGTTCCACACCTAGGAGATCTTACAGACAAGATTGTGTGTGGAGGAGCTATCTCATTTGATCCCAGTCCCTGTCTATTTTGATAACAAACCTTGTTGTGCAGGGATGAGGATATCATGTTCTTGAAGGTCTCTTCTTCAAGAACACTCTTCTCTGCCTTGGCTTTGCTGATCACAAGCTCAGCCTGGCACTCAGTTAACTTAGTGATGAGATCTTGGATCTGAGTTCTGAAATCTGTATGTTCATGTTTTAGTACTGAAATGGTTTTCTCCAAGTCCTCTATCTTTAACTTGTAATCATTTTCAGACTTTCTAAAATCAGATTTTAATATGTTTAATGACTCAAGATCAGATCTCATCTCTAGGTTATAGGACCTGTATCTATTTACTTTAGCAATGCATTCAGGGGAGCAAAGATGTTCCAATACCTTGGCTTCATCATGGTCAGCCATCAGTGCTTGGTTTGGAGAAGCATCCTCCACCTGAAAACTCCAGTCAAAGCCTCCTTCTTCAACAGCAACAGCAGCATGTTGCTTTGTCTTCTCAGCTTGAGGAGCTTTGTCAGTAAAGTTTGGTCTGGGTTGTGTTTGGCCCCCATTTGCTTTAGGTGCCTTACACTCCCTGGCAAAGTGACCCATAAGGTTACAGTTGTAACACTTAACTTTGCTTTTATCCAGCCCAAACTTACTACTGGTAGCATTGCTTGGAAATCTTCTTCCTGTCCTCTTGTAGAACTTCTTGGCTCTGTGAGTGAGGAGAGCCATCTGCTGAACTATCTCCATGTATTCCAGGTCATCTGGATGGATACAGTCCAGGTCTTCAAGAGTGAAGAGATAATTCCCACAGCTTTCATCTGCAGACACAAAGGCTTGAGAAGAACTTGTCTCTTGGAATGGGCTTCCTTGAGTAAAGTTCTCCCTTGGTGTCTCCGGGAAGGTGATGAAAGGACCCTTTTGTGAGTTGTCAGGGTAGCATAAGAGATGATGCTGAGGTTCTATGCTGTCCCTTTCAACCACATGAAGGGCTGAACCCATTTGATTGTTGGAGTTGCCAGATGAACCTTGCATGTTCATCTCCATCTGGTATCCACTGAGAATCCCATACAACTCTGTAAGAGTAAGAGTCTTAAGGTTCTCAGTCCTCTTGATCACCACACAATAGTGTGTCCATTGCCTAGGAAGTGAGGACATGAACTTCCTTACAATGTCCCTGTTCTCAAGAGGAACTCCTCCATCCACTAGGGTATCCACAATCTCAACATACCTGAAGTATTGTTGGGTCATGGTCTCACCTGCTTTGAAGGTGAAATTTTCAAACTGCTGCTTCAGAAGATCTTTCTTGTTCTCCTTGGCTTCAGAGGAGCCTTCATACATCAGCTTCAGTGCATCCCACAGCTGTTTGGCTGTCTTGCACTTCTTAAAACCTCTGTATACAGAGTTTGGGAGAGCAGTCTGAAGAGCAGTCATGGCCTTCCTGTCAATCTCTACTCTTTTTCTATCTTCATCTGAGTAGTTGGCCACATCTTTAGGAATCATACCAGCACCAGTAGCAGAGGGGGTGCTGGGTATGAAAGGTCCATTCTCAACAGATTCCCACATTCTTGAATCAAGAGACCTGATGAAGCCTTCCATCCTCATGCACCAGGTGTCAAAATCATCAAGAGTGATCAGTGGGGATTTGTTCATGGTTCCAGTCTCCATATCAGTCTTAGAGATGGCAGCCATTTGAAGAGTTTAGCTTTTGTGTGTGTGAGGGATCTTAAGATGGTTAGATCTTATATCAAGAGCCTGGAAAGCTCTGATACCAATTGCAGGACCGTTTAAGGGCTTAAGCACAATTACAACACAACAACACAATGAGGAGATTAACTAAGCTCTAATCAAACAGTGAACTGGGTAACCAAAGGTGATACAAAGAACACAAGTAAAGCAAGAGACAGAACAAGAGAATATGGGTTTCAAGGAGGCAGTATATTGCTTTCTCAAGTTCTTTTACAAGTGTTACAAAGCATAAAGAAAAGATACAAGAACTTGAAATACTTATACTACAACCTACAGCCGGCTATACTTTGAAACCCAGCTGGATACAATTGACTAGACACTAACCAAATCAATTGTAGGATCAAAAGGCATATCTGCCTTTTGACCTTGTGACTATGACATGCCATAGCTCACATCCTTATACAATACAAAAAGGATAAAGTACATAAAGTGGAAAGTTGAAGACTCAAGACCTCAATGTACAGTTACCAAAAGCAAGACCCTTTTCACCAACTCATGTAAGTTGGTGACTTTACAGAGATGCAGCGGAAAAGGTGCTTTATGGAACAGTACATCAGATAAAGCATGTGTACTAAAAGTCTTCGGAAGAAATCTGTCTTCATAGGTTAAAGCTTCGGAAGACTTTGTCTCTGAAGCTTCGGAAGACTTCATGTTTGGCTTCGGAAGATATTGGTCTTGGCTTCGGAAGATTTTACACTTAGAGTATTTTCTAATGCTTTGTGTAAAACTTCCGAAGCATTCTTCACTTCAGTACTTGGTGCATGTTGCTGAGACACTTAGGCTGTTTTGGGTTGCATCAGACTTCAGGAATCCTTACAACAGTTTACCAAATGGATGTAAAATATGCCTTCTTATATGGTAAAATTGATGAAGAAGTGTATGTTGCTCAACCTCTAGGATTTGAGGATCCTGATTACCCATATAGAGTGTACAAGCTTGACAAAGCTTTGTATGGTCTTCATCCAGCACCAAAAAAGTGGTATGATTCATTATCATCTTTCTTGCTCAAGCATGGATACAAACGAGGAACAATTGATCAGACTCTTTTTCTCAAGCATGATCATAAAGATCTCTTGATTGTCACAATCTATGTGGATGGTATTATTTTTTGTTTAACAAATAAGAGATTGTGTGAAAGCTTTGAAAGTTTGATGAAATCTGAATTTCAGATGAGTTCCATGGGACAATTAACTTTCTTCCTTGGTTTACAAGTTAATCAGAAACCATATGGCATATTCATCAATCAGAAGAAGTATGTTCATAAAATTTTGAAGAAGTACAATCTTGCTGACACTTCTTTATGCAAAACACCAGCATCAACAATAGATAAGATTGTACATGATCCAATAGGGAAACCAGTTGATCAAAGATTTTATAGATCAATGATAGGATCTTTAATGTATTTAACTGCCAAAAGACCTGATATAATGTTTGTTGTGTGTGTTTGTGCTAGGTACCAATCAGATCCTAAAGAGTCACATTTGAATACAGTCAAGATGATTTTCATATATCTTAAAGGGAAGCCAGCTCTTGGACTTTGGTATCCCAAAGAAGGAGACTTCAACCTCTATTCATGTTCTGATAGTAGCTTTAGAGGGTGTAATTGTTTCTTGGCAGTGCAAAAAAGAAAAAAAAATGTTTCAGGATCCACAGCTGAGGCTGAGTACATAGTTGCTTCAGCTGGTTGCTTTAAAGTATTATGGTTGCAAAACCAATTACTTGATTATGGTAACAATTTTCTTAAAACACTCATTCATATAGATAACTCAGCTGTGATGTTCATCACTGCTAATCCAGTGCAACAAAAGTAAAACAAAACACATAGAAATCATGTACCATTTTCTTAGAGATTACTCATAAGAAGGTTTTATCAAGGTAATCAAAGTGAATACCACAAATCAGCTTGCTGATTTATTCACTAAAACTTTTGATTCAGTAATATTTAATTTTCTTATAGCGTCTTTAGGCATGA
Source organism: Flaveria ramosissima (assembly GCA_025215565.1). Taxonomy (NCBI): domain Eukaryota; kingdom Viridiplantae; phylum Streptophyta; class Magnoliopsida; order Asterales; family Asteraceae; genus Flaveria; species Flaveria ramosissima. Next base: position 21,266,516 of record CM046030.1, read on the forward strand.
TCAACTTAGATTAATCATAATCAAAAAGAACAACATATTTTGTCCTTACAATCAATATGAAAAAGTCAAAACATTCACGAAACATATAAAAATACAAAAAGATTGTCTTGTTAATATGTTTTTTGTTTATAGCATTTCATAGTATGGGAAATTATAGTACACTCTGCCTTTGCTTATTTTCCTGATTTTATCATAAAGACTGATCAGATGTGATTTGATATGTGAGTAGATTAAGCCTGAGTAGAACATAAACGACTTCATGCCTAACATGATTGCTTAGATGACTAATTATGGGGAATTCCATTTTGTGGAGCAAACAAGTAAGTCTTTTCCCGATGTGATCAAATTCTCACCCAAACACACTATGTACTGATATCTTATAACTTCTATCTTTGAAAATCATATTCCCTTTCTTTTGTGTAATCAGATACTTAGGTTTATGCCCTTTGGTTTACAATAGTAAGCACCTGGTGATTCCATTATGATCGTCATCATCCCTCTGTTTTGTGTCAACAAAGACCTGGGATAAAAGCACCTCTGTTTTACGAAAGGAAACACTTGGTAACCTGATGATGATCATATATAAGCTCTAAAAGAATCCAATTTGATCAACTGTATATTTTATTATAGAGCTTATTCATCAAACTGCATTCATAAGATTTCATAGAAATTTTAAGATAGAATTTATGCTATAAGGCACATAGTTTTCAAGTGTGAAAAAGTGATAATTTGACTCATATACGGAGGACAAACTCTAATGTGACTTGAATGTGGAGTCCATTATTGTCAATCTTTAATCCATATCACAACATGATAATTAGCATGACTTGTTGAAAATATACTCTTTCTTGTATTTAAGTGGATCAACATACTTGCAATCAACACTAGATCTGTGTCTACAATCATTAAACAAAATACATCATGAAGTTGCTTAATGTCATAGTATGATCTCATGTTATGAATTAAATGCTTGTATATATATTTTAAGTTATGTTTAACTTTTGTTTCTTCAAATAAAATGGACTGCTCAATTGCTTTTCATGGTATTCTCCTAATAAATTTCTGATAAATGCATAATTTTATCATTAATCACAAATTTAGGGGGAGTAGTAATTAGCATGCAAATTGATTTTATTATAATTTAAATGAAGAAAGTTTGGAACTTGAGCACTATCTTGGTTGTAGGAAATCTAAAGGTTTAATTAAATCTATTTCTTGCAGATTTGCCATTAAATCAAAGCCAACAAGGTCCAAAAACATCAAATGATCTTAAAAAATTGGTTAGAATCATTCAAACTTGACACTTCAGCAGAAGCTACAGTGTGAATTTTACATTTCAGCAGAAGCTACTATGTGAAACTTAAAACAAGGTTAAAATATGACCATCCATACATTGGTAACCTGCAGATATGTTGATATTTTAATAAAGTATAATTTATTCCATAGATTGGTAACCTATGGAAAAACAAATTATACTTCCAAAGATTTAGGTCTTTCAAATTTAGTTATCCGTAGATGTTCTACGGATGAATTAATTTCCTATGGAAGAGTTAGTATTTGCGGAAATAATAAATTACCACGGAAGGGTAATAAGGGTTGATGGTCCCACATAAATCAATAAATGAAATTAATAAGTCCGATGGAGTATAAATGATGTTTTTGACTTGTCATTCTCATTCACTTTTTCATAACACTTTTTAAAACTTAGAAAAACGTTCACAAAAGCCTTAAACCCTCTTTCCGCCAACATTCAAATTACCCTCTCTAATCAACAAATCATACCTAAAACTTGACTTTTGTTCATCAAACGAACAATATTATTAAATTAAATCATATTATAAACATCAAAAATCAACTGTTTGATCCTTGAGTATCACCAAAACTCTTCAAATTCTTGTCTGAATTTTCAATGTGACCTAATTTTCTTATCTTCAGTGCAGATGGCAACTAGATTTTCTAAGGAACACAATGTATGTCAGTTCCTTAATGCTGACGACCCAGTAGCCGAAGGATGTAGAGACATCATCAACTACTTACGGAGGTCAAGGCTGTTCTACGCATTATCAGCTGATCGAATCATGTATCAATCGCACCCATAGATTTTTAGAACTCAGCAAGAATAGAAAAGGAATAAGATAATTTGGTGATACAAGGAGAGATTAGAAATAAAGGACTGAAGATTAATGAGAGAACTATCAGGAGGGTACATGAGTTGGGTGATCAAGAAGAACGACACCCTGATAATTTTTAGCATGAGTACATAGAAAGAATTTTTGATCTGATGGGATATGATGGGGATTATGAATGTGGAGAAATCAAGAATAGGAGATTATGCAAACCATACAAATTCCTATGCCACACTTATCTAAAGTGCATATCTAATAGGAAGTCTGGGTTTGATATATTTTCAAGGCATATATCTTCCGGGATTATTGGGATTTTTGAAGGAAGAACATAAAATTATGCCATGTAAATATTTGGATGCTTATGTGATTATATTAGAGTACAGAAAGATAACAAGATGTTCATGTTCCCTAGATTCATACAGCTAATCATAAAGGATGTCTTGCCTAGTATAAAAAGAAAAGGGGATATTTTTGGGCAAGCTCATATGGGAAGATCAGTTCTAAACAAGATCAGTGGGAAATATGAAGGGGAAGAGGTTCTAATGTTTGCTCATGTAATTGATGAGAATGCAGACATTCCACAAGAACTTATTTTTGATGATCAGCAACAAGAAGTAGAACATATTAATTCCCATGCACCAACAGTGCAAGCTTCACACTCTCCTCCACCATCACCTATTCATCATCAAACATTATCACCACCACTACAATTACTTCAAGTGAAAACCCAAAACCTATCTCACAATTGCCTACCCAATCCCAAACATCAATAAACACTGCTGCCACTGAACCAATCTCACCAGCTAGTGATCATACACAACTTCTTTCAATTACCCAATCACAATCATCTCTCAACACTACTGCAACAGAACCAGTTTCACCAATTTTTATTCAACCATCTCCTCAACAAGAACCACTTCAAAGCCCAATCACCCCAGTTGTTGAATCTAATTCAAGCACTAAAAGCTTTGCACCAACAAAATGATCAACATTGAAGTAGATGAGGATAATGTGCAAGAGGGGGAAACAGAAGAATTATGTTTAGAAGATGAGAAAGAACAAGAAAAAGAGGATGAACAAGAACTTATGGGTGGAGATGAGTTTGTTGATGTGATAGCATACCATGAGGATGATTTACAAGAAGATGAGATTGATGTCATCAAAAGCTTTCTTGTGGTTGAGTACAATAAACTGATCTTCAAAACAAACAAAAGATTAGAGAGGCTGAGGGAACTAAAGGGAATGTTAAAAGAAAAGGATGATCAATTGACCCTACAAGAAGCTTTAATCAAAAGATTGAGAGAAGATGCTGAAACTGAACATGAAGTGATTGATGCCTTACATAAGTTGGTTGTTGAGCTTAGAGAATCTACTCAACAAGATAAGATTGAAAAGGAGTAGCATGTGTTAGAGATAAACAAAGCAAAGAATACTATCTCTGAACAAGTTGGCTTGCTGAAAACAAAAAATGAAGAGATGGATGCTTTGAAGATGAAGATAGTTGATCTTGAATCTATTTCTCATAAAGAGAAAACAAAAGAGACTGCTAAAAGTTCAAAGCCAACAATTCAGTATAGCAGAAAGAGAAAATACTTGGGGAAGATTCAACGAGAAATAATAGAAGTTATAGACTCTCCCAAGAAGGCTAAAATCATATCTCTCGAACACACTCATTCAATAGATGTATCTACTTCGAAGCTTATCACAGATGTTGAATCTGAGAGTGATGCTGAATGGGAAGCATTAACAAAATTGGAATCTCCCAAAGATAAACAAGAATCAAAAGCTGATGAGCTGCTGACAACTTATGATATTCTTGATGAAAGACCTTAATCAGCAATGTTCATGACCTTGATCAATAATGGATTTCCTTATTACATGGTTGAGAAGATGAATATTTCAGAGATGAAGTATATGTTATAAGAATTTGAACTAGCATGATAAATACTCCCTGTGTGCAACTATGAAACCTCTCAAAATTCCAAACCATTCAGAAAATTAAGCAAGATCCGGGGCTTTGTGACACAGCTAAGCTCACCAAGTACAATATGACTTGCTGGTTACAAAGACATAACTACAAACTACATGAATTAAAGGGAATATCTGTGACTAAACTAAGAAAGATGATGGAATATATGATGAAGGTGGAGTTGGAAATAGGAGTAAAATTCAGAATGAAGCACCAAACCCTGCCTATGCTCATCAAGCCAAGTCTACTCCTGCTGAGCCAGTTATTGTAGAAAGTAAAGATAGGCACAAGGGAAAAGATAAACTAATCAAAGAGCTATGAGATGTGATTCCAGACAAGATATGGCCACTTGGTACAACAATAAGAGTTATCACTGAAGAAAAATCAACCCTGATCCAATTATTTGATCATCTTACAACTCCCGGTTTCGCTGAAGAAAACAAGATCATGGCCTGGAAATATGATGCACACTGTGATTATGCAGTCATTAAGAGGGCTTTAGGAATGATACAGTATTTTTATGTGATTTAAACAATTTTGTCACACCTGATATATATGACCTATAAAGCCTACTTATCACCAACTATCCAATCAATCCAAGAGGAAGAGACTTATCCATGACTATTGGTAAGTTGAACACAAAGTTTAAAGATGATGGGATGAAAGAAGCCAGAAAGGAAGACTCAGAACATAAAAGAAGAAAATAGAGTCAAAGGTGGCCGCAATCCAACTCTTCTACTTTAGTTGATAATGAATTTTCTAAACAGAGTTGGATATACAAACAGGAGCTCAGCAACAATTAAGACCATTGATGGTAATCAATATTCATATCCCATCACTAAGTGGGGATATGTAGAAAGAACAAAAGAGTTGGTGCTTCTCAGAAATGATCCTAAGAAGAAAGCTCAGAGCATAAGGTATTTGACCCAATCGAGATAAACTACCTCACCCAAGCTACACTTCTTATCTTCATGACAAATATTTTCCAAAGCTCAATGATGAGCATGCTCAAAGTGACATATCCTTATATGTGCACATTATTCAAGTAATAGAAATATTTCATGCCAAGGCCTATGAAAGAATAAAATTTCAGGCTGGTCAGCTGATGAGAGCAGACATTCCAGTTGTTGCTGAACTAAGAATCACACAGCAAGATGAGTTGGAGATTGTTAACAACAATAGTGTGATGACCACACTTACAACTAAGGAAGATGTGCTTGGTCTCAGTTTTTATACTTTAAAGAAGATCAGCAGAATGGAGATCAAGTACAAATATGCTGATCAAAAAGTAGTAGTCTCCTACTTCAACAAAAAAAATTTCTTAAGAGTTAAAGAGCTGTCATGTTTGAAGAATTGATTACAAGTTTCTAAGCCTAAGGGGGAGTATTGTTAGATCTAGTTTTAATAGGTCAAGATTCATTGTATTGGCTTAAAAACTTTAATCATGATTTTGTAATAAACTCTTGTACATATATCTTTTCTTGTATGCAATATATGTATAGGTTAACTAAATATTTGTGTTGATTTATATGTGTGATTACAGGAATAACATCAAACTTAGTCAATTTTGTTAATTGACTAAGTGTAAGAAGTATCTACGGAATTAAGCATCCGAGGATCTTGTATGGAAGAACAACTTGCTGCGGATGAAGTCCCAAGTGACAGACTCCTACGGAAGACCAAAGTCCTACGGAAGGCTAAACTTCTACTGAAGAATAAAATTCCTACGGAAGACTCAAGTCCTATGGAAGACTAAAATACTTGCATGTACTTCATCAAGTACATCAAGTCAACAAGTCAAACACTAATGTAATGTCATAAAGTCAACTTCTGTGGACGACTTTACTTTAGTCGGAGAATGTCACATCAAGACATTCTCTGGGTAACTTTCTTACCATGATAAGAAAGTTACTGTTACCCTAACAGTAGAACCCTGAGCCTATAAATACAAGGCATAGGTGCACACTTATAGGTACTAATTACAACGGATTGCTAAAATCATAACAAACCCTAGCAACTCTAACAGTAACCACAACAATACACACCTAATCATCATTAGAACCCTAGCAATCAACAATATAAATCATTATTTGTTCAATTGTAATCACTAATCAATATTAATGGAATACTTTTGAATCAAATGTCCTTGTTCATTCATTATGTTCATTTGTTTACATTCATCAGAATTGTTCTTTGTTGATTCATATTACAATTGTTATTTCATCACCAATCAATTAAACAACGAGCAGTGATAATTCCACGATCACTATTCGTGCAATCTGACCTTATAATTCTTGTTTTGATCCTTGGATTTACATCAACCTCCACAGTTACCATCCTTTTATCATGATCATTTTGATTAGTTCTTGCTTCAGTACACTCTTTTGCAAAATGACTTGGTTTATCACAATTAACACCTTAGACTTGACTTGTCAAAGCCTATTTTGCTGGCGTTGTTTAAACCAAAAACCTTCCTTCCTGTTCTTTTGGCAAAATTCTTTGCCCTATAAACCACCTTTGCCATTTGATATTTTATATCATTCTCTATAATATTATCAGGATTAACTTTATGTAAGTCATCAACCAAGATGTTAGGTGGATTGATTATTCCAGCATAAAAGGATTCATAGCTGTTCATGGATAATGTAAAAAGAGCTAGATGCTCTTCAGCTATCTGAATGGTTTGCTTGTTAGGTTCAGAGTTTACAACAAAAGCTTGTTGTATTGGTTGAGTGGTTTGGATTTGTGAATATGTTTGAGAATGAGATTGAACATGAGTTTGGACATAAGGATTTTGGTGAATGGTTGGGTATTGAGGCAAGAATTGAGGTTCTGCTTGATCTTTCACATTGGAGTGAGTAGAAGATGATGATTGTTGTAACTAGCACAGTTGAGAGTAGCTAGCATAGTATTTTGGGTTACTTGTCATTTTAGCATACATACTTGATGCTTCTGCTCCCATGGTATTTATATAGTTTGCAGCACTTTGATTATCATCCATATCATAGGATTTGATAGTACAAATTAGATCACTTAAAGAAAAGGTAAACAAATCCTTAGTTCTTTTAATGGTAGTGTAGTTGTTGTTCCAGCTATATGATAGAGAATTTAACAGCTTTTTGTTAACTGCTATGTTCTCAAGATTATCTCCGCACTCTTCATTTTGGTGATAAATTTCACAAACCTTCGCATCTGAGCTTTTAAAGTCTCACCAAGAATATGATTAAACATATTGAACTCTTGGTTGAGCATATCCTTCCTGCTCTCTTGTATCCTTATTCCCCATAATCTGTTCTTCCATAGCAACCATAAATCCTTAGCTTTAGTGTAATATTTAAACATTTATGCTATCTCAATTGTGAGTGCCATTGTGATAGCTTCATAAACTTTATCATCAAGTTCCATTTTCTTAAAATCATGTTCATCCCATAGATGTTCTGATTTAGTGACCCATTCATCTTTCTTATTCTTGTACAAGGAAATGTACGGGCCTTGTTTAATTTATATCAACATCCGGGGTTCTGTATATATGACATGATTCTGAAAACGATAAGCCCAATCCAGGTAATCTTCCGCATTCAGTAGACGATGAGGCTTTATGCTTGTGCCTATTTCATTGTCGAGATTTAAGGTTGTTGTGATATTCTTCATATTTTCCATTGAAACTTCTTGAAACAAAAGTAGAAATTTTCTTCAAAAATCAAAGTTCTCGCGTTAAATCTCAGTAACTTCTCACGCGGTAAGTTTACTAACTGAAACTTGTGAAATGTTCAAGTTTTTCACGCGAAAGGTATCCTTCTGTAACAAACTATTAACTGCCTCGTGCGGGAACCAACCTTTTCGCACGAAATGTAGTTTCTTCTAACAGAACAACTAACTTTTTGCCTCTGTTCGTCTAGTTTGAAGCTTTTCAGATTGAAATTTATACCAAATTGATTAGATTCAGTTTAATTAATTGTTCAATTAGTGATTAAGTTCAAATTAGATCCCAATTGTGTCTAATTGATTCAAAACACCTTGTTTAATTCCCAGTTTTTCATCAATTCATCAATTATCGAGTAAAACTGCTTCATAATCTGCCAAATTGATCAAAAATAACATAAATCAACTCAAACTTCAAGGATCACAGGTAATTGATTCACGAAATCTTCAAAAAATCGACCTCTCAATCGATCTTGATGATCAAGTATAGGTTGGACTCACCTTAGATTAGATTTTGGTTATGTTTGATTGTAATAAGTTTAATGTTAGTTTACTTTTGTAAATTGGTTCATTAGTTAAGTTTTGCTGCCCAGCAAAACTATGAGCAAAACTATAGTTTCGCTCATAGCAAGCTACTAGTTTCACCCGGCGAAACTGTGTGTCTCGGCCGAGCGAAACTGTGTCATTGGCAAGATAGTTTCGCTGACAGCAAAACTGTCAGCGAAACTATCATTACTATATATAGATTTGATCTTTTTCATTGTTAGGTATACTTTCAAAACCCTAATCCGATGATCATTGTTGCAAGTGCCAATTGTAAGCTAGTTTTCACTGAAATATATTGAGCTTTGTTACTTTGTTTGTATTGGATCATGATTGTTATATTTTGAATACTTTTGGGTTCTTCTACATCATCAAATTGTTTGTTGTTTGTTCTTATTGTTGATATTGAACGATTCAACCTCTCAAGTGTACTGTAATTCGAGCATTTGGACCAACAAAATAGTATCAGAGCGTTTGTGCTCTTGATTGTTTGAGGTTTTTGATAGTTGAAGTTCAATATCACAAGTTCATCAATTCCAGATCAAATTTCAGTGTATTTGATATGGAATTTGAGTGAAATCTGTTAGTTCTTGATTGGGAAAGCTTTGGTAATCATCAGATCTCAAGTTCATTGAGATTTGGGTGATTTCAGATTGATTTCGTGTTCAAAAAGTTTTTCAGACTCATCGGGCGAAATTATTGTTCTTCCGGTAAAATTATAGTTCTTCAAGCGAAACTACCACATTCATCCTACAAAACTACAAGTGTTTTGCACTTTGTAGTTGTTTTGAGACTCTCAGCAAAAGTATATCCTTTGAACGAAAGTTCAATAGTTCTTGTGTTACACTTTCAAGTAAAATTGCTACCGAAATTACATCTGAACGAAAGTTCAAGCTTGTTTCGTGCAAAACTGTCGGTGAAACTAAGCATATTCAAGCTTTTAGCTAGCAAAACTGCTGCCAAAATTAGCAGCGAAACTACTGTTCACTCAACGAAACTAGCTAAATTAGCGAAACTGTCATTTCTTCTGTAAAACTATCATGTCAAAGATGAATACTCTCACTCTTGCTGATTTAGAAAGTGTGGCACCCAACAAACCCCCAAGGCTCATCAAAGGAGACAATTTTGAAGATTGGAAGAGATGTCTTAAGGCATTCTTTTTCTACACTGATAATAACCAATGGGAATCAATTATATGTGGTCCGCACATACCAACTCTTACTGTTGGTGATGTTGTTTCTCAAAACAAAGACCCAGCCACGTTTACCGAAAAAGATCTAAAGTTGATTGACAGAGATCAGAAAGCTTTCGGAGCTTTAACTTTATGCCTGGCACCAGACATCTACAATCGTTTTGCTGAACACAAACATGCTAAGTCTCTCTATGATGCTCTCTGTGAGTTTTATGATGGAAATGATGAGTTAGTAAAAGAGAAGGGTATTCAAGCTGAAAAGGAGTTTAACTCATTTGTTGGTTACAAGAATGAGAGCCTCACTGACCTTACAAACCATTTTCTAACAGTCTCTAGCACTTTGAAGAAATATGATGAAAAACTCTCCAACAGTGAGCAAGTGAATAGGTTGTTGGACTCTCTCCCACCTCAGTGGAGTTTACAGGTGAGGATGTTGAAGCAAGAAAGAGGTTTCACTTACTACAAGCTAGACATCATTAATAAGCTTAAATTATTTGAGTTAGACATGAAGAGAAGGGAGTTTAATCAGACCATGATGCCATCATCAGGTTTCACTCAGAATGCTGCATTGCTTACTTCCGCTACAAGCTCTCCAATGCAAGCATTAAGACAAGGAGGAATGAATACATGTGATCAATCTGGTGGAGGTGTTAATTCTGGTAGAGATCAAGCTAACTCAAAAGCAAGTTCTAGAACGTCAATTCCATCTGAAACGATGGCACTGTTTGGCATGTTCGTGTAGAGTTATAAGGCATTAGTGGCAGGAGATTTGAAAGGGAAACGAATGACCATGGAGGATATGTATACGGTGGATCCGGATGATTTGGAAGAGACTGATATTCAATGGCAAATGATGATGTTAACTCTTAGAGCTCGAAGGTTTATGGAGAGAACTAGAAAGAAGAATTTTAGAGGTCAAAACTCTAACTCCAAATTAGGCTTTGATAAATCCAAACTGAGGTGCTTTAATTGCAAGCAGTTAGGACACTTCAAACGAGAATGTCGATTGTTGATTGTCACTGATCTAAGCAATTCAGGAGTCTCGAGATTAGCTTCTAGCAGAGATAAAGAAGAAATGAAACAAAAGAAAAAGACAGCATTGATTTCCAACTTTGACTGGAGTGCATAAGCAGAAGCGACTAAAAAAGAAATCAATCAAGCTTTGGTTGCTGAGATTGTTGAAGAGAAGGAGAAGATGGATTGTGAGGAAGAGTTTGATGTGTTTAAAGAGTTCAGAGGTGAAGCTGAAGTAACTGAGGATGTGAAGGAGGATTGTGAGGAGTGTGTAAAGAAGGATAAAGATGATGACTTGAAGGCTGAGGTTGTGATAGAGGGTGAAGATGAGAAGTTGCTGAAAGCTAGACTGAAGAGCAGAGGAAAGAGAAGATTGATGATGCAACCACTGTTGAGGAAAACAAGAAGAGTACTCTGGTGTGTTGTGACATCCGTCACCTTAAGGTCCGTCAATTAACGTGATTTTCCGCTAACTATTTCGTGATCGATCATTCCTCATCTTTATTAACTCTTTATGTGGATATCATGTGTGCCTTATCATCATTGTGCTTGTGTTTTCGTTGTAATCTTATGTTAACATTAAAAACTTTTAAAACTTTCAACATCGTAACCGCCAAATATATCATTTTTATAAATAATTAACGTCACCAATAAAACCATTTTTAAGTTATAAATATCATTAAATGCATTTTTATAATTAATATAATCAACCTAACAAAGTCGTTTTTCAACCGAAACAAATTTGGGAAACTCGGGGGTTAAGTGCAGGGACTAAGCTTGTAATTCTGCAAACTTGGGCTGGGTATATAAACCCATTTCCAGCCCTAATCTCTCATTTCATCTTCTTCATCTTCTTCACCTTCTTCTTCACACCATTTCTTCATCTTAGCACCAAATCCAACCCGTTTAGGCTCGTTTTCGTCGTCTAGACTTCATCTACAGCCTAGTTCACTTCTTTCTAGCAGGTAGACGACTTTGGTTGTCCCTTTTCTTGCTTATTCACGGCTGTCCAAACTAGGGTTTCGGGTGTTCGGGTTCAACCCGAGCACATGAGGTCGTATGGGTGCGTGTGAGGTCTTTCTGCTTGTGTTTCATGTTTGTGTATGTTTTTAGAGTGTTTCTGGAAGTCCTTGTTGTGTAAAACTTGCGTTTAGAGCAGCCGGGGGCTGCTCAGCCCGACCACAGTCGCGATTCTGCTGTCCAGGCGACTGGGTCTGTCATGCGATTGAGTCGTGCGACTGGGTTAGTCGTGCGACTGAGCCATGCGTCTGAGTCAATCGTACGTCTGAGTTGTGCGACTGAGTCGTGCGACTATGTGTATGTATGCGATTGAGTCATGCGTGCGAATGGATGTATGCGATTGAGTCAAGCGTATGAATGAATGTGTGCGATTGAGTCAGGTGACCGACTGAATGAATGCGATTGTGCGTGTTTCGCACGACTGGAGTCCAATCGCACGAATGAAGGTTCAATCGTACGAAAGTAGCTAATTCGCATGATTGAAGGTTGATTCGTGCATATGGAGGTTGAGTCGTGCGATTGAGTGTTGTGTGGTACGACTGAATGCCAGTCATACGAATGAAGGTTTAATCGTACGAAAGTAGCTGATTCGCACGATTGAGGGTTGATTCGTGCGTATGGAGGTTGAGTCGTGCGTCTGGTCTTGTCGTGCAACTGTAATTGTTGTGTGTGATTTCCTTCTTGGGCGTGGTGTGTGTAGGTCGTGTGATGTTGAGGTAACATTAACACAGTTGCCATTGTTCGGCCACAAATATTAAAGTCAACGCTAAAAAGGACACAAATACTATTCAAAACAAATTAAACTAACGTTTTACAACTATCAACCGACTTATAACTATTGACATTTATCTAATACTTCTTCAATAACAATGAAACTTTTACTCAAATATCATCAACAATGGCGACAATGTCTAGTACTTGGATCTACATAAGGTCTAGTACGTGTGTCTGTTTGTGTGAGTTACACGCGACCCAGCCGATGCAACCCGAACCGACCGATCATTATTATGCGCTTATTTCATATCATTAGTGCTTAACAATAAAGGTCAATAGGTGTTTGACCTTTCATTTGCATACTACATTTGGGAACTTTGATCTTACATACTTACCACTTAACAAGTGAGTTTCGTGGCCCCTTTTACGCTTATACAATATTTCAATCATTTACAACTTGGGGGAAAAGTATGCTCACCCATTTTCAATGCTGTACAACTTACATACATTTTACATACAAGGAATCAATGTGATACTGTGTTACAAGTACTTATCTGATACATGCTTGGGTCTGCTGTGTGGTTCTATCTTTGCAACTATTTAATTCCAGTGTGGGAACCGACGGTTAGGTATTGGTAGTACTACTGGGTTGACACCCCCACCCTTGTTTGATGGTATACTAGTTGGTACCATCAGTGGCCAGGAACGGGCCCTTGGGTGAATATATGCCGACAATTTCTTTGTGTACGTCGCTAGGTTTGGTTGCAAAGCTCATTGTCATGTGATTTTACTTGTTTATATAACTGTATTCACGGTATTCCACATCATTTACTATACAGCATCGCTTACTTATTTATTACTTAAACCTGCGAGCTCACCAACAATTATGTTGACCGTTTTGAGCATATCTTTTTAGGTGATCATGCAAATACAGGAATCTAGGTGTGCTGCCTTAGTGGAGACCCTAGGATGCATTTTTAGGACTAAACATGTTTTGGCAAACAATTATTTTGAACAATGTTGATCTGTGTAAACAATTACAATCTTTTGAAACTTGTTCTCGGGTTGTGGGAATTTATATTACAATTTCATCTTTATTTGGTTATGTGAATCATTATCATGTTTATGCTTATGGCTATGTTGTCGTGAACATTGACTAAACACGACACAAGTCCCCTTGTTGTCGGGTGTCGTCATGACACGCTTGTCATCATTTATTATATTGCATCTCTATCACTTACCATGTGTTATGACGATCCCGATCTCGTTACATCCCCGTGTTTCCGCTTTTAGCGGGGGTGTGACAGATTGATATCAGAGCCATTGGTTATAGAGAATTAGGCAATACGCTTGACCTAGACTATAACCTAGGAACCTTCATGTAGATTTGCATGCTAGGATCTGTATGCATATTATATCTCGTGTATGTGTTCCTCGCTGCTTGATTTGTTCATTTATCTGTTATGTGATCTCTCCACCCTATGAGAGAGCCCTTGTGCTCACTCTTTTATGGGATGCTTCTATTGGATCTTCCGTTCCCTCTGCGCGCTGAGTTGGTTTATCAAAATCCGGGTATTAAACCGGAAGAGATCTTCACAGATCACGCTAATGCGCTTGACCTTGGACATTGAGATTAACCCTGAGGAGGCTATGTCTGAAACCTCGAAAGAGGAGGAAATAGACAACCTCCGCTAGACTAAACGTGGTTATATACATGGATCTACAACTGTTATGATGGACTATTGTTGAGACATTACCAATTCATGGTGTGAGAACTACACGAATTGCATGCGATGAGTGATGACAATAAGTGTGATATTAACTTGAGAATACTGGACTTGATGAGTGTTATGGATAATACACTTTGAAACGATTTAAGCTTATGTGTTTACTTTTTCCTATGATTAGAAAATGCCGCCTCGAAGAGTTACCCGCAGCAATAGTGGCGGGAATGAAGCCCCAAGGGGCAAAGGCAGAGGCAGAGGCAGAGCACCAAGAACAAGTGATGCTCCTGCCAGTAACAATCAGGAAACAGGGAACGCTGATATGGCAGCCCTGATCGCTCAACATTTGGCCGCACTGATTCCTACTATCGTGGCCCAAGTGAGCGATGCACTCCAGCAACACCACCCTCACGGGGATGGTGGCAACGATGATGGAGATAATGGAGAAAGAGCCCATGGTGGGATCGAAACTGAGGTGGGAAACGGAAACCCGACCGGAAACGAAAGCAACCAGGAGACCGGGAATGGTGGTACAACCGGTATTGAGACTGGGGTTGTTAATGCAAGACGGGGGTGTTCGTACAAGGAGTTTGTGGCTTGCAAACCAAGGGAATTCGATGGGAAAGGTGGGGCGATAGCCCTAACTAGGTGGCTGGAAAAGATGGAGGCAGGAATTGACATCAGCGAGTGCCTCGACAGACAAAGAATCAAGTATGCCACATGCACACTGCAGGGCAAGGCCCTAACCTGGTGGAACACCCAGGTTCAAGCTAGAGGTAGAGAATCTGCGATGCAGATGTCATGGGATGAGTTTAAACCTTTGATCACCGAGGAATATTGCCCCCTCAACGAGATGCAGAAATTAGAGCATGAGTTCTGGAATCATGCTATGGTGGGGGCCGGGCATGCAGCTTATACTGACCGTTTTCATGAGCTGGCAAGATTGGTTCCGCATCTGGTCACGCCGGAATCAAAGAGAATCGAGAGGTACATTTGGGGACTTGCGCCTCAAATTAGGGCAATGGTTACAGCAGCTGCTCCTCCTACTATTCAGAGCGCAATTCTGAAGGTTGGCGCTTTGACTGATGAGATGGTGAGAACAGGGGTTCTGGGCAGAGGAGCAGAGAAGAGAAAGGATGTTGGGGAATCGAGCCGGTCGAGTGCCGGGAAGTTTGATAAGAGGGCCAAGACGACTAGGAATTTTGTGGCCGTGTCTCAGGCCAAGAGAGAGTATGTGGGGCCGCACCCTAAATGTGACAGGTGCAACTATCATCATCCCCCTGGAGTGCAGTGCCGGGTGTGCGCGAACTGTAGACGCCCGAAGCATTTGGCGAGAGACTGTAGAACTGCGCCGAATCTTGTGGCACCCGTCAACGCGGTTAACCCCGCCGGGAATGCAAGGGCTTGTTATGAGTGTGGAAGCCTTGATCACTACAGAAACATGTGCCCCTGGCTGAATCGGGCACCGGGTCAGCAAGGAAACAACCAGCAGCAAGTGATGGCTATAGCTGGAAATCAGGGCCCGACTACTCAAGGGAATGCAGCTCGGGGATGTGCATTCGTCATTGGAGCCAACGATGCTCGTCAGGACCCGAATGTTGTCACGGGTATGCACTTACTCAATCATCACTTCGCATCTATATTATTTGATACTGGAGCAGACAATAGCTTTATATCTTCTGAGTTTGTGCAATTGCTTGATTTGAGTCCTAGTAGGCTAGACACTAGCTACTCTGTAGAGATGGCCAATGGTAGGGTTGTTCAGGCCAATGAGATTATTAGGAAGTGCTCGTTAACATTGGAGGACCATGCCTTCGATATAGACTTGATACCCTTCGAGCTAGGAAGTTTTGATGTGATTGTGGGTATGGATTGGTTGTCGCAAAACGGAGCAGAGATTGTCTGTCGAGACAAAATAGTATGAATCCCTATGCCAAACGGGGAAGTACTCAAGATTCAGGGAGAACGACCGGGAAGGAACTTAAAGCTTATTTCCTGCATGAAAGCACGCCGAAGTTTACGAAAGCAATGCTACGCTTTTCTGGCTCATGTGGTTGAAAAGAAGGACGAAGAGAGGAAACTAGTAGATATTCCAGTGGTACAGGATTACCCAGATGTATTTCCTGATGACTTGTCTGGTTTGCCTCCTCCACGTCAGGTGGAATTCCGTATAGAGTTGGTTCCGGGAGCTACACCGGTAGCAAAGACGCCATATCGACTAGCGCCATCCGAAATGCAAGAGTTGTCTAGTCAGTTACAAGAGCTACTGGAGAAGGGTTTTATTCGACCGAGTCATTCACCGTGGGGAGCACCGGTACTATTTCTCAAAAAGAAGGATGGATCGTTCCGCATGTGCATCGATTACCGTGAACTGAACAAGTTAACCGTGAAGAATCGATATCCTCTCCCCAGGATCGACGATCTGTTTGACCAGCTGCAAGGAGCTTCGTACTTCTCAAAGATCGATCTTCGTTCAGGTTATCATCAACTAAGGGTTTTCGAGGACGACATACCGAAGACAACGTTTAGGACTCGTTATGGGCACTATGAGTTCTTGGTCATGTCGTTCGGGCTGACCAACGCACCAGCTGTGTTTATGGATCTGATGAATCGGGTGTGCAAACCTTACTTGGATAAGTTCGTGATCGTGTTCATAGACGATATACTTATTTACTCCCGATCGAAAGAGGATCATGAAGAACACCTTCGGGCAATTCTGGAACTACTACGGGAAGAAAAACTTTTCGCCAAGTTCTCGAAGTGTGAATTTCGGTTGCGGGAAGTGAAGTTTTTGGGTCATGTGGTTAACAAGGACGGGATTCATGTAGATCCCGGCAAGATCGAAGCGGTGAAGAAATGGGATACGCCCCAGACACCATCAGAGATACGGAAATTCTTAGGATTGGCCGGTTACTATCGTCGCTTCATCGCGAATTTCTCAAAGATCGCGCAGCCATTAACCCTGCTTACTCAGAAAGACAAGAAGTTTGATTGGGGGCATGCACAGGAGCAAGCGTTCCAAACGTTGAAAGAGAAGTTGTGCAACGCGCCTATATTGTCTCTCCGAGACGGAACAGATGATTTTGTGGTATACTGCGATGCGTCACATCAAGGATTGGGATGTGTGCTAATGCAAAAGAAAAAGGTGATTACCTACGCTTCGCGACAGCTTAAAGTGCACGAAAAGAACTATACAACTCATGATCTTGAGTTGGGCGCTGTAGTATTTGCACTCAAGATTTGGAGGCATTACCTGTATGGAACCAAATGCATCATCTTCACTGATCATAAGAGCCTCCAACATATTCTGGATCAGAAGGAACTTAACATGCGTCAGCGACGTTGGGTAGAGCTTCTTAGTGACTACGATTGTGAAATCCGGTATCATCCGGGGAAAGCTAACGTGGTGGCTGATGCTTTAAGCCGTAAAGAATGTGTGAAACCACTACGTGCTCGAGCGTTGGGATTGACCATTCAGACGAACTTGAAAGCTCAGATCCAAATGGCACAAAGTGAGGCATTGAAAGAAGAAAACCTTACGGGAGAAGAATTCCGAGGGATACATAAACAGATGATTTGCAAGGACGACGGTATATCGCATATGGGTACCCAAATGGGGAGGTGTTCGAACCTTAGTCATGGATGAAGCCCACAAGACGTGATATTCTATTCATCCTGGTGCAGACAAGAAATATGACGATCTCAATGATCTGTACTGGTGGCCAGGTATGAAGAAAGACATTGACTTATTCGTCAGTAGATGCTTGACGTGTTCGAAAGTTAAAGCTGAACATCAGAAACCACCGGGATTATTACAGCAACCTGAAATTCCCGAGTGGAAATGGGAGAATATAGCCATGGATTTCATTACCAAACTTCCTAGAACAAGCAGCTGTCATGACTCGATATGGGTCATAGTGGATCGAATGACGAAATCAACACATTTCTTGCCTATCCGAGAAGACTACAAAATGGATAAGTTGGCGAGATTGTACATCAAAGAGGTCGTGACACGGAACGGGGTGCAGGTGCCAATCTTATCCGACCGTGATAGCCGATTCACTTCACGATTTTGGCAGACACTACAGAAAGCGATGGGCACTCGATTAGACATGAGTACCGCCTATCACCCTCAGACAGATGGCCAAAGTGAACGAACTATACAGACGCTAGAAGACATGTTGAGAGCGTGTGTAATCGATTTTGGTGGTAGTTGGGATGCTCATCTACCGTTGATTGAGTTCTCTTACAACAACAGCTACCATACAAGCATTGGGTGTGCTCCATTCAAAGCGTTGTATGGAAGGAAATGTAGATCTCCCGTTTGTTGGGCCGAGATTGGTGAAAGTCAGCTAACAGGCCCAGAGATCATTCAAGAAACAACTGATAAGATCTTTCAAATCAAAGACCGACTAAAAGCTGCAAGAGATCGCCAAAAGAGCTATGCCGACAACCGTCGGAAGCCTCTAGAATTCAACGTTGGGGATCGTGTATTACTCAAAGTTTCCCCTTGGAAAGGAGTCGTTCGATTTGGAAAGAAAGGGAAGTTAGCCCCAAGATACGTTGGACCATTCGAGATTACAGAAAGAATCGATCCAGTGGCCTACCGATTAAGGTTGCCACAAGAACTCAGCAGTGTGCATGATACTTTTCACGTGTCGAACCTCAAGAAGTGTTTGGCCGATGAATCCCTTCACGTGCCAATCGAGGAAATCAAGATTGACGAAAAGCTTCATTTTGTTGAAGAACCCATTGAGATCATGGATCGAAAGGTCAAGCAACTGAAGCGCAGTAGAATACCTATTGTTCTCGTAAGGTGGAATTCAAAACGAGGACCAGAGTTTACATGGGAACGAGAAGATCAGATGAAACTCAAATATCCACATCTATTCGAGGATGACACTCTTGGACCTAACTCCAGCTGAATTTCGGGACGAAATTCTCTCAACTGGGGGATACTGTGACATCCGTCACCTTAAGGTCCGTCAATTAACGTGATTTTCCGCTAACTATTCCGTGATCGATCATTCCTCATCTTTATTAACTCTTTATGTGGATATCATGTGTGCCTTATCATCATTGTGCTTGTGTTTTCGTTGTAATCTTATGTTAACATTAAAAACTTTTAAAACTTTCAACATCGTAACCGCCAAATATATCATTTTTATAAATAATTAACGTCACCAATAAAACCATTTTTAAGTTATAAATATCATTAAATACATTTTTATAATTAATATAATCAACCTAACAAAGTCGTTTTTCAACCGAAACAAATTTGGGAAACTCGGGGGTTAAGTGCAGGGACTAAGCTTGTAATTCTGCAAACTTGGGCTGGGTATATAAACCCATTTCCAGCCCTAATCTCTCATTTCATCTTCTTCATCTTCTTCACCTTCTTCTTCACACCATTTCTTCATCTTAGCACCAAATCCAACCCGTTTAGGCTCGTATTCGTCTTCTAGACTTCATCTACAGCCTAGTTCATTTCTTTCTAGCAGGTAGACGACTTTGGTTGTCCCTTTTCTTGCTTATTCACGGCTGTCCAAACTAGGGTTTCGGGTGTTCGGGTTCAACCCGAGCACATGAGGTCGTATGGGTGCGTGTGAGGTCTTTCTGCTTGTGTTTCATGTTTGTGTATGTTTGTAGAGTGTTTCTGGAAGTCCTTGTTGTGTAAAACTTGCGTTTAGAGCAGCCGGGGGCTGCTCAGCCCGACCACAGTCGCGATTCTGCTGTCCAGGCGACTAGGTCTGTCATGCGATTGAGTCGTGCGACTGGGTGAGTCGTGCGACTAAGCCATGCGTCTGAGTCAATCGTACGTCTGAGTTGTGCGACTGGGCATGTCGTGCGACTATGTGTATGTATGCGATTTAGTCATGCGTGCGAATGGATGTATGCGATTGAGTCATGCGTATGAATGAATGTGTGCGATTGAGTCAGGTGACCGACTGAATGAATGCGATTGTGCGTGTTTCGCACGACTGGAGTCCAATCGCACGAATGAAGGTTCAATCGTATGAAAGTAGCTAATTCGCACGATTGAAGGTTGATTCGTGCGTATGGAGGTTGAGTCGTGCGATTGAGTGTTGTGTGGTACGACTGAATGCCAGTCATACGAATGAAGGTTCAATCGTACGAAAGTAGCTGATTCGCACGATTGAGGGTTGATTCGTGCGTATGGAGGTTGAGTCGTGCGTCTGGTCTTGTCGTGCGACTGTAATTGTTGTGTGTGATTTCCTTCTTGGGCGTGGTGTGTGTAGGTCGTGTGATGTTGAGGTAACATTAACACAGTTGCCATTGTTCGGCCACAAATATTAAAGTCAACGCTAAAAAGGGCACAAATACTATTCAAAACAAATTAAACTAACATTTTACAACTATCAACCGACTTATAACTATTGACATTTATCTAATACTTCTTCAATAACAATGAAACTTTTACTCAAATATCATCAACAATGGCGACAATGTCTAGTACTTGGATCTACATAAGGTCTAGTACGTGTGTCTGTTTGTGTGAGTTAGACGCGACCCAGCCGATGCAACCCAAATCGACCGATCATTATTATGCGCTTATTTCATATCATTAATGCTTAACAATAACTGTCAATAGGTGTTTGATCGTTCATTTGCATACTACATTTGGGAACTTTGATCTTACATACTTACCACTTAACAAGTGAGTTTCGTGGCCCCTTTTACGCTTATACAATATTTCAATCATTTACAACTTGGGGGAAAAGTATGCTCACCCATTTTCAATGCTGTACAACTTACTTACATTTTACATACAAGGAATCAACGTGATACTGTGTTACAAGTACTTATCTGATACATGCTTGGGTCTGCTGTGTGGTTCTATCTTTGCAACTATTTAATTCCAGTGTGGGAACCGACGGTTAGGTATTGGTAGTACTACTGGGTTGACACCCCCACCCTTGTTCGATGGTATACTAGTTGGTACCATCAGTGGCCAGGAACGGGCCCTTGGGTGAATATATGCCGACAATTTCTTTGTGTACGTCGCTAGGTTTGGTTGCAACGCTCATTGTCATGTGATTTTACTTGTTTATATAACTGTATTCACGGTATTCCACATCATTTACTATACAACATCGCTTACTTATTTATTACTTAAACCTGCGAGCTCACCAACAATTATGTTGACTGTTTTGAGCATATCTTTTCAGGTGATCATGCAAATACAGGAATCTAGGTGTGCTGCTTTAGTGGAGACCCTAGGATGCATTTTTGGGACTAAACATGTTTTGGCAAACAATTATTTTGAACAATGTTGATCTGTGTAAACAATTACAATCTTTTGAAACTTGTTCCCGGGTTGTGGGAATTCATATTACAATTTCATCTTTATTTGGTTATGTGAATCATTATCATGTTTATGCTTATGGCTATGTTGTCGTGAACATTGACTAAACACGACACAAGTCCCCTTGTTGTCGGGTGTCGTCATGACACGCTTGTCATCATTTATTATATTGCATCTCTATACCACTAAAAAGGCAACACAAGCTAGTGTTGAACCCACACCTTCTGTCTCTCTACCACTAAAAAGGCCACAATTAACCCTCACCTACCAAAGAAAATCCAAACGAACCCCTGCTTAAACTATTAAGTCTGTGCAGGTCCCCATATACTCACCTTTACAAGGGGAAGTGGACACTAGAGCTCCCACTTCCCCTGAGGAGCAAACCACTCCCATCTCTTCAACTATCAGGGCTGAAGTTCCTCATGCTCACCCTGATGAGCTCACAAGCCCAACTGTCTTAAGCCTTCACTCTGAGTCTCAACACTCAAGTGAACAACCTTCAGGGGACAGTTACCATCCCCAGCCTTTAGATCTAAATCAACCCATTCCCAACCTATCCTTCTATACTGATGAAGACTTAGGATTCAGTGAGTACCATGTGTCTCTCTTCTCTTCCCCTACTCAAAGAGAGATGAGTACTCCTGAGTCTCCTCAGTCTAGCCCACATCAGTCACAATAACTGAGGTGGACACTTCTGAACCTATTCAGGATGTCCATATGGAAGAGGCTCTCACTTTTGCAAGTGATTACATCATTAAGACCTCAACCATTGCAAATCAACCCACTGACATCTCAACTGAGATTGCCAGTAAGCAGAGGAAAACCAGCACCCAAGAACCTCAAGTTGGTGGTGAGAGAGAGGACTTTGGTCCAATCATCTCATCCCCAATGATTCTTCTGATGAAGAAGAGGGGAATCTGAGACTAAAGGTGCAAAAACTGTCAAAAACATGCTCCTATTTAGTCTCTAAGGTTAGTCACCTTTAATCTCAAGTGACTACCTTACACAACAGGGTCAATGATCAGCAACTTGAGATTTCATATCTTAAGGAAAAACTAGCTGGGAGACCTTTAAGAAGAGCTCAACCAGGAACACAAGAACCTATGGATGTGATTGATTTATCCTCTAGCTCACCTATGCAAGTGGGTGATGCTACCATAAAGGGGGAGAAAGTCATTGCAGCCACAGAACCTGGGAGTTCTTCACAGAGAATAGACATTGAGGACTCACCATCCTCACTTGCAATTGTGCATTCTCAGCAACTTCCTCAAGTTCACATTAAGGTGGACTCTATAGACTCTATCATCAGGAGTCTCTTTGAGGAAGGTATTCCAAGGGCTATGTCATCCTCACCTCAAGGAACTTCAAACTACATCATAAGGTGGAGGTATGTTGTCGATAGAAGAGCCCTTATTCTTCACAGAGTTCAAGGGCAACAAGAAGTATTTGACTTTCAAAATTTGAACTTCTATGAAGGTCTGGATCTAGTCAATATGCCACTTGTCAACCCAAGCAACTCAAGACAAAGTGACAGATTGGCTCAAAGAATCCAAGACAGGATCACTGCAGAGTTTAGCTTAAGAAGGAGACTTAGGCAATCAGGTAATGCCATCGGTCAACTGGATGTTGAGGTGGACCCTAAGATTAGTTTCATAGGGGAAACCTTGACTGAAGGCCCAGTGGCAGAACCTGAGACCCCTGTCTCATCATCCTCAACTGCTGTAGAGATCCACATTCCCACTGAGACACCTGCTGGTGAAGGTGTTTCTCAGCCTCTCTCTGGCCAGAGCATGGATGCTACACCAAGCAATGAAGGCCAAACCTCTATCCACCCTGAGTCACAAAGGTCTGTGGGTGACAAAGGGAAAAGGATTTTGACTCCTGAGGAAATTGAGGAGGAAGAGAAAGAGAGGAAGAGGAAGCTAAGGGGAGAAAGTTCCTCTAGGTCTTCAGGTTTTATGCAAGCTGCAATCAGGGCTGCCCCCAGACCAAATACTCAAGATGATGAGTTGAGGGCAGTCAGGATTACTTACCTGCAGACCAGAAACTATGACATTGATGAAATCATTTCTCTCCCTTTAGAACAACTAAATGAACTGGCTGACATAGAAGTGTCAAGAGAGATGAAAGAAAAAGAGGATGCAAGGTTACTTCTCCAATTTAAAGAGACAAGACTCTACAAGCATGCTCCTACTCTCTCCCCTGTTCAAGAAAGCCCTGTACAAGAAGATGTGGTTCAACAAGAACCTCAGGTAGACAAAGAAGAAGATAGGATCAAAATGATCAACTACGTGAGTGCCACAGGCTTCTATCAGGCAGATGCACTTCTTCCCTTGTCCTATGACTTTGTTGAGTTTGAGTACTTAAAACAACTTGAGCTTGAGTTAGTCAAGGAGAGAAAGACAACTAAAAAGAAGCTAAGGGAAGAAGCTACAAAATCAAGAGCCATCATCCAAAAGAGTATGAAGAAGTCTGTTGACAGACAAAGGATGATGAGCTTCTTGAAGCTGTATGGATTCTCCGGAAGGAGACTTGGCCCTATGTCTCTATCCACAATGAATGAGCATATAAGGGTAATCAAGCAGAAGATCGAGAGTGGAGAACTGATTGACTTACACTCTCTTCCAAGTCAAGTCCCACCTGAAGTGAAGGTTAAGGTTGAACAACCTGAGACAACACAAACCGGACCTCCTACTGAGACTCAGCAAGCTTCATCTTCTGATCCACAGCAGGGTCAAACTCCCTCTCCTTCTGAACCTGTGAGGGAGGAACACCCAACTGAGAAAGACAAGGATGATCAACAAGGTGCTGCAGACCAGTCTTCTCAGTTAAAGTCATCTAAAAGGAAGAAGAGGATGGCTTCTAAACCAAATTCTAAGAAGAAGAAGCCTGAATCATCTACCTCTACACCTCAGGCTGAGTCAGATCAACCTGAGAAAGTGCATGAAGAGGCAGCCCAATCAACTCCAATACAAGTGGCTCCTCTTGCAGCTGAGACACCCATCTTATCCTGGACCTTCTCTACCAATCCAGAAAGATGGCATGTAATCAGAGATCAAGGTGTTGAGAATGTCTATACATGGCAAGACATAATCAACTTACCTCTGCATGATCTCTTTGAGATGATGAAGTGCAGATGCCTAGTAGAGACCTGTGACACTCAGGTAGTTGATCATATTTTGCCTATCTGTTTCTTTGCTACCTGAGGTTCTTGTCTAGCTGCCACAATCTCTTGCACAGGGCTTTCTTGAACTGAGGAGAGAGTAGGAACATTCTTCTATAGTTTTTTCTATCTCTTCTTTTCTTTGATTTGGAGGAGCAACCTTGCATCCTCTACTTCCTTCATCTCTCTTGACACTTCCATGTCAGCTAGTTCATTGAGTTCCTCTAAGGGGAGAGATATAATCTCATCAATGTCATGGTTCCTGGTCTACAGGTAAGTAATCATGACTACCCTCAACTCATCATCTTGAGTGTTTGGTCTGGGGGCAACCCTGATTGCAGCTTGCATGAAGCCTGAAGACCCAGAGGAACTTTCTCCCCTTAGCTTCCTCTTCGTCTCTCTCTCATCCTCCTCAATCTCTTTAGGAGTTAAAATCCTTTTCCCTTTGTCACCCACAGACCTTTGTGTCACAAGGTGGATAGAGCTTTGGCCTTCATTGCTTGGTGTAGCATCCAAGCTCTGGCCAGAGAGAGGCTGTGATACACCTTCACCAGCAGGTGTTTCATTGAGGGAATGAATCTAAAGTAGTTGTTGGTATGACAGGGCTCTCAGGCTCTATTACTGGGCTTTCAGCCAAGGTTTCCCTTTGAAGCTAATCTTAGGGTCTGCCTCAACATCCAGTTGACCAATGACATTACCTAATTGCCTTTGTCTTCTTCTTAGGTTGAACTCATTAGTAATTTTTTTCTTGTATTTGTGCCAGCCTGCCAGCTTGTCTAGATTGACCTTGGTTGACAAGTGGCATGTTGATTAGATCAAGACCTTCATAGTAGTTCAAGGTCTGAAAGTTGAATACCTCTTCCTGCTCTTGAACTCTTTGAAGAATGAGGGCTCTTCTATCAGCATCATACCTCCTCCCAATGATGTAGTTTGAAGTTCCTTGGGGTGGGGATCACATAGCCCTTGGAACGCCTTCCTCAAAGAGACTTTGAATGAAAGAGTCTAGAGAGTCCTCAATGCCCATACGCCCTGAAGAACTCCCAAGTTCTGTGATTGCAATGACTTTCTCCCCTTTTTTGTAGCATCACCCTCTTGCATAGGTGAGCTAGGAGTTCGGTCAATCATATCCACAGGTTCTTTTGTTCTGGGTTGAGCTCTCCTTAAAGGTCTCCCAGCTAGTTTTTCCCTGAGATAAGATATCTGAAGTTGCTAATTATTGACCCGGTTTTGAAGGGTAGTCACCTGAGATTCAAGGTGACTAACCTTAGAAACTAGATAGGTGCATGTTTTGATAGTTTTTACACCTTTAGTCTCAAATTCCCCTCATCTTCATTAGAAGAATCACAGGGGGATGAGAAAATTGGACCAAAGTCCTCACTCTCACCACCAGCTTCAAGTTCTTGGCTGCTAGATTTCCTCTGCTCACTAACAGCCTAAGTTGAAGTGTCAATGGGCTGAGTTGCCATGGTTGAGGTCTTAATGATGTAATCACTTGCAAAAGTGAGAGCCTCTTCCTTATGGATCTCATGAACAAGTTCAGAGAGGTCCACTTCAGTAATGGGTGACTGATGTGGGCTAGACAAAGGAGACTCAAGAGCACTCATCTCTCTTTGAGTAGTGGAAGAGTAGAGAGACTCATGGTACTCACTGAAAACTAAGTCTTCATTAGTATAGAATTCAAGGTTAGGAATGGGTTGATTTAAGTCTAAAGGCTGGGGATGGTAAATGTCCCCTGAAGGTTGTTCACTTGAGTGTTGTGACTTAGAGTGAAGGCTTAAGGTAGTTGGGCTAGTAAGCTCATCAGGCTTAGCATGAGGAACCTCAGCATCGATTCTTGAAGAAATGGGAGTGGTTTGCTCCTCAGGGAAAGTGGGAGCTCAAGTATCCACTTCCTCGTGTATGGGTGAGTATATGGGGGCCTGCACAAGCTCAATAGCTTGAGCAGGGGTTCGTTTGGATTTCCTTTGGTAGGTGAGGGTGATTTTTGGCCTTTTTGGTGGTTGAGAGGTAGAAGGTGTGGGTTCAACACTAGCTTGTGTTGCTAGGTTGTCACCTTGAGCAATGAGCTCTAACATTTTGGGGACAAGGGTTGTTTCTACCCCTGAGAAGCCTACAGTTGGCTTCTTCATGATTTTAAAGATGTCGGGCTTCATCCGTCCCAATTTAAGAATATTACCTGTTTCCCTCAACTGTGAGCCCAGTTCACAGTTGAGAATGTATTGAACATATCTAGGAAACATGTAATACTCTAAGAAGTCCAAGTTAGCAAGTAAATTGGTGTAAACAAACTGAGAGTACCTGAACATGACCCCTTGAACCATTCAATGCACTATGAAGGATAGATCATCAGGAAACTGGTCCCACCCTCCATGCTTGTTTGACAAGCTGTGGATAACCACATGTAGCAGGTATTTCCACTTGGATGAGACCTTTCCTTTCCTGAATGTCTTTACAGAGAAATCTCCCTCATAGCCCATCTGCACAAAGGAATGAATTAACACCTTCCTTTGGAAAGGACAACTCACCTTCCTCATCATCCAGCTGAAGATGAGTATTGATGATGGCCGGAATGATAAAGATTGTCCTCCACTTCACTGTGACAGACAATGCCTTCTCCCCATCCATGATGACCTCTTGGCGGGTCTTCCAAAATTCAAGCAGATGATCCTCATAAAGAGTAGGATAAATGGTTAGGGAGGTAAAGTAGTTGGATAAAGCCAAAAAACAGCAAACCTCTGAGAAACTATCATCTTTCTCAGAGTTCAACAAAGCAACCTGATTGTGCTGCCTGTGAAGTTGCATGGAGAAATCAGGGTTGTTTCTACGGTTTAAGTTGGCCATTTTGAGAAGCTTAAGGGTGAAGGAAGGTGAAGAACAAAGGCAGTTTGAGTGAATTTAGGTTAGAGGAATAGTGCAAATGAAGAAGTTAGTGAAAGAGGGGGAACCATTGGGTATATATATGAAATATATTTAAGACAAAGTTAATGAAAGAGGATAAACTTTGAAATCTGGATGTCGGTTCCACCTCTTAAAAAGTAGTTTACTTTTGCCCAAAAAGTAGTTTTCTTGGAAGTCGAGAAATCTTCCGAAGGTTATTTTGCTTCGAAAGTTCGGAAGAAAAGCTTCCGAAGGCAAATTTGCTTCGGAAGATATTTCAAGGGTTTTTGAGAATTTTCCTCGGAAGAGATTTATTACTTAGAGTTTTTATTCTAAGAAGAATAAAAACTTCCGAAGGTAAATTGCTTTCGGAAGAAAATTGTTCTTTGAAAACATATAAGTACTTTAGTTAAATTTAAGCATTGGAAGATATTTCAGAAATTTATTCTGAAGGTAAATTTACTAAGTTGTTATTTGTTTTCTAAGACATACGTTTCTTCCGAAAGTAATGATAAATCTTCCAAAAGATAAAAAGATCAAAATTTTCAAAAATCTATTTAATGTCTTTTTAAAAAAAGGACTTTTCTTCCAAAGAGAACAAGGGCTTATGAAGGTGATAGAATAGACAACGTAGGACACACAAGTTTTAGAAATAATATGATTAAGTTTTAAGAAAAGATACTCAAAATTAATCTTTCCAATAGCTGATACAAGATATTTGAATCTCTATTCATCAAAAGCTTTGGTGAACAGATCAGCATATTGTTCATTTGTGTTAACTTTGACTATTTTGATTAATCCCTTTTCAAAGTTATCTCTAATCAAATGATACCTGATGTTGATGTGCTTTGTACTTGAGTGCTGCACAGGATTCTCTATGATTGAGATAGCAGTGTTGTTGTCTATGTGGACGGTAGTCTCCTTGAAGTTAAATCTGTAGTCCAACATTTGATTCTGAATCCAAAGCACTTGAGCACAACAGCTTGCAGCAGTAATGTATTAAGCTTCAGTAGTTGATGCAAACACATAAGATTGTTTCTTGCATTGCCAAGAGACAATCCTTCCACCAAGAAATTGACATCCCCCGGATGTAGACTTTGTAGTCATGTTTCAACCACCATAATCACTATCCGTATAAGCATACAGATTGAAATCAAAATTCTTTGGATACGGCCAAGTGATGGAGCACCTTTGAGATATCTTAAATTTCTCTTGACAGTGATTAGGTGTGACATCTTGCGATTGGCTTGATATCTTGCACAAACACATGTGGCAAACATGATATTAGGCCTGCTAGCTGTGAGGTACATAAGAGACCCAGTCATTGCCCTGTAGAGATGCTCATCAACACACTCCCCCTCAAGATCAGGTCCAAGGGAGTGGTTTCTGGCTAAGGGTGACTTAGCAACCTTACGATCAGTCATGTTGAATCTTGTAAGTATGTCTTGTACATACTTTGATTGACTTATGAAGATGTTATTGTCAACTTGCTTCACTTGAATTCCTAGAAAGAAATTGAGTTCCCCCATTGCACCATTTCAAACCTATCCTTCATCAACTTCTCAAAGTCTTTGCACAGCTTTGGATTAGTTGACCCAAAGATAACGTCATCTACATATACTTGAACTTGCATTATGTCGTTTGTTGTTCCTTTGATGAAGAGAGTTCAATCAATAGTACCTTTTTTAGCCATGGTGACAGAGATACTGAGATATAGTCTCATACCACTTCCTTGGTGCTTGGTGCAGCCCATAAAGAGCTTTATCAAGCCTGCAAACATAATCAAGATGATCAGGATCTGCAAACCCAGGTGGTTATGTGACATACACCTCTTCATCAATCACCTCATAGAGAAAAGCACACTTGACATCAAGTTGGTAGACCTTGAAGTTCTTGGATGCAGCAAAAGCTAGGAATATCATGACAGCTTCAAGTCTTGCTAAGGAAGCAAAAACATCTATGGAGTCAATTCCTACTTCTTGAGTATACCCTTAAACAACTAGTCTTGCGTTGTTCTTGATGATAAGTCCTCTATCATCCTCTTATTCCTGAACATCCATTTGGTTCCTATGGTAGTATTCTCTTGAGGAAGAGGACATATGTTCCAAACCTTTTGCCTTTTGAATTGAAACAGTTCCTCTTGCATAGCTTCAACCCAACTTCCATCCTTTAGAGCCTCATCAATCTTGTTTGGCTCTATCTGGGACAATAAACAAGAGTGAAAACAAATATTTGCATCATGGGTTTGTCATCTTGTTCTTACCCCTGAATCAACATCTCCAATGATGTTTGTGGCAGGGTGAGACTTGTGGATCCTTAGCTGAGGGATCACAGCAAGTTGCTTAGACAGATGAAAATTAGAGAAATTCTAATCTGGCAAAGAGGATTCACCCTCCACATCAGCACACTTATCAAGATTGACTTGATCCAATGAGTGTGTGACATCATTGATGTTGTCTTCAATGGAGTGGTTGTCAGCATCAAGGATTTCTTGATCACTTTAACCACCACCATTTTCTCCAACATTTGAAGCTCCTTCATCTGAGTTTTGTGCCTCTAAGCTGAAATTTGAAGGCACCCAAGAAGTATCAGCAGAAATTGTCATTGATGTGCTGATAGAAACATCACTTGCAGAATTAGTTACCACTGGAGCTAAAGTTATGTAGCTTGAAGGTCTTCTCAGCTCAAATCTTGGGTCAGGATCACCTGTAGGTAGGATATCTGTGGATCCTGAAACATGCTCACATGATTTGTTAAAATAGTTGGTAACTAAATCAAGATCAAATAGCCAATTAGGACTAGAACCTTTCACACAGAGAGTGTGCTCATTGAAAGTCACATTGCCTGACTCCTCAACTACTCTAGTTCTGAGATTGTATACTTTATAAGCCTTAGCTTGAGAAGAGTATCCAATAAAATGTCCATCATCTGATTTCTCAGCATATTTGGCAATTTGATCTTTGGTATTCAAGATGGTGCAAGGACATCCAAATGACATGAGAAAACCAATGGAAGGTTTCCTCTTGTTCCAAAGTTTATAAGGAGTCTTACCATGTGTCTTAACTACTAAAACTCTATTTTGCACATAGCAAGCAGCGTTCACTGCCTCTTCCCAGAAGGTGATGGGTAGTTTAGAGTTAGACAACATAGTTCTTGCAGCTTCAATTAGTGTCCTATTTCTCCTCTCAGCAACACCATTTTGGTGAGGAGTCCTGGGAGCACTATATTGTTTTGTAATACCTTTTTCATCACAAAATATATCAAGGATTTGGTTCTTGAATCCAGTTCCTTGGTCACATCAATCTTTAAGATGAAATTCTTCAGAATCTCAGGGGTCTCATCCTTAGTTCTAAGAAAGAAGAACCAAGTGAATCTTGTAAAGTAATCTGTGATCACCAAACAATAAGAGGTCCTTCCTTGACTCATTACATTGGTGGGGCCAAAGAGATACATACGTAATAAGTGTAAGGAAGTAGTGATGGAGTTCCTTTCTTTTGGCTTGTGAGATACCTTGTGTTGCTTTCCCTTCAGGCATGCAACACGGTGGTCATCACTTGTAAACTCTTTCTTTGGCATTCCAGTTACCAAATCATTCTTAATTAATTTATTCATGTTTTTAAAGTTTACATGGCACATTCTTTTATGCCAGAGGAAAGACTCATCACTATTTGCTTTAGATAGAACACATAAAACTTCTCCTGAGGGAGATGTTTCTTGCAAATCCATCTTGTACATGTTCCCTTTCCTGGGGGCTCTGAGCAGGATAAGCTCATGAGGAATGACCACTCCGGGCCTGAGAACAATGCACTCATGCTTAGTAAAGAGCATGTTATGACTCTGATCACAAAATTAGGATACACTCAGGAGATTGTACCGAAGCTTGTTGAGAAAGTTTTCCTTCTCAATGCTGAGCTTACCATTTGTGACCCTGCCCCTTCCTGTAGTGTAACCTCCTGCATGTCCTTTAAAAGCAACTGGTCCTCCATTAATTCTTTCAAATTTTGGAGTAGTGACCTATTGCCTGTCATGTGCCTGGAACAACCACTGTCAATGATCCATACATTTTTGTTTGTCTTGAGTTGTTCCTGCACAAAAGAGATGATTAGTTACATTTGGAAACCCATGCCTCATTGGTCTTGGGCTCATCAAAAGAAGTTTAAGACAATGCAACAGTAATTGATCCTATAGTCATGTTTTGAGGATCATTTTTTGATGTTGATGAAGAACTATCAGCGACTTGGTCTTTCTTTGTTTTCCACACCACCTTTGGAAGCTTAGACTTGACCTTCAATACTTTGGAAGTTTCGATGACTTCAGAAGTTTTGATGACTGGACCTTCGGAATATCTTGCTTTCACTGCAGCAAGCTTAAGTGCTTCGGAAGTATTCCTTTCTTCCGAGACCAAATTTTCTTCCGAAGGCAAGTTTCCACTTGTCTTCTTCTTCATTTTGACGCTTTCGAAGGAAAAATATTTTCCTTCCGAAGCTTGCTTCTTCATCTCCAAACTCTTAGAAGTTTCTTTCTTGGTCATGTGGAGTGTACTCTTTGGATTGTAAACACAATCCTTAGCATGATGAGAGGTACTCCCACACATAACACAGTCCATTTTCTTCCTTCTACGAGTCCTCTTTTGTGTTTAACACAATCCTTAGCTGAACTTGATCACTTTCCTTCTCCATCTTCATCTTTGCAGATGTTGTGGCAATTCTTGTGGGGATAGAACTATTTTTGGAGCTAGGTGGTTCAGGTTGTACAACAGTGATGACAACTGATCAGCCTTTTTCTTGATGATGGGATGATTTGGACAAGAACTAGAACTCTTGTTATTGGAGTTCAAGTTTGTGTCTTCATCCTTAACCACTTCAAATCTTGCAGAGATGTATACTTGTTTCTGTGTAGAGTTGAAGGTGGCCTTGATCTCTTGAGCCTCATTAGACTCTTTCTTGGCTTTCCTGATCAAGTTCTTTCTCTTGTACTTGGTCATCCCAATAGCTTTACTCTCCTCAAAGGGATGGTGACCCTTCTTAGAATCCTCTTCTTCACTCTTCTCAGAGCCATTCTTCACCATCTTCTCTTCATCCTCTTCAGTCAAAGGATCTATGAGGGGAAGCTCATCTTCACAAGTTCCACACCTAGGAGATCTTACAGACAAGATTGTGTGTGGAGGAGCTATCTCACTAGATCCCAGTCCCTGCTTGTTTTGATAACAAACTTTTGCATGTAAAAATTAGGATATTATGTTCTTGAAGGTCTCTTCTTCAAGAACACATTTTTTACCCTGGCTTTGCCGATCACAAGCTCAGCCAGGCATTCTATTAACTTAGTTATGAGGTCTTTGATCTGAGTCCTGTAGTTGGTGTGCTCATGTTTAAGAGTTAAAATGGTTTTCTCTAAGTCCTCTATCTTTAGTTTATAATCATTTTTAGCTCTCTTAAAATAAGGTTTTAAGATATTTAAGGACTCAAGGTCAGATCTCATTTCTAAGTTATAGGACCTGTATCTATTTACTTTAGCAATACATTCAGGAGTACAAAGATGTTCCAATACCGTGGCTTTATCGTGGTCTGCCATGAGTTCTTGGTTTGGAGAAGCATCTTCCACTTGAAAGCTCCAGTCAAAGCCTCCTTCTATCATAGCAACTGCATCTTGCTGCTTTGGCTTCTCATTCTGGGGAGCTCTATCAGTGTAGCTTGGTCTAGCCACTATTTGTCCTTGGTGCCTTACACTCCTTTGCAAAGTGTCCCATCTGATTACAGTTATAACACTTTACTTTGCTTTTATCCAGCCCAAACTTTCCAGTGGCTCATTGCTTGGAAACTTCCTCCCTGTCCTCTTGTACAACTTCTTGGCTCTATGAGTGAGAAGAGCCATCTGCTGAACTATCTCCATGTACTCCAAATCATCTAGATGGATACAGTCCAGGTCTTCAAGGGTGAAGAGAAAGTTGTTTGTGCTCTCATCAGCAGAGACAAAAGAATAAGAAGAACTTGTCTCTTGGAATGGACTTCCTTGAGTGTAGCTTTCTCTTAGAGTCTCTGGGAAGCTGATGAAAGGACCCTTTTGTGATTTGTTAGGGTAGCATATAAGATGATGTTGTCATTCAATGCTTTCCCTTTCAACCAGATGGAGGGCTGAACTCAATTGATTGCTGGAGTTACCATATGAGTTTTGCATGTTCATCTCCATCTGGTATCCACTTAGAATACCATAAAACTCTTTAAGAGTAAGAGTCTTAAGATTCTCAGTCCTCTTGATAACAACATAATAATGTGTCCATTGTCTACAAAGAGAGGACATGAACTTCCTCAAAATGTCCCTGTTCTTAAGAGTTACTCCAACATCCATTAGACTATCCATAATTTCAACATACCTGAAGTACTGTTGAGTCATGGTTTCACCTACCTTAAAGGTGAAGTTTTCAAACCGCTGCTTCAGGAGATCCTTCTTATTCTCCTTTGCTTCATTGGACCCCTCATACATAAGCTTTAGTGCTTCCCATAGTTGCTTGGCAGTTTTGCACTTCTTGAAGCCTCTTTAGATGGAGTTTGGAAGAGCAGTTTGAAGGGCTTTCATGGCTTTCTGATCAATCTCTATTCTTTTCCTCTCTTCTTCATAATAGTCAGCCACAGCCTTTGAAATCATTCCACCACCGGTAGCTACAGTGGTGCTTGGTATGTAAGGTCCTTGAACAATAGAGTCTCACATCCTGGAGTCTTGAAACTTGATAAAGCCTTCCATTCTTTAAAACCAAGTAACAAAGCATTCAGGAGTGATCAGTGAAGACTTTGTCATAGTTCCAGTTTCCATATTAGTATTTTTTGTGTGTGAGGGATCTTAAGATGGTGAGATCTTATATCAAGATCCTGGAATGCTCTGAAACCAAATGCAGGACTGTTTAAGGGTGTGCACTTACAACACAACATCACAATGGGGAGAGTTCTTTAGAACACTTAACGGATCAAATACGGAACTGGTAACTTAGATAAAATATGCTAAGAACACAAGTAAATATGTGAGATAGAACAAGATAAACAACACAAGTGTATGGTTTTCAAGAATGTTGTAAATTGCTTCTCAAGTTCGTTTACAAATGTTACAAAGCATATATTGAAAGTTACAAGTACTTGAGATACTTTATACTACATCCTACAGCCGCCCATACTTTGAAGGCCAGCTGGATACATAAGACTAGACAACTATAAAATCAAATGTAGAGTCAAAAGGCAGATTGTCTTTTGACTAGTGACTATGACATCCCATAGCTCACATCCTAATATATTACAAAAAGGATAAAAGTACATAAAGTAGAATGCTCAGACTCAAGACCTCAATGTACAGTTACCAAAAACATGGACCTTTTCACCAACTCATGTAAGTTGGTGACTGAGTAGAGTCACAGCGGAATGGTGGTCCAGCTTTGTGATAAAGTACATCAGATAAAAGCATGTTCATAAAAGTCTTCGGAAGAAATCTGTCTTCACTCTTTAGCTTCAGAAGACTTTATCTTTGAAGCTTCATAAGACTTCACTTTTGGCTTCCGAAGACGTTGGTCTTGGCTTTGGAAGATTTTACGCTTAGAATATATTCTAGTGCATGGTGTAAAACTTCCGAAGCATTTCTACTTTTGTACTTCAGTGCATGCATGCAGAGAGACTTTGGATGTTTTGACTGCATCAGACTTATAGGAATCCTTACAAGATGTTTGAGATGAGTTCCATGGGAAAATAGGATTTCTTCCTTGGAATTCAAGTGAAGCAGATGGAAGAATGGTTCTTCATAATTCAATCTAAGTATGTTAAGGACATCTTATAAAGATTTTAGATGAAAGACTGTAAGCCAGCCAAGACAACTATATCCAGAAATCATAATCTTTGTCCTGATTTTGAGGGAGAGGATACTGATCAGCATCAGTACAAGGAAATAATTGGATCTTTGATATATCTTACTGCAACCAGACCTGATATCATGTTTGCAACTTGCATCTGTGCAAGATAGCAGGCTGCTCCTAAGGTGTGTGAAGTCACTAGATCGGTAAACATCCGAGCATGTTCTTGACGGAAGGATAAACAAACAGCAATAACCAAGAGACAATCAATAACAGAAACTATAATTGAATGGTTTCATTGATAACACCTAACGATTACAAGCTCGTTACAAAATAAGAATCAAGACTCTTGGCAAGGGGAGATCGAGCATGATCTCCCCTCTCATCCGGCAGCCCTAGGCCCCGGGCAGACTCCCTCCCCAAACCCCTTTTCTCTCTATACATTGAAACTGGTATATAGAGGCTTTGGCCCATATTAGATACAACTGGGCCCATTCGTGCGATTAGACCATGGGTATGGTTCAATCGTACGACTGGACCATGCGTATGGTTCAATCGTGCGACTGGGCCATACTTATGGTTCAGTCTTACGAATGACCCAATCGCATCTCTCAGTCGC
Source organism: Flaveria ramosissima (assembly GCA_025215565.1). Classification (NCBI taxonomy): domain Eukaryota; kingdom Viridiplantae; phylum Streptophyta; class Magnoliopsida; order Asterales; family Asteraceae; genus Flaveria; species Flaveria ramosissima. The sequence continues at coordinate 21,302,331 of CM046030.1, forward strand.
ACGACTGACCCATTATCAAGGCTCAGTCGCACGACTGAGTCTCATTCGCATATGCTCCTGCGAATGACCCAGTTTCATGTGTTTACAACCTATCAGGTTTATTACATTAAGTCTAGACTATTCGACAAGCGACGGACACACTATATATGACTATATATGCTCCAACAAGGTGTCTCACCTAATTGTTGTCAAGAGAATTCTTAGATATCTCAATGAAGCTCCAAAATTAGGTCTTTGGTATCCTAGGAATAAGGATCTCAATCTCTGTGGTTACACTAACAATGATTATGGTGGCTACAACATAAACAAGAAATCCACATCATGAGGATGTAAATTTCTTTGTGGAAGGATCATCTCATAGCAATGTAAGAAGCAATCATGTGTCTCTACATCAACTGTTGAAGCTCAATACATTGCTGCTGCAAGCTGCTGTGCTTAGTGGCTACGGATTCAAAATCAGATGTTAGATTATGGTTTCAACTTCACGGAGACTCTTATCGACATAGACAACAAGAGTGCGATTTCTATTAAAGAGAATCTAGTCAAGCACTCAAAGACAAAGCACATTGACATCAGCTACCATTTCATTCAAAATATTCATTAGAAAAATTTGATTAAACTATTAAAATTTAATTCAAATGAACAATATTCTGACTTATTCACCAAAGTGTTTGATGAACAAATATTTTAATATTTAATAACAATAATTGGGACGATTAACATTGACCAGTCTCTCACTTTTGAAAAATTTATAAAATGTGTCTCGTCCATGTTGTCTTTATACAATCTAAGCCCTATTACAAAAAAATTTTCTCTCAAAATTTCTAAGTACAAATTCTTCCGAAGAAAAGTTTACCCTCGAAAGACATCTATGTCTATCTTCCGAAGGAAAATTACTCTGCACAAGTATTCGCTTCCAAAGAGTCTTTGTCCTCAGAAGAAAATTTGATCATAAATCAAATCTACTTTCGAAACTTACAAACACTTTCTCTCGGAAGACATTGCTGAGAAACTTAACTGTTTTCTCTCAAAAGCAATTTAACTCTCGAAAGAAAAACTTTACTGTGTAACATAAATATTTGGGCCCCACTCTGTAAAACTAAAAATTTATTGATAATTGTCGGAATATTTTAAATGGTATATCTTACCGGCATTGTCAATCGAAACCTAAACTTTCCTTTCACGTTATCAGTTTAATCTTTTACCCCCCATTTAAAAAGCTTCCGACTCTCTTTCTTTACTTTCTTTACCTTCACTAAATTCCTAAAATTTTCACTATCTTCTTCACTCACTTTCCAATTCCCTCAATCAAATAGGTATTTACCAACAATGGCCTTGAATCCCCAACATAACCAAGTCATAATCCTTGATTCTTTAAAGGATGTTGAATTTGCCCAAATCGTCCAATTTCTGACCCATTCTGCATACTTTATCGCCCTCAATGTTAATCACACAATTTACTCAAACCATATGGCCGAATTCGGGGCAAATGGTCAAATAAAATGCTTGATGTTGAAAGGATTATCAAATCGAGGATCTGCGGTCAAGAAATTATCATCAGTTTAAGAATCATCATGGAGCATCTGCAGCTTCATGATGAAGGCACCCCTACTGAGTTACCCAAGTCTGAATTGGAGGACACTTACACACAAATGGGATAGGGTGGTGATGTGAGCAAGTCAACTCTCTACATGTTCAACTTCTCCTGCAACGGGAAATTCTTGCTGCACGTAGTTCTACATTGTCTCTCCAACAAATCAGGGGATTGGGATCAAATCCCATATGTTTGTGCTACCTAGTCCGTGGGTTGGTCAAAGGCCTCCGCTTCATCTACTCTCAATTTATGTTGAACAACTTACAAGGTAACCTCAACAAAGATCCGTCTTACATGTATCCCAGGTTCATTAAGCATATTATCAACTGTGAGTTGGAACAGGACAAGCTTGAAGGTGAAGATATCCTTCTTGTTGTTGGACCCTGAAAGGATCATACATGCCAATTCAAGTGGTGGTTGATGGTTTTTCTGTTGATAGTCTCCCACAAGTCCAAGAAGATATGTGGGTGAAGACATGTGAGAAGAACACAAGTGTCGGCTATCCACATTTGTACATGCGGATGTCTACTGAACAAATGCTGACAAGTATTTATTCTTATCCGGTTACAAATGCGGACAGCCGAACAAATGCTGACAAGGATCTTCACATCCACATTTACTAATGCGGATGTTCATCAACGAATGCGCATAAGTTTTTGTTCATCCGCACTTGTCAACGCTGATGACCAAACACCAATGCTCAAGACAACAGAAGAAATGCTGATGAAGAACAAGTCATTCGCATTAGTTAAAGCGGATGAACATAAGAAAATGCTGATTAGGCTTTAGACATAGACTAGTTTCCTGATGTATAGTATAGGGGTTGTTTAATCATTTTGTAAATGCATTTTGTCAGCATATAAATAGAATAGAAAATCCTACTTTTAAAACATCCTTAGACAATCAGAATATCTAGAAGCTTGGATAGTCGCATGTTTCAGTGGTGTCTTGTTACTATTTTTTGCTAAACTCTAGCATTCATTGTAACTATTTACCATCATTAATACAAATCATTTATGAGTATTCTAGCTTTCAATGATCCGTGATTATATTATTCCGCAATATAATTACTGACTCAATCATCATATTCGATCCTAGTTGATTCAGATCAACTGATAATTTTATTCTCACAACCCCCTCAATTGGTATCAGAGCTTCGGCTCTCCGTTCATATTCAGATATGCTCAGATCTGGACTGAAACTCGATTGATCTGGTGATTGAGTTACTATTAGCAAGTTCTTCAACTTCTAATATGTAGTCAAGCTGAAAACTCAGTAAAACATCAACTGGATTTTCTATTCGACCGTACCCGAACCAAGAACACATCTTCGAACAGTATATTCCACTTTCATCATAAACATCTGTCCTAACAATCAACAGTATAAGTTTCAGCAATATTCTTGGACTGGTTTCTTAAAAACAACAAACTGTTATTGTTCACAAGAAGCCTTATAATAATCAAAGTTAGACTGTTTGGGCCACTTGGACTTAAAAACTAATCTAATCCTTATTGGAACAATCTAAAATAAGTTTATTTTAATGGATTCACTTACCTTTTCTGAACTTGGTCATGCACCTAAACCTCCTATGCTTAAACACAAATTTGAGTTTAAGCAATGGAAATGAGGTTTATGAATTATATTACTGGTGTTGGTCCGGATTACTAGATTTCCATATGCAAAGGACCTTACATCCTTGTGTCACTCTCGGCTGACCAAGCTGCTTTATACAAAACAGCAAGAATACCCATTTAAGATCCTAACTTAACTTTTGATGATGACGAGTATAAGAAGAGAAAGATTGATCTCAAAGCATACTCCATTCTCACACAAGCCCTAAAATGGAAGTACTCAAAAGGCTAGAGAAATATGGAACACCAAAAGCGGTGTGGGATGCACTGCTCATTATGTTTGAAGGAAGTAGTGAAGTAGCTGAAATCAACAAAGATAAGCGGTCAATCAGTATGAAACCTTCCACCACTCCAAAAAGGAGTCAATGTCAAAATAATTGCATTGGTTTGTGTAGTTAATAAATGATCTTGAGATTATGGGGGTTACATACAAGTAAAAGGAGATGAACAAAAAGATATTAAATAGCCTTCCTAAGAGTTGGAAGCAAAATGTAACCATGCTGAAAAACACACTTGACCTAGAAAGCACTTGTTTGGATATACCAATTGAAAATATTGAAGCTCTTGAACTTGATGACAGGGGTAGGAACCTTAGTGGACCACAAGTCATTGAGCCATACAAATTTCCATTAAAAACTCATTCTGCGGAAAATGCATTCATTACTGAAGATGATGATTTTCTCTCATTAAGAGATCAAATCAAATCAACTGGATTCATTGCTGCTCCAAAAACTAACAAGCCATCAACTTCTTCACTATCAACTGGATTTACTGCCACTCCCTCAAGCATGCCTGCAGATAAAAAATCTAAAGAGCGGCGACCTACAATGCCTTTGTTGCAAGGTTTGAAGCCTACTTGGGACAAGACTCACCTCTGCTCATATAATCCAAGAAGACTTAGAAGAAATGGATACTCATGATGTAGAAGAAATGGATCTATAGTGGCAAATGGCTATGATAGCCATGAGGGCAAGAAAGTTCTTCAGAAAGGGAAGGAAGCTAAGGCTGAATGTGAACACCAAACATGGATATGACAAGTCCAAGGTGAAGTGCTATAACTGTGGTATGACTGGACACTTCTCAAGAGAGGGTAATGCTCCAAGAAGAAACAAAAACAACTTTCAGAGAAGTTCTCAAGGCCAATCATCATCACAACCAAACTCAAGCTTTCAACCATACAACCAATATCAATATCATTATCAAAATCAACAACAACAATCTCACCAAAGTCAGCCTCAACTAACAAATCAAGCTCATGGAAGCAGCAAAAATACTTCAGATGATCTTGTCATTAGACAAGATGGGGTATGTGATTGGAGCCTGTGTGCTGAGGAAGTGAAGCCTAAGTTCCAAAATCATGCTCTCATGGCTCGCATATATGAGCCCATCTCCTATTCCATCCGAGGTAAAATCTAATCTTTGCAGTGGCAAATGTATTGCTGAACTGCAGGGATACCATTAACATAATCACAAATTAGTTGCTAAAGTGAAAGAAGAAAAAGTAAAATCAGAGATACTTAAAGTGAAATGAATAGTTTTGAGATTAATATCAAATCACTAATTTCTAATATCAAAAAACTACATGGGGGAAAGTATACTCTTGCAGTTGAAAATGAAAAATTAGTTGAAATGTTAACTCAATCAAAAGCTGAGCAATCAGCCACTGAAGTGAAACTTGAAAAGTTTCAACTGTCTTAAACTAAGCTGCAAGAGAGGCTAGATCACAAAATAATCCCAGGACATGACTAGGATTCGATACAATTCATGTCCACCTCCATACAATGACAATTACATTGTCATGCCTGAGTCACTCACTCTTTCTGAACAACTTGAATATAAGACTATTAAACTAAATCAGTAGTTTCACAGATAACAAATCCTCAAAATAAACCAAGTGTTAAATAAGGACAAAATCAAGTTAGGTCATCCAATTAAAATCAAAGAGTGCTCAAACAAGTCTGTGAATGTCATTAAACTAAGGATCCAAATCAAAGCAATAGTGTCTTTCATGAAGTTCATCCCTGAAATTCTCAAACAAAAGAAGAAGGTTGAAGCCACTATGAAAACACTTGCTAAAAGCAGATCTAATTGTGAGATCAAATCTCCAAACAATATAATCAAATAAGACAACGTTTCACAGAAAAACAAAGGAAAAACCTCACTGATTTCAAAGACAAAGATCAAAAGAGATCCTTATTGGATCTAGAAAGGCTGTTGCAACCAAAGCCAAGTCACTTAGAAGATTTTGGTACAACAAACAAAGGACTTCCGAAGCTAAGTATGGAACTTCCGAAGGAAGAAGGAGCTCTTCCGAAGACAAAGTGTAAAACACACTTCCGAAGGAAAACTCCAACTTCCGAAGACAAAGAACCTACTTCCGAAGATCAAGACTTAGAGAGAAAGATCTGAAGTCAACTTCCGAAGTACAGAAGTCCTCAAAGCCTCGGAAGCATAGAAGCCTCTTCCGAAGTATAAGTGGCTTCGGAAGAACTTGTTCTTCCGAAGCCAATTAACCTTCGGAAGACACTCCTATTATCCAGTGGACATAAGTATGGCCTCTCTGACACTCCGCTACAAATCTATGAGATACTGCATGGCGTTTTCTCAAAAGCCATGTAGTTGACCATACTTTAATCCACTGTTTACCTTTTTATGTTAGTACAGTTGCCATCTTTAGTTGGTGACAAAAGGTAAGTCATGGACATGTCATGACTACCATATCTTAGATAATACTTTATCTAAGATACCTTAACTTTAGCATTGTAGTATATGCTTTAGTCTTAGGTTTCCAGCTGGTATCAAAGTATATCCAGCTGTAGGATCTAGTATATATAGTTTCTCATTGTAACTCTTGTTTCATGCTTGTAAGAGTCTTGTAATATCTTGAGTTGAGAAGATAATATATACAAGTGCCTTGAAAATATATTTCTGCTTGTTCCTTTGCTACTTATTATATTATTATCAACTCTTGTAAAAGACATTACTTCATCTGATTTGAGTGTTTCCATAAGTGAGTTTGAGAGAAATACAAGTGTTTAAGTGACAAACCCGATCCTGCAATTGGTATCAGAGCTTTTTAGGCTCTTGATTATGAGATCTTACCATCCTAATCAACCAGTTTTCACTCCTCCTTATACCTCACTCAAAATGGCCCTCAACAAATCTGAAGTAGAGATGGGGACGATGACCAAAGCTCCCATCATCACCCCTGAAAACTTCAGGTCTTGGAGCAGAAGAATGGAAGGCTTCATCAGGTATCAAGACAGCAAGTTGTGGCAATCCATTGTCAATGGCCCGTATAAGCCAAAAGTAGCTAGTGGAAAAGGTGCCATGATTGAGAAAGCCGTTGAAGATTATTCTGATGAAGACAGGAAGAAGCTTGGCATAGACAGCAATGCTATGACTGTTCTTATGACTGCAATTCCAAACTCTATCATGGTGGGGTTTGAGCATTGTAAGTCTGCCAAAGAACTCTTTGATGCGCTTGCTCAAATGTACTCAAGCTCAAATGACTCCAAGAAGGACTCACTGAAGCAGCAGTTTGAGAACTTCACCTATTGTGCTGGAGAGACTCTTAGCCAGCAATATTTCAGGTACATGGACCTCATTTCTTCCCTTCAATCTGTGGGAATTACTCATGAACTCAGAGACCTTAAAAGAAAGTTCATGAGTGCTCTACCCAATGAGTGGACATTCTACTGTGTCTCTGTCAAGAGAACAGAGAATCTGAATACACTCACCATGACCGAACTCTATGGGATCCTGATGGATGGATACCGTTTGGAAATGGAAAGTAAGAGGGGTCATCAGACAAACAGACCCTTGAGTCTTCCTGCTAGCAACGCTTTAATGGTTGCTGAAGGCTCAGGAATCTCCCAGTCTCAGCAATACCTGAGTTACACCCAACAGCCATCTTGTTCTTCTGGGCCTTACATCACATTTCCTGAGACTCCAAGGTCTCAACAAGCTCAGCAAAGCTCCTTTCAGGACAGCTGTGCTTTTGTCTCAGGAAGTGGACACTCAAATGACTATCAATACTACTTTGATGATCTAGAGTGTTTTAGCCCGGATGACGTGGAATACATGGACATAGTCCAACAAATGGCTCTTCTAACCTACAGAGCAAAGAAGTTCTTTAAGAGAACTGGAAGGCAATTCCTCAGAACCCAATCAACAGCAAATTTGGGTTTGACAAAAGCAAGGCCAAATGTTACAACTGTAACCAACTTGGTCATTTTGCAAGGGAATGCAAGGCTCCCAAGTCCAACCCGGGAACCCCACAGGCCTCCACACATCCCTCTACACCAAAGCCCACCGGAAAGTCAACAGAGACTGCTGCAATGGCTCAAGAAGTTGACTGGAGCTTTATGGTTCAGGATGTGACTCCTGCTCAAGCACTCATGGCGGAACAGATGAAAACAAGGTATATGAACATCTCTGTACTCCTGCCTGTATTGCTAAGGTTAAACTGTATCAGGACTACAATATGGAAATTAAATCTGATATTGAGTCTTTAAATGAGGAGTTAGAGAAAACTGTGTCCCTCTTAAAACATGAACATACAAACTACAAGACTCAAATAAAGGATTTAATATCCAAATGGACTGAGGCTCAAGCCCAGCTTGTCACTGCTGAGGCTCAAGCCAGGAAGTATGCTATTTCCGAGCAAAACTTCCAAGCCATTCTTGCATCATCCTCTCACTCAAAACTTTGTTACCAAAACAAAGGTGGGTTGGGAACCAATGAAATTGCTCCACCACACTCTTATGAGTCTATAAGACAACCAAGGTGTGGTACTAAAGAGCAAGAGGTTCCATCTGCTGACCCACCTTCTCATGAGTCAAAGAATGATGCAACTATGGAGACCATCACAGGGAAGGTCCAGGTAATTATGCCCTCCCCTAAAATGATGATCAAACCCTGACCACCAAAGCCAGAAGAAGCAGAGCTAAGGCAGCCAGAAAAACTGCCAAGAAAGTGGCTGAGTCCAAGCTAAAGATAGACCCAAAGCAAAAGGGTGTATTCATCTCAGCTGGATTCCAGGTGGTTGGAAATTCTGATTCAGGAAAGGAGTGCAGTACCAGTACTCCTATCCTACCAAAGGATCAGAAATTAAAGGGAAAGGTTGCTGATGAAGAGAAAAAGAACAAGAAACAGCAATCCTCACATTCCCAAAAAGTTAACATTGCATGCCTAATGTGTGGTCTGCAAAACCACATGGCCAAAGATTGTTACTACAATCCTGCTAGCACACATTATGCAAATAATGTTAAAAAGGAAGGAGTCAGGGAAGGTTTCTCATTTGGACCATATTAAATGGTTCAAGTGATGAAAAAGAGAAAGCTTGTTTCCGAAGCAAGGCTTCTTTCGGAAGAAAATTCTTCTTCCGAAAGGAAAAAGGCTTCGGAAGTTAAAGCTGTAAAGACTCAGAAAAGCAAAAGAGTCCCCTTGAAACCATCCCAGAAGAAGACTGCTTCAGAAGAAAAGGTGGTGAAGGTTTCTTCCGAAAAGAAAGAAGCTTCGGAAGAATGCCAAGCTACAAAAGCTTCAACAAGCTCATCCTCTATGATCAACCAAGGGATGGAATGGAAGATCAAGGAAGATGTTGTAGCCCAAACCTCTTCTTCAAAGACATCCATTGAACCCCCATGCATAAATTTGGTTCAATTATGTCATTATCATTGGAAGAACCCAAGACCAATAAGGCTTGGGTTTCCAATCAAAACTAATTATCTCACCTTATGTGCAGGGACATCCATATGACAGGAATAACAACATTTGGATTGTAGATAGTGGATGCTCCAGGCACATGACAGGGAACAGATCTCTCCTTCAACAATTTCAACATTATGATGGAGGTCCTGTCCAGTTTGAAGGTGAGGCCGGAGGATATATTTCTGGCAGAGGAAGTATATCCAATGGAAATTAAAGGTTGACAAAGTTAATTTTGTCAAACAGCTTGAACACAACCTGTTAAGTGTTTCTATTCTGTGATCAAAAGCATCAAATGCTCTTCACAGAACATGAGTGCATTATCCTCAAACCCGGGATGACAATTCCTCAGGAATTGGTGCTTCTTAGATCTCCCAGGAAAGGGGATATGTACAAGCTGGATATGAACAATGCTTCCCCAATGGGAAAAGTATCATGCTTTCTTTCCAAAGCTGATGGTGATGAGTCAACACTATGGCATAAACGAATGTGTCATGTCAATTTTAAGACAATGAATAAATTGGCTAAAAATAACTTGGTACATGGTTTGCCTAAAAAGGAATTTTTCTGCAAAGATAACTGTGTTGCTTGCCTGAAAGGGAAACAACACAGGCTTCTCATAAATCCAAAGTTGTTAACTCCATCACCACTCCATTACACTTATTGCACATGGATCTATTTGGTCCCACAAGTATAATGAGCATTGGAAGGAGATCATATTGCCATATTGCCTGTGATTGTTGATGATTTTACTAGATTTACATGGGTATTCTTTTTAAGAATCAAAGATGAAACTTCTAAAACTTTAAAATCTTTTATTCTTAAAATAGAAAATCAAGTTGATCACAAGTTTAAAAAAATAAGAAGAAGTGATCAAGGGACTGAGTTTAATAACCTAGTTCTTGACTCGTTTTGTAATTACAAGGAATTGCCAGACAATATAGTGCTCCTATAACTCCTCAATAAAATGGTGTTGCTGAGAGGAGAAATAGGACACTTATTGAGGCTGCTCGGACTATGTTAGCTGATTCAAAGCTGCCTCTAATATTCTGGGCAGAGGCAGTCAGCACTGCATGCTATGTGCAGAACAGAGTTCTTATAGTAAAGCCACATGGAAAAACCCTTTATGAGTTATGGAACAAGACACACCGTCATTGGCTTTCTAAGGTTCTTTGGCAGCAGGTGCACCATACTTAACACAAAAGACAATTTGGCAAAATTTTGCTGAAAAGTCAGATGATGCTATCTTTGTTGGGTATTCCTCTTACTCTAAAGATTATAGAGTTTATAATATTAAAAACCAACAATTTGAGGATCTTCCAACATTGTAGTTTATGAGCACACTCCTTGTGTTAAGGGGAATGGTCCGGATCATATCTTTGACTTAGAATTGTTTCCAAACTATTCTAAACCATCTTGTGAGAATGTTTCAGCTAGAACAGGTGCTCAAAGTGATTCTGATGAAGATCAACTGTTTGAGCTTCCCAGACCTATTCCAAGTTCTCCAAGAGTTGCAGCAAATCAAGTTCCCAATATTGAAAGATCTGACAGCATAACCATTTCAAGAGATAGTGGTACTTCAACAAGGGATTCACCTGTTGACTTTCAAATCTCTTCAGGCGACCCTGCCCAACGCCAAGCTGATGAAAGCACCATCTTGAAGGAACAGGAAACTGTTAATGATGCTTCACAGCAAAGAAATGATGATGTTTCTCTTTCATTCAATCAGTCCTCATTGAATGAGTTTGAAACAACAGTTGGACCAAGTATTCAAGCTCCTGAGCAAAATATGTCCAATTTGGACTTATCTTTGCAACTGGAGGTGATTCCTAGACTCAGGATTCATAACACTCATCCAGCTGAAAACATCATAGGGGATGTCTCTGAAGGCGTGAGAACAAGAGGACAAACTCATAATGGGAATGTCTGCTTGTACTCATGCTTCTTACCCCAAATGGAACCCAAGAAGGTGGAAGATGCCTTGAAAGATAGTAGCTGGGTTGAATCAATGCAAGAAGAGCTACTTCAATTCAAAAGACAAAAGGTTTGGAACCTATGTCCGCTACCATCTGGTCAAGTACCTATAGGCACTAAATGGGTATTTAGAAACAAGAGAGATGATAGAGGCTTGATTATCAAGAACAAGGCAAGACTTGTGGTTCAGGGATACACTCAAGAGGAAGGAATCGATTATACTGATGTCTTTGCACCTGTTGCAAGACTTGAAGCAGTTAGGATCTTCTTTGCTTATGCTGCATCCAAGAATTTCACTGTCTACCAGCTTGATGTCAAGTGTGCCTTTCTATATGGGGATATAGATAGGGAAGTCTATGTATGCCATCCTCCAAGATTTGAAGATCCACAGCATCCAAACTATGTGTTCAAGTTGGATAAAGCTCTATATGGGCTGCACCAAGCACCTAGGCTGTGGTATGAGACATTTTCTCAATTTCTCCTGAAGAATGGTTACACTAGAGGTACCATTGATAAGACTCTTTTCATAAGAAAGTCTGGGAAAGACATCTTGCTCGTTCAAGTCTATGTTGATGATATCATATTTGGTTCCTCAAATGACCAAATGTGTAAAGACTTTGAGAGCATTATGAAGAAGAAGTTCGAGATGAGTTCCATGGGAAAAATGGACTTTTTCCTTGGAATTCAGGTAAAGCAATTGAAGGAAGAGTTCTTCATCAATCAATCTAAGTATGTCAATGATATCTTAGAACGATTTGATATGAAGAATTGTAAAGCAGCAAAAACACCTATACCCAGAAACCACAATCTCTGCCCTGATTCTGAGGGGGAGGATACTAATCAACATCAGTAAAGAGCAATTATTGGTTCTCTGATGTATCTCACAGCAAGTAGACCTGATATCATGTTTGCAACTTGCATTTGTGCAAGATATCAGCCTGCTCCAAAGGTGTCTCACCTAATAGCTACCAAGAGAATTCTTAGATACCTCAAAGGAGCACCTAAACTAGGTCTCTGGTATCCAAGAAATAGTGATTTTAATCTCTATGGTTACTCTGACAGTGATTATGGTGGCTGCAACATCAACAAGAAATCAACATCTGGTGGATGTCAATTTCTTGGTGGAAGGATCATCTCATGGCAATGCAAGAAGCAATCCTGTGTCTCTACATCAACTGCCGAAGCTGAATACATTGCTGCTGCTAGTTGCTGTGCTCAGCTGCTGTGGATTCAAAACCAGATGATAGACTACGGATTCAACTTCATGAACACTCCTATCCATTGACAACAACAGTGCTATATCCATTACTGAAAATCTAGTGAAGCACTCCAAGACTAAGCACATTGATATCAGGTATCATTTCATTAGAGATATTCATGAGAAAAATCTTATTAAACTAGTCAAAGTTGACTCAAATGAACAATATGCTTATTTGTTCACCAAAGCCTTTGATGAACAAAGATTTAAATATCTCATTACAGCTATTGGGATGATAAACATTGATTAGTTAATCTCATTTGAAAACCTTTTAATGTGTAAAGTCTCATGTCAAAACAATCTAAGCCCTGTTACAAAAGATCTTTTTTTCTAAATTTTTTCTAAGTATGAATTCTTCCGAAGAGAAATTAACCCTCGGAAGATATTTTGCATATCTTCCGAAGCAAATTTCTCCCAGGATAATTTTCTTCTCGGAAGAGTGTTAAGTCTCGGAAGAAGCGATTGATTTCATATCAGATCTACTTCCAAAGCCTTTAACACACTCCACTTGAAAAGCAACATATACTCTCGGAAGTAATTAATTTACCTTCGGAAGTAAATTTGCCTTCGGAAGAATATGACCTTCGGAAATGCTTTATACTCGGAAGAAAGATTTACTGTGTTACGGAAATCTTTTGGGCCCCACTCTGTGAAAAGTAAAGATTTTGTTAATGATGTTGGATTATTTAAATGGACTAACCTTACCGCCCAGTCACATCATCCACTGAAACCTCACATCGTCTTATCCAAAACCCCCTTTAAACCGCCATTCCACCCATTTAAATACTTCTGGTTAATCACTTACATCCTTTTTACCCAAATTACTGCCCTAAATGCTTTTTTCTTCTCCAATTTACCTTATTCCGAACTATCTTTCTGTCATCTTCTTCAATGGCACTAAACCCTCAGCATAACCAAGTCGCACTCCTTGATTCTTCAAGGGATGTTGACTTCTCAGACATCATTTCTTTTCTGACCCAATCTTCGTACTACACAGCTCTGACTGTATACCCCACGATTTACTCAAACCAAATGTCTGAATTTTGGGCAAATGGTCGGATTGAAACCCTAAATGGGGTTCGTGTTATTCGGTCGAGCATCTGTGGCCAGGAGTTGGTCATATCTGAACAGATCATCAGGGAGCATCTAGAGCTTCATGATGAAGGCGCTCCAACGGAATTCCCCAAATCAGATTTGGACAATTCTTATCTCCAAATGGGATACGGCGGAGATGTCAGCAGGTCAACTGTCTACAAATTCAACTTCTCCTACAAATGGAAGTTCCTGCTGCATGTGGTTCTTCACTGTTTGTGTAATAAATCTGGGGGATGGGATCAAATCCCTTATGAACTTGGGTGCCTAGTTCATGGGTTGGTACAAAGCCTTCGTTTCAACTATTCAAGGTTTATGCTGACTAACCTAATGGGAAATCTTCAAAGGGACACATTCATCATGTATCCCAGGTTTCTCCAGCACATAATCAACTGTGAGCTGCACTAGGGCAAGCTTGTCTGTGCAGCTGCTCTGACTGCTCCTCAAATGAGGCCGACGATCTTCAAGACCTTGAAGAGAGTGTCCACCAACTTCACTGGAAGAGATACTGCACTTCTTCCATGTATGATTGATCCAATGGCTCCTGGTGACATCCCTGTTAACCCCACAGGTGATGAACCCACACCAGCAACTACCCTCACTCTGCCAAATCTACCTTCACCACCCATTACATTTACCTATCAGAGACGTCACAAACGAACCCTTGTTCAATCTACTCTGATTGAACAAGCTCCTCATGTTCTACTCAAAAAGGCTAGAGTGGAACACAGGGCTCCCACTCAGCCTGAGGTCCAACCATCCTTCACAATTGACCTCAATATGGGTCTTGAGTCTCCTCAGTCTCAGACCCATTAGCCCGAAACCCAAGCTGATAGCCCTCAGGGAGAGTCACTATACTCCCCTGAGCAGCCAAAAAGGGACAGCCCTATCACAGGCTCAATGTCTCTAGACATTGATCAAAGTCCCGGGTCATTAGGTTTCAATTCCATATCCTTTACTGGCCTTTTGACTGGAGCTGGTGAAGAATTATGTCTGTTAAAGGCAATGAAGTTGATCCACAACACCCTCTTAAGGATCAACAGAGCCTAGAGAGACCCCTTATCTCTAGCCCCCATCAGCGAAGCCTTACTGAGGTGAGTCCCACTGATATGGAGGGGACTCATGTAGATTCAGCTGCCACTACTGAAGGATCCTCAGGACAGTGGTAACGGAACTGAGACTGAATCTACGGCAACCATGCCCTTTGATGACTCTGAAAGAGAAATCATTGTGCAATGGAAACCAGGGCGCCAAGAAACACATCTGGTGGTGAGGATGAACATACCAGGTATGTTACCTCATCTCCCCATGATTCTTCTAAAGAAGATGAGGGAAGAATGCAACTCACCATTCAAGACCTACTTTCTAAAGTCTCAAACCTTGAATCTAAGGTTAGGACTTTAGAGGTTAGGTCTGCCACTCAGCAACTTGAGATTGAAACTCTCAAGGCCAAACTAGGTGAGAAACATATTGAGAGATCTGTTAGGCATGTACCAATTCAGGTCTCCTTGACCTCTTCCTCTAGCTCATCAAGCTCTCAGGATGATGCTACCAAAAAGGGGGAGAGTGTTCAAAGACAAAGTCAAAGACAGGAGGAAACCCAAAGTCAAGCTCTCACTTCCTTGAGCTCAAAGTATCCTGTGCAACAAGCTGCAATTTTCCCTGAGCCGCCTCTAGTTGTTTTTCAAGTGGATCAAAGGATGCTCCAAGATCTCAATAGGTTCTTTAACAAGTTCCTATTGGAATTCCTTATAAATCAGCCAAGCCATGATATGTTTGTGATCTACTTCGTAGCTCAAGAGCTTCACAGGTTAAATGCACCTTCTACCACTATCGAAGAAGTTGGTGAACCTAAGGTCCAAGTGGAACCTGATATTAACTTCGAATGGGAAACAAGGACTGATGGCCCAGCAACTGAAACAGTTGGGACAGAAAGTGTATTTTCACAGACTTCCAAAGCACAATTCAAAGCCTCGGAAGAACAATCTCAAACTTCCGAAGCTGAGATTGCTGCTGCGGAAGGACTATTCTCATTATCCGATGATCTAATAGTCACAGATGCAATTCTGGAACTTGCATCTGAGGTTAATAGGGAGGATTTTCTCACCCAACCTTTAGCTCTGACATCAGCATTAACTCCAGCTCCCGTCTCTACTACCCAACCTGGATCTTCCATCCAAGAACCCCTAAAGTCTAGTACTTCCGAAGACATCAAAGGAAAAAGGAAGATGACTTCGGAAGCGCTTCAGGAGGAAGAAAGGTTGGAGAAGCTTAAAAGAAAAGGTAGGCTTCCAACTGGGAAACTGTTAGCTGCAAGTCCCAAAGCAGCTGCAGCCAACCAGGAGGCAGTCAACAACCGAAAAAGAGTAGAGGTCATAGATAGACTTGTTGGTCTAGGGGCTGCAACTGAAGATGTACTCCTGCTACCATTAGAGGAGTTAATAGAGCTGGAAAAGACAACCTTGCTGCTAAAACAGCAAAAAGAAGAAGATGCAAGGTTGGCCTTAGAAGAAGAAAGGGAGAGAAAGGAAAGAGAAGCTGATCTGCAGCTCAGGAGGGAAAGGATAACCTTCCTACTCTCCAGAGGTTTCTCTCAAGAAGAGTTGTCTCCACATAACAATGATACGATCTTATGGCTCTTCAACAAAGAGCAAGATCAAATGGAGAAAGAGAGAAAGAGAGCTGCAAGAGAAAAGCTGTTGCAAAAAAAGAAGAAGGAAGAGGAAGCAGGACTGACTGTTGCCAAGAAGATAGGTGAGAAGGCCTGGATGAAGAGTTATCTCAAGGCTCATGGCTTCTCTAGCAGGCAGGTGGGTCCTATGTCAGAAAAGACTCTCCAGCGACATGTCAGTGACATTAAGGCTGACATTCGCGCGGGGAAGAGGAAGGATATGTATAGAAGGGGACAGGGGATGACCTTCAAAGCAACCACTCAACCCAAACTCCAAACCCAACCTCAATCTAAACCTATACCCTTTTCCTTCCCAATCAAAACCGAACCAACCGAACCATACACCCCTGAACCTACATCATCACCCCTACCAACCTCTTCACCTCAACCACCTAAACTACCTATCCTCCAACCCAAAACCTCAGCCAGAACCCAAACACCTCAACCTACCCATCAACCCATCAAACCATCCCCTAAGCCTTCTAAACATCTCTCCATGGAAGAATTCAAGGCAGTCAAGACAAAACTCATAAACTGCACAACACTGAGCGATATCTCCTGTGAGGAGGATTCAGTCAATTTGACATATGTTGACGGATCCTCAAGTTCCCTCACAAGAGATCAATTTCTTGATCTGCCTAGAGGAACTTTGGACCAAGATGCAAATCTCCTTGGCCTCAATTCAGACACTTTGAATGAGGAAGAAAAGAAGCTAAAGAGAAGGCTGGTGACTCTACTGGATACTAAGAAAGGAGACAGGGTGCCAAGACAACCTCTAGCACAAGATCATCCAGTGGAGGTTCAAAGACTCTTCTCACAACTTTGTTGTTGAAAGAGAGAATGGAGAGCTCAACAAGCTGAGTGCCTCATCTCTGCTACACTTGAGCAGGTTTGACATTGCTGAGTTAGCAGAGAAGCCATTCTCCAACCCTTCAAACTCTGATGTAGCTGCCCATATCAGAAATCATCTAGGCAGCCTTAATATGGCCGAGCTTACTGCTAGAAGCAAGGTTGAAGAGGAATTGAAACTGAGAGAGGAGGAGGAAAGGAAAGGATCAACAACCAAAGGCAAAGCCTTTCTACAAATGGTTGAAGGTCCTGAACTTGAGTCCATAGTTAGATGGGAGTATGACTATAACTCCCGTCAACTAACTCTCTTCAGGGGGACACAACAAAGGGTACATGTCATTAAGAGCGAAAGACTAGATCTCCTATCCACCAATGACTTGTACAAGCTTCTCAGCACTACTTCAGAGAAGAATAAAGAGACAGACAAATACCTTTGTCCCTGGTGCTGAAGGCTTTGAGAAGCAGAAATAAGTGAGGTTTTGGTAGCATCCGCCTAGAGGGAGTTTGTTGGATCTAGAAAGGCTATTGCAACCAAAACCAAGTCACTTAGAAGATTTTGGTACAACAAAAAAAGGACTTCCAAAGCTAAGTATGGAACTTCCGAAGGAAGAAGGAGCTCTTCCGAAGACAAAGTGTAAAACACACTTCCGAAGGAAAACTCCAACTTCCGAAGACAAAGAACCTACTTCCGAAGATCAAGACTTAGAGAGAAAGATCTGAAGTCAACTTCCGAAGTACAGAAGTCCTCAAAGCCTCGGAAGCATAGAAGCCTCTTCCGAAATATAAGTGGCTTCGGAAGAACTTGTTCTTCCGAAGCCAATTAACCTTCGGAAGACCCTCCTATTATCCAGTGGACATAAGTATGGCCTCTCTGACACTCTGCTGCAAATCTCTGAGATACTGCATGCGTTTTCTCAAAAGCCATGTAGTTGACCATACTTTAATCCACTGTTTACCTTTCTATGTTAGTACGGTTGCCATCTTTAGTTGGTGACAAAAGGTAAGTCATGGATATGTCATGACTACCATATCTTAGATAATACTTTATCTAAGATACCTTAACTTTAGCATTGTAGTATATGCTTTAGTCTTAGGTTTCCAGCTGGTATCAAAGTATATCCGGCTGTAGGATCTAGTATATATACTTTCTCATTGTAACTCTTGTTTCATGCTTGTAAGAGTCTTGTAATATCTTGAGTTGAGAAGTAATATATACAAGTGCCTTGAAAATATATTTCTGCTTGTTTCTTTGCTACTTATTATATTATTATCAACTCTTGTAAAAGACATTACTTCATCTGATTTGAGTCTTTCCATAAGTGAGTTTGAGAGAAATACAAGTGTTTAAGTGACAAACCCGATCCTGCAATCCTCAATCATCAAAACCAAAACAAGGTGTTGGTTTTGATATTTTCAATAAAGATCATGTAAATCAACAAGAACAAGAGGATAAAAAAAGCAAAAGGAAACAAAATCAGCCTAAAAGAGTCAAAAACAATAGTGTTGTGAAACAAACTACTAAAAAGGTTGATGTTATTTCCTCACAAAAATCAAAGATTAAGGCTCAGTTGAAAATTGGTAAATCTACTGAGGCATGAACATCAAGATCAACATCAAGAGACAAACACATGTATTGTGATGTGTATGAAAAGTCAAATCACAGAACAGATGAGTGTTATTTCAATCAATCCTACTCAATCTATAACATGAACAATCAATCCACCAAAAATTGTTATTTTAACAAATATTGTTCTGTCTGTGATATGACTAATCACAACACATCTGATTGTTTTTTCAAACAAAAAGGCTTGAGAATTCCACAAAACAAGCCCATCTCACCAATATCAACTGTGAAACCCAAAATCAAAAGACCTTTTTACAATGAACAATCCAAGATTTCAACTTCCAATGATGACTTTTGTAATCAGGAGTTGAAATGTGTCAAAAGAAATGTAAATCAAAATGTTAAACAAACACATGATATGTATTCAAGAGATAAATCAAAAATGAGATTTGAAAATCAAAAACGGGTCAAATTTCTTCAAAGAAACAGGGACCAAAGGTTTGAATACTTTTCTGACTCCTCAGTTTTAAGTTGATGAGATGAAATCAGGAAGGTCTCAACAGACATTTAAACAAAACTTCATCCTCTAAATCTCAATTCAAAGGAAAATATCGAGAAGTTATTGTCATGGATAGGAACGGGAAACCCAATACCATCATGGCTTGGGTTCCAAATTATAACTAGTTCTTTTTATGCTTGTAGGGTCGTCCATATAGGTCCAATAGCATATGGTATGTGGCCAGTGGATGTTCCCGGCACATGACTGTTGACAGTTCCCTCTTTCATGACTTCAAGCATATTCAAGGAACTATTATGGCATTTGGTGGAGATTAACAAGGAGGCAGAATTACGAGTGAAGGATTTGTGACAAATGGGATGCTGAGCTTTGATAGAGTGAACTATTGTGAACAACTGAATTTCAATCTGCTCACCGTATCACAGATCTACGACAAGAAATATTCCACTCTTTTCAGTACCCATTGTTACATTTTGAAACCAGATTTCAAATTCCCAAAGAATGGGTTGTATTGAAAACTCCGAGGAAGAATAATACCTTTGTCTTAATCCTTAATTCTGCTTCTTCCAAAGAAGAAACATGTCTTCTGTCAAAAGAATCAGTTGTTGAGTCATAACTTTGGCATAGACGTTTGGGACATACAAATTTCAAAAACATGAATAAACTGGTCAAGGGAAACCATGTAATTAGTTTACCTCAAAAATAACTTCATTTTATTAACCACTTTTCAGCTTGTCCCAAAGGGAAACAACATAAGTCGTCCCACAAGCCAAAGCTTGTGGACACAAACAATTCTCCATTGAAGTTACTTCACATGGATCTTTTTAGACCAACTCACATTATGAGTATTGGAATGAAACAATATTGTTTAGTGATCATAGATGACTTTTCCAGATTCACATGGGTCTTCTTCTTACTTCATAAAAACGAGGCATCCCAATTAATACAAGATTTTATCACCAAAATTGAAAACCAACTTATCTGAAAGTTGAATCAATTAGAAATGATAATGGGACTGAATTAAAAAATGAAGATTTAAGTTCATTTTGTACAACCAAAGGCATTGCTCATCAATTTAGTGCTGCTAGAACTCCTGAACAAAATTCGGTAGCTGAAAGGCGAAATAGAACACTAATTGAAGCAGCACGAACAATGCTAGCCGATGCTAAGCTGCCAATTACCTTTTGGGCAGAAGCAGTCAACACATCGTGCTTTGTACAAAATAGAACTTTGATTGTCAAAGAATGCAACAAGACTCCTTATGAACTTAGTTTTCCCAGAAAACCATTCATTGGATTTTTTAAGTCATTTGGTAGTCATTTATCAATATTAAACACCCGAGACAATTTGAGTAAATTTACTTCTAAGTCTGATGAGGGATTCTTTGTAGGTTATTCATTTGTCTCAAAGGCTTTTAAAGTGTTTAATCCTCGATTAAACATTATTGATGAATCATCAAATGTTCAATTCAATGAGCATTGTTTTCCCAAGTCAACAAATGGTCCCGACTGGTTGTTTGATATTGACTTATTTACAAAGTCTTTGATCAGTTTCACTTGTCAACTGCAGGAAACATACATTCTGATGGATCGTATACTACAGTAGAAAGAAGAGAAGACTTCCTAATGATTCCACCAAATTCTTCTGATCCTCATGATGTAGATGTTCCATTACAAGCTGATCCTATCAGACAAGAACCTACAAATATGAGTGTTTTAACTGAAGTTGGTCAAAGCATAATTTCATCTCCTTCTGAAGAACCATCAAATGAAGTGAGAAATCAAGAACTAGCTACCACTCTAGTTGAAACTGTGAGAAACCAAAATGATGAATGTCAACAAAGTGATGCAGATACTAAAACATAACAGAATGAAGACTTGGATTACTTTCATCACTCTCCCACATCACAACATGAAGATGCCTCTCACCAAGAGGATCGGAATGTCTCCAATCTTGATGTATCTATTGCCAGTGACTCAATTCCAACCACCAGAATGCAGAAGAATCATCCAGTAGCAAGCATCATTGGTGATATCAATGAACGGGTGACAAGAAGCAAGTCAAGTATTGCAAACATTTGTTTGTTCTCCTACTTTCTATGTCAAACAGTACCCAAGAATATCAAAGAGGCTCTTCAAGAAAATAACTAGATTGAGGCAATACAGGAAGAGTTGTTGCAAATCAAGAAACAAGAAGCATGGCAGTTGTTAGAGGAGCCACTTGCATAGGAGTTGATTGGGCTGCCTCATCATGCACTTCCTCAGGTTGATCTGACTCAGCCTGAGGTGTAGAGGTAGATGACTTAGGTTTCTTCTTCTTTGACTTTGGTTTAGAAGCCATTCTCTTCTTCCTCTTAGATGACTTTAACTGAGAAGACTGGCCTGTAGCACCTTGTTGATCATCCTTGTCTTTCTCAGCCGGTTGTTCCTCCCTCACAGGTTCAGAAGGAGAGGGAGTTTGACCCTGCCTTGGATCAGAAGATGAAGCTTGCTGAGGTTCAGCTGGAGGTCCGGATTGAGGTGTCTCAGGTTGTTCAAACTTAACCTCCACTTCAGGTGGGACTTGACTTGTAAGAGAGTTTAAGTCAATCAGTTCACCACTCTTAATCTTCTGCTTGATCACCCTTATATGCTCATCCATTGTGGATAGAGACATAGAGCCAAGTCTCTTTCCGGAGAATCCATACTGCTTCAAGAAGCTCATCATCCTTTGTCTGTCAGCAGACTTCTTTACACTCTTTTGGATGATGGCTCTTGACTTTGCAGCTTCTTCCCTTAGCTTCCTTTTGGTTGTCTTTCTTTCTTTGACTAGCTCAAGTTCAAGTTGCTTTAGGTACTCAAACTCAATGAAATCATAGGACAGGGGAAGAAGTGCATCTGCCTGATAGAAGCCTGTGGCACTCAGGTAGTTGATCATCTTGATCCTATCTTCTTCTTTGTCTACCTGAGGTTCTTGTGGAGTCACATCTTCCTGTGCAGGACTTTCTTGAATTGGAGAGAGAGTGGGAGCATGCTTGTAGAGTCTTTTCTGTCTCCTTTCCTCTTTGAATTGGAGAAGTAGCCTTGCATCCTCTTTCTCTTTCATCTCTCTTGACACTTCCATATCAGCCAGTTCATTCAGTTCTTCTAAGGGGAGGGAGATGATTTCATCAATATCATAGTTCTTGGTCTGTAAATAAGTAATCCTGATTGCCCTCAACTCATCATCTTGAGTATTTGGTCTGGGGGCAGCCCTGATTACAGCTTGCATAAAGCTAGATGACCCAGAGGAACTTTCTCTTCCTTAGCTTCCTTTTCCTCTCTCTCTTCCTCCTCAATTTCCTCAGGAGTCATTATCTTTTTCCCTTTGTCACCCACAGACCTTTGTTACTCAGGGTGGATAGAGGCTTGGCCTTCATTGCTTGGTGTACTTCCATGCTCTGGCCAGAAAGAGGCTAAGAAACACCTTCACCAGCAGGTGTCTCAGAAGGAGTTTGAACCTCTACAGCAGTTGTTGATGATGAGACAGGGGTCTCAGGTTCTGCCACTGGGCCTTCAGTCAAAGTTTCCCCTATGAAACTAATCTTAGGGTCCACCTCAACATCCAGTTGACCGATGACATTGCCTGATTGCCTAAGTCTCCTTCTTAGTATGAACTCCGCAAGGATTCTATCTTGGATTCTTTGAGCCAATCTGTCAGTTTGTCTTGAATTGCTTGGATTGACAAGTGGCATGTTGACTAGATCTAATCTTTCATAGAAGTTCAGGCTTTGAAAATCAAACACCTCAAAGAGACTCCTGATGATAGAGTCTATAGAGTCCACATTAATGTGAACTTGAGGAAGTTGCTGAGAATGCACAACAGCAAGTGAGGATGGTGAGTCCTCTATGTCCATTCTCTGTGAAGAACTCCTAGGTTCTGTGGCTGCAATAACTTTCTCCCCCTTTTTGGTAGCATCACCCACTTGCACAGGTGAGCTGGAGGATAAGTCAATCACTTCCACAGGTTCTTGTATTCCTGGTTGAGCTCTCCTTAAAGGTTTCCCAGCTAGTGTTTCCTTTAGATATGAAATTTGAAGTTGCTGATCATGGACCCTGTTTTGTAAGGTAGTCACCTGAGATTCCAGATGACTAACCTTAGAGACTAAATAGGAGCATGTTTTTGACAGTTTCTGCAGCTTTAGTCTCAAATTCCCCTCTTCTTCATCAGAAGAATCATTGGGGGATGATATGATTGGACCAAAGTCCTGTCTCTCACCACCAGCTTGAGGTTCTTAGCTGCTGGTTTTCCTCTGCTCACTAGAAACCTCAATTGAGATGCCAGTGGGCTGAGTTGCCATGGTTGAGTTCTTAATAATGTAATCACTTTCAGAAGTGAGAGCCTCTTCCATATGGACATCCTAAACATGTCCAGAAGTGTCCACCTCAGTAACAGGTGACTGATGTGGGATAGACTGAGGAGAATCAGAGGTACTCATCTCTCTTTGAGTAGGGGAGGAGAAGAGAGACTCATGGTAATCACTGAATCCTAAGTCTTCATCAATATAGAAGGATAGGTTGGGAATTGGTTGGTTGAGATCTAAAGGCTGGGGATGGTAATTGTCCCTTGAAGGTTGTTCACTTGAGTGTTGAGACTCAGAGTGAAGGCTTAAGGCTGTTGGGCTTGTGAGCTCATCAGGGTGAGCATGAGGAACCTCAGCTCTGATAGGTGAAGAAATGTGAGTGGTTTGCTCCTCAGGGGAAGTGGGAGCTCTAGTGTCCACTTCCTCCTGTAAGGTTGAGTATATGGGGACCTGCACAGACTCAATAGCCTGAGCAGGAGTTCGTTTGGATTTTCTTTGATAGGTGAGGGTTATTTGTGGTCTTTTTAGTGGCAAAGAAAAAGAAGGTGTGGGTTCAACACTAGCTTGTGTTGCTAGGTTGTCACCTTGAGCAATGAGCTCTAACATTTTTGGGACTAGGGCTGTTTCTACCCCTGAGAAGCCTACAGTTGGCTTCTTCATTATTTTAAAGATGCCGGGCTTTATCTATCCCAATTTAAGAATATTACTTGTTTCCCTCAACTGTGAGCCCAGTTCACAGTTGAGAATGTGTTGAACATATCTAGGAAACATGTAATACTCTAAGGAGTCCAAGTTTGCAAGTAAATTAGTATAAACAAATTGAGAATACCTGAACTTGACCCCCTGAACCATTCCATGAACTATAAAGGAGAGATCCTCAGGAATCTGGTCCCATCCACCATGCTTGTTTGATAAGCTGTGGATTACCACATGGAGCAGGTATTTCCACTGGGATGAGACCTTCCCTTTCCTGAAGGTCTTTACAGAGAAATCTCCCTCATAGCCCATCTACTCAAAGGAATGATTAACAGCTTCCTTTGGGAAGGACAACTCACCTTCTTCATCATCCAGCTGCAAATGATGGTTGATGATGGCCGGAGTGATGAAGATTGTCCTCCCTTGCACTGTGGCAGACAGTGCCTTCTCCCCATCCATAATGACCTCTT
Source organism: Flaveria ramosissima (assembly GCA_025215565.1). Lineage (NCBI taxonomy): Eukaryota > Viridiplantae > Streptophyta > Magnoliopsida > Asterales > Asteraceae > Flaveria > Flaveria ramosissima. The sequence goes on from CM046030.1 coordinate 21,326,680, forward strand.
GGCAGTTCTTCCAGAATTCAAGCAAGTGATCCTCATACAGAGTAGGATCAATGGTCAGGGAGGTGAAGTAGTTGGATAGAGTTAAGAATTGGCAAATCTCTGAGAAACTTGCATCTTTCTCAGAACTTAACAGAGCAACTTGATTGTGTTGCCTGTGAAGTTGCATGGAGAAATCTGGGTTGTTTCTGCGGTTAAGGTTGGCCATTTCAGAAGCTTAAGAGTGAAGAAAGGTAGAAAGCAAAGGCGGTTTAGAGAATTAGGTTTGAGGAATAGTGGAATTGATGTAGGATTCTATGTTCCCAAGACACTTAGAATATTGATGTGGTTAGTACGTTATGATCCAAGTCGGGTTATACCCAATAACAAGCTTAGCAAACACCAATTAATATTTAATTGATGATATGATCATGCAATTAAATATTTACACCAAATTTAGAAAATGGGTTTTCTAAATAAGTTGCATATGAGATGGAACAAATTATAAGGATAATTTGTTAATGAGCTTATTGTTATTTTTTGTCATTTAAAAGGGTTTAAATAACATTAATAACATATGAGTGTACTTTTATTAAATTGTTTAATTAAAGAAGACATATGTCACATTTTAATTAAGTCTAGTAGATGACTTATTAATGTGTGACAAAAGGCTAGTTAAAGTTTATGTGTGTGTGTTTGATTTAAGAGGGAAACCTCTTTTTGTTTTAAAATTTCGCCCCCCCCCCCCCCTTGAGTTGATTGGTTCCTTTGTTGTCTTCAGAACACACAACTTTAACTAGTCAAGCACTCCTCATTTTCAAATCTCAATACATGCAAACACAAAACAAAACTCTCTCTCTTTTCTCTCTTGAACTCACGGATTCAACAGCAAAATAAGAGGTTTTGAGTTGTGCTTGGTGGTGAATCTTCCTAACAAGAAGGTGCTTTGCAAGGAGGCTTGGGGTATACAAGCTTGAGGGCTCCTTCCTTGGAGTTTTGGCCGAATTTTCAGCATCCTTTTCTCTTTTCTTTGGTCAATTTTAGAGATGCAGAAAGGTAGATATGGCAGCCCTTTGTGGTTGTCATATTATGTTGTTTTATGTATACATAGCATGTTTATTCACATACAAAAGATCCCTTTTGTTCTTGGGTTTGTTTACACTTTAAAACATCAAATAGAACATGATATTTTCAGCTTACAAACAATGTAATAATGTTAAACTTCTGCTGCGTTTTACAAAGTTTAAGTGGTTAAACTATGTCTTGTGTTCTAACAAACCCCTACAATGGCACCTAGAGCCGGTTATGTGGATAGCATGCTTGTTGGTATCCTTTAAAAATTTGTTTTATGGGATTTAATAACACTTTTAAGGGCTGAAATGTTCTTGTATGTTGAATCCCCAAGCTTTCAAGGTTATATCACACTTGCTTGTGATTAAACCTTGAAAGGTATATATGATGATATGTATATTGTTTGGACAATGTTTGAAACCCGAATTTTCAGTTTATGTTGGCTGAAAATCATGGGTTTTAATGGGGATTCTTAGTTATATTTGGATGATATGATGAATGTTCATATTGGTGCATAACCTAGCTTTTGGCCTTGTGTTGTTTGGATGTTTGGTTTTGGTTTATTCAATAGGGTTGTATTTTATTTGTGCTTTCTTTAAAAATGTAATTTGTGTGTTTATTCATTGGGATGTAATAATAGATTAGGAGTATTTTTCTTTTACTAGAAAATATGTATTAGGATATATATTTTGTAAAAGAAGATGCTCGGGAAGGAAGCACAAGAAGAAGACACAAAAGAAGGACTTGAAGCATATGGATGCAAGTTCAAGTGGGAGTCTATGTTGATCTCAATTTTGTGTTGTATTCAACCCTTAGGAAAGACCTAATGACCACACTTGTGATGGCAAACAAGTGTGGTCACAATAGTAGCTATGGTTATGCACATTATGGTTGTTTATATTATGCTTGTTTGATTGTGGTTTTATGGATGATTGTATGATATTTGGATATGATAAACAATCTCAATAAAAATGATATTAACAAGCTAATATAAAATGGTTCTTAATCATTAAGTGTTAATAAATGATTATCAAAAGGATTAATGATTTTATAATAAAATGGGTTTTATTAAAAGAACCATAGGGTATCTTGTATTTGAAAGCATGCAAATACAAGGACATAGAGTTTTCTAACTAGAATTATGAAATCTCTATTTGACAAACAAGTTTAACACCATCCTTTTGCATAACACTTGAGTCATTTGGAAACTCTTAATGGGATAAAGGTCACCTAACCATTTAGAGGGAACTTGTGATTTAAGGTGGGGATACCATATTGGTGGGATAAAGGTCACCTAACCACTTATGTGGGTAAACTCACACGTGTGTGCAAGTAGGATAACTTGATTTGCAAACCATGTTAAATGGATCACCTAAATATGGTTTCCAAATGGTGTTGATGGGATTAACATGCCGACTTTACATATGATGTTTAAAGTCGATCCCATGCCTCTAGAAGTTGCAAATGGTTGCAACCGTCAATCGTTGACCACCTTATTAATTTAAATCGTGGGATAAAGGTCACCTAACCACAATTTAAATGTAATGTTGGGTTCTAGATTTTAATATAAAAATGACCTTAAAAGGCATTAATTATTAAAAATAGCAATATCGAAAATACTAAATAGATCTTTGTTAAATTTTGTAGATGGTCACCAATAATGACAATCATGATAACTCATCCGCGTCCAACCAATCATTACGAGCGATCCTCCAAAAGGAACGTCTAAATCATAATAATTTCATTGATTGGTATCGAAACTTGAGAATCGTTCTCAAGCAAGAGAGACGATCATATGTTTTAGACGACCCTATCCTCGATCAACCTACTGAGGATGATGAGGAGGCCTTCAATGATTGGCTGAAGTACACTGAGGACTCCGTCCAAGTGTCTTGTCTCATGCTAGCGAGCATGACTCCGGATCTCCAAAAGGAGTATGAACATCACGGAGCTTATGACATGATAACCCAGCTGAAGGAAACGTTCCAACACCAAGCAAGGGTTGAGCGTTTCGAAACGGTTCGAGCACTCCATACATGTCGTATGGACGACAGCCAATCTGTTTCATCTTATGTACTTAAGATGAAAAGTCATGTTGACCGCCTCGAGAGGCTTAATTGTCCCGTCTCGAAGGAATTGGCCACGGATTTGATCCTCAATGGCCTTACCAAAAAGTTCGAGACATTCGTGTTGAACTACAACATGAATGCTTGGGACAAAAGCATTGGTGAACTTCACTCAATGCTCAAAACGGCCGAGGCGGCCATGGGTAAAATGGTTTTACCCGTTCTCACCATCAATGAAGGTGGGAACAAGAAAAGGCCTCTTCCCGCACCCAAGGCAAAGGTTGCCAAGGGTAAAGGACCCGTATGGGGAAAAGGGAAAGGGGTGGTAAGGGTACCACCCAAACCATAGGAGAAGAAGCAAAAGGTTGCTACCAATGACCCATGCTTCAAGTGTGGGGAGATTGGACATTGGGCAAGAAATTGTCCTGTCCATCTCCAAGAGTTGAAGGCCAAGAGGGATGCCGGGCAGACCTCAGGTACAATATACATGATTCATATTGATCTAAATGTTACATCTTCTAACACATGGGTATTGGATACCGGATGTGGAACTCATATTTGCAATTTGTTGCAGGGGTTCACAAGAAGTAGGGACTTCAATCAAGGGGATGTTAGTCTCTTCATGGGAAATGGAACCAAAGTCCAAGTTGAAGCTCGTGGGGACTACATCCTAAAACTTCCAAGTGGCTTGGATGTTATTTTGAAGAATGTTTTGTATGGTCCTAGTCTGACTAGGAACATTATTTCTGTATCCCAATTACGAATTTATGATTATGTATTATCTTTTGTTGAAAATGATATTCATGTTTCTTTAAATGATATGTTCTATTTTAAAGCTATACCCATTAATGGTATTTATGAATTGGTTCATGAATATACTTTAAATAGTTCATTGTACCAAACTAGCACCAAGAAACTCAAGTTGGATTTGAGTGATACCTATCTTTGGCATTGTCGTCTTGGTCATATAAACAAGAAACGTATACAAACACTTCAAAAGAATGGTCTTTTAAAAATGAATGAATGTGATTCATTTGATGTATGTGAATCTTGTTTACAAGGTAAAATGACTAAGGCACCCTTTAGTGGAACTAACGAAAGGGCAACAGATTTATTAGGAATCATACATTCGGATGTATGTGGTCCTTTTAAGCCAATGACTAGGAATGGTGAAAGATACTTCATTACCTTTACCGACGATTATAGTCGATATGTGTATGTGTACTTATTAAGGCACAAAGATGAAGCTTTTGAAATGTTCAAAATCTTCAAGAATGAAGTGGAAAATCAACTCAACAAGTCAATTAAAGTTCTCCGTACCGATAGAGGATGTGAATACCTAAGTGATGCTTTTCAAGATCATCTTAGGAGTTGTGGGATTGTCTCACAACTCACTCCACCTGGAACACCACAACATAATGGTGTGTCTGAGAGGAGGATCGAACCTTATTGGATATGGTCCGATCTATGATGGCTAGAAGCACATTACCTCTATCATTTTGGGGTTTCGCTTTGCTCTCCACGGCCCGTATTTTAAATATGGCCCCAACCAAAAAGGTGGAAATGACACCTTTTGAGATATGGCATGGAAGAGTTCCATCCCTATCATACTTAAGGGTCTAGGGTTGTGAGGCTTATGTTAAGACTCCCACCCCAAACAAATTGAAAGTCTGATCCACCAAGTGTATCTTTATTGGATATCCTAGAGATTCTATGGGATATTATTTCTATGATCCACTGGAACAAAAGGTGTTTGTTGCCAGAAAGGGTGAATCTTAGAAGCAAAGTTCCTTATGAAAGGAACTAGCAGTATAACAGTGGATCTTGAGGAGGATCAAGAACCACAACCCGATGCACGTTTGGTTGAAACTAGCACTCAACATGAGGATGTTGAAGATGATCAAATGGTTGATCAATACACACAAAACATTCGCAAAAGTGGTAGAACTAGTAATCCACCTGAAAGATTCGGATTTTTCATGGATGGATGCTATGTGGTAGATTCAGATGAACCAACCACATACCATGATGTAGTGTCCAATTTGGATTGTGACAAATGGCTTGAGGCCATGAACGTTGAGATGCAATCCATGTATGACAATCAAGTTTGGGAACTTGTTGTACCACCTCTTAATTCCAAGGTAGTTGGGAGTAAGTGGGTTTTCAAGAAGAAAACCGATATGCATGGAAACTTGGATACTTATAAAGCTAGACTTGTAGCAAAGGGTTTCACTCAAACTCAAGGGGTTGATTATGATGAAACCTTCTCACCTGTTGCGATGGTAAAGTCTATAAGGATATTGTTTGCCATAGCTGCTCATTATGATTATGAGATTTGGCAAATGAATGTCAAAACGGCTTTCCTAAATGGATATCTTGAGGAAGATGTCTATATGGTTCAGCCCGAAGGTTTTGTCGATCCAAAACATCCTAATAAAGTATGCAACTTAAAGAAATCAATCTATGGATTGAAACAAGCGTCGAGAAGCTGGAATCATCGTTTTGATGAGGAGGTAAAGAAATTTGGCTTCATAAAAAACGCTGATGAGGCTTGTGTATAAGAAGGCTAGTGGGAGCACAATAACTTTCCTAGTATTGTATGTTGATGACATACTACTATTTGGAAATGACATTCCAACCTTAGAAGGTGTAAAAACCTGGCTTGGAAGTTGTTTTTCCATTAAGGATCTTGGAGAAGCCGCCTATATTCTGGGAATAAAGATCTATAGGGATAGATCAAGGCGGTTGATTGGTTTGAATCAAAGTGCATACATTGATAAGATCTTGAAAAGGTTCAAGATGGAGAACTCTAAGAAAGGTACCGTACCTATTCAAAGAGGAACGATATTGAGTACGACTCAATGTCCTAGCTCAAAGGATGAGCAAGATAAAATGAAGGCAGTCCCATACGCATATGCTATTGGATCCATCATGTATGCAATGATATGCACTCGACCGGACGTGTCATGCGCCTTAAGCATGACAAGCTGATACCAGCAAAATCCTGGAAACAGTCATTGGATGGCTGTTAAGAACATACTTAAGTACCTAAGGAGGACAAGAGATATGTTCCTAATCTGTGGATCTGGTGATGAGGAACTCGCTGTAAAAGGTTACACGGATGCGAGTTTCCAAACCGATCGTGATGATTCTCGGTCACAATCGGAATATATTTTCATTCTGAATGGAGGAGCGGTCTCATGGAAGAGCTCCAAACAGGATGTGGTGGCTCTATCAACTACAGAATCAGAATACGTCGTCGCCTCATTGGCAGGCCAAGAAGCTGCATGGTTGAAGAAATTCATTGCCGATCAGGGGGTTGTCCCTTCCATTCAGGACCCCCTAGAGATCTTATGTGATAACGAGGGTGCGATTGCTCAAATCAAGGAACCTCGTGCTCATCAAAAGACTAGGCACATTGAGCGGAGATTCAACTACATACGAGATGAAGTTGAAAAAGGAAAGATATGTATTCGCAAAGTTCACACGAATCAGAACATTGCGGATCCTCTCACGAAGCTCCTTGAAAAGGCAAAGCATGAAGGTCACACTTGTGCCATGGGACTTCGATATTCTAGTGATTGGATTTGATCTGTAAATTTTGTATTTGGATATGTGGAACTCTTTATTATTTGAATAAAATTACTTGGTTATAATGTTTCAATTAATGTTCCAATTTAGCTTGTTTAATCCATGAGTAAATTGTTTACTCTAAATGTCCGTAGTCGTTCATACTTGTGGGAACAAGTGTGAGGGTAAGATTATTATGAACTTGGATTGGTCGATATTCATAAGGATGAATATAGAGCAATGGGTTGCTACCAAGGTTCATAGATATTTGTGGGATACAAATATTGGACTAACCTGCATCTCAAATTTTACTACATGGAATCTTATTGATTGATCATAAGTAAATTTGAGTAAAGGCGAATATCATTTGGTATCCTCCGACCTGAGATACATATTGGGTTTTGATATTCACCAAGTATTATACCTTGAACTAATTCTTCACTGTCCTGAAATAGTGGACATCACATAAGGGTTTGTTCAGGTATGACACGAGGTGTTTGTGAGAAACGTATGTAGTCAAGATGGAATTTGTTCCTCTTATTCGTTGAGAGTTAGATGTCTAAGGCCTGATTAAGTTAAATCAACAAGGAATGATCACTCTGTGTCCATGGGTTTAACATGACATCTGTAACAAAAGGATATATGATTGATTCACCTAAATCATTTCAAGTAGAGTACTTGAAAGGGATGATGTTATTGAATGGCTATAAGTCATGCGTATTAAGGGTAGTAAACCGTTGTTAGGCGGTATTTACTGCTTGCATCAATCTTCTATGAATCTTGGGCAAGTGGGAGATTGTAGGATTCTATGTGCCCAAGACACTTAGAATATTGATATGGTTAGTACGTTATGATTCAAGTCGGGTTATACCCAATAACAAGCTTAGCAAACACCAGTTAATATTTAATTGATGATATGATCATGCAATTAAATATTTACACCAAATTTAGAAAATGGGATTTCTAAATAAGTTGCATATGAGATGGAACAAATTATAAGGATAATTTGTTAATGAGCTTATTGTTTAGTTTTTGTCATTTAAAAGGGTTTAAATAACATTAATAACATATGAGTGTACTTTGATTAAATTGTTTAATTAAAGAAGACATATGTCACATTTTAATTAAGTCTAGTAGATGACTTATTAATGTGTGACAAAAGGCTAGTTAAAGTTTATGTGTGTGTGTGTTTTGATTTAAGAGGGAAACCTCTTTTTGTTTTAAAATTTCGGCCGCCCCCCCCCCCCCCCTTGAGTTGATTGGTTCCTTTGTTGTCTTGAGAACACACAACTTTAACTAGTCAAGCACTCCTCATTTTCAAATCTCAATACATGCAAACACAAAACAAAACTCTCTCTCTTTTTCTCTCTTGAACTCACGGATTCAACAGCAAAATAGGAGGTTTTGAGTTGTGCTTGGTGGTGTATCTTCCTAACAAGAAGGTGCTTTGCAAGGAGGCTTGGGGTATACAAGCTTGAGGGCTCCTTCCTTGGAGTTTTGGCCGAATTTTCAGCATCCTTTCCTCTTTTCTTTGGTCAATTTTAGGGCTGCAGAAAGGTAGATATGGCAGCCCTTTGTGGTTGTCATATTATGTTGTTTTATGTATACATAACATGTTTATTCACATACAAAAGATCCCTTTTGTTCTTGGGTTTGTTTACACTTTAAAACATCAAATAGAACATGATATTTTCAGCTTACAAACAATTAATAATGTTAAACTTCCGCTGCGTTTTACAAAGTTTAAGTGGTTAAACTATGTCTTGTGTTCTAACAAACCCCTAAAATTGAGGATGATAGTGAGAAAGAGGGGGAACCGTTGGGTATTTATGTGAAAGGGATTTGAACCAAAGTTAATGAAAGAGGATAAACTTTGAAATCCGGGAGTTGGTCCCACCTCTGAAAAAGTAGTTTACTTTTGCTCAAAAAGTAGTTTTCTTGGAATTCGAAAAGCTTCCGAAGGTAAATTGTCTTCGAAACTTTTAAGGAAAAAGCTTCTAAAGCTAAAATGGCTTCGGAAGATTTTCCTGAGAGTCTTGAAAATTTATGCTTCGGAAGAGAAATAGAAACTTGGATGCTTTGTATAAGAATCAACAAAGCTTCCGAGAGTTAATTTTGCTTCAGAAGGAAAAAGTCCTTAAAAACAAATAAGTGTCTGAGATAAGAATTTTAAGCTTCGGAAGATAGATTTAGACTTCCTCCGAAGGTAAAATCTCTTAGACAGTTATTTATTTTGAAGACATGATTTTCTTCTGAAGATAAAATTTTATCTTCCGAAGTATCAGAAAATTTTCAAGAATCTAAGGAAAGTCTTCAAAAAGAAATTTTATCATCCAAAGAAAACATGAGCTTATGAAAGTGATAAACTAGACAACTTAGGACACACATATTTTAAGAAGAAATAATTAGAATTAATTTAAAAAAAATCTACTCAAAGTTAATCATCCCAATAGCTGATATAAGATATTTAAATCTCTGTTCATCAATAGCTTTTGTAAACAGATTAGCATATTGTTCATCTGTATGAACTTTGACTAGTTTAATTAATCCTTTTTCATAGTTATCTCTTATTAAATGATACCTGATATTGATGTGTTTGGTCCTTGAGTGCTGCACAGGGTTCTCAGTGATAGAGATAGCACTATTGTTGTCTATGTGGATAGGAGTCTCTTTGAAGTTAAATCCATAGTCCAGCATCTGATTTTGAATCCAAAGCACTTGAGCACAGCAGCTTGCAGCAGCAATGTATTCAGCCTCAGCAGTTGATGCAGACACACAAGATTTTTTCTTGCATTGCCATGAGACAACCCTTCCACCAAGGAATTGACATCCCCCAGATGTAGACTTTGTAGTCATATTGCAACCACCATAATCACTGTCTGTATAGGCATACAGATTGAAATTAGGATTCTTTGGATACCATAGACCAAGTGTTGAAGCACCTTTGAGGTATCTGAAAATCCTTTTCACAGTGATTAAGTGAGACATCTTAGGGTTGGCTTGATATCTTGCACAAATACATGTAGCAAACATGATATCAGGCCTGCTAGCTGTAAGATACATAAGAGACCCAATCATAGCCCTGTATAAATGTTCATCTACACACTCCCCCTTAAGATCAGGTCCAAGGGAGTGGTTTCTGGCTATGGGTGTCTTAGCAATCTTACAATCAGTCATGTTGAACCTCTAGAGTATGTCCTGAACATACTTTGACTGACTTATGAAAATGCCATCTTCAACTTGCTTCACTTGAATTCTTAGAAAGAAATTGAGTTCTCCCATTGCACTCATTTCAAATCTGTCTTTCATCGGCTTCTCAAAGTCTTTGCAGAGCTTTGGATTAGTTGAACCAAAGATGATGTCATCAACATATACTTGAACTAGCAATAAGTCATTTACCTGTCCTTTGATGAAGAGAGTTCCATCTATAGTACCTCTCCTGTATCCATGTTTACAAAGATACTCAGACAGTGTCTCATACCACTTCCTGGGTGCCTGATGCAGCCCATAAAGAGCTTTGTCAAGCTTGTAGACATAATCAGGATGATCAGGGTCTACAAAACCAGGTGGCTGTTTTACATAAACCTCTTCATTAATCACTCCATATAAGAAAGCACACTTTACATCAAGTTGAAAGACCTTGAAGTTCTTGGATGCAGCAAATGCCAGGAATATCCTAACAGCTTCTAATCTTGCTACAGGAGAAAAGACATCAGTGTAGTCAATCCCTTCTTCTTGTGTGTATCCTTGAACAACTAGTCTTGCCTTGTTCTTGATGATGATTCCTCTATCATCCTTCTTATTCCTAAAAACCCATTTGGTTCCAATGGTAGTCTTCCCATGAGGAAGAGGACAAAGGTTCCAAACTTTCTGCCTTTTGAATTGAAGCAGCTCTTGTTGCATAGCTTCAACCCAACTTCCATCCTTTAGAGCTTCATCAACTTTCTTTGGCTCTATCTGAGATAAGAAACAAGAGTGAAGACAAACATTTGCTTCATGGGTTTGTCCTCTTGTTCTTACCCCTGTGACAACATCTCCAATGATGTTTGTGGTGGGGTGAGACTTGTGGATCCTTAGCTGAGGGATCACAGCAAGTTGCTGAGAGAGATCCAAATTTGAGAAATTTAGATCTGACATAGTTGATTCTCCCTCCACTTTACCACACTTATCAAATTGACTTGATCCAATGAGTGTGTGACATCATTGATGTTGTCATCTATGGTGTGGTTAATAGCATCAAGGAATTCCTGATCACTATCACCATCACCATTGTTGTCTTCTACAATTGAGGTATCTTTATCTGGTTGAGGAGCCTCTGAGCTGGAATTTGAAGGCATACCAGATGTATCAGCTGAATTTGTCATTGTTGTGCTGATAGAAACCTCATTTGCTGAAGTAGTTCCAACTGGAGCTGAAGATGTATGGGTTGAGGATCTTCCTAGCTCAAATCTTGGATCAGGATCACCTATATTTAAATTTTTTGTAGATCCTGAAACATTCTCACAAGATGTTAAAACAGTTGGTAACTAAATCAAGATCAAGTAGCCAATCAGGACCAGAACCAGCCACACAGGGTGTGTGTTCATTGAAAGTCACATTGGCTGACTCCTCGACAATTCTAGTTCTGAGATTGTATACTCTATAAGCCTTAGCTTGGGAAGAGTATCCAATGAAGTGTCCATCATCTGATTTCTCAGCAAACTTGGCAATTTATCCTTGGTATTCAAGATAGTGCAGGGACATCCAAATGACCTGAGAAAACCAATGAAAGGTTTCCTCTTGTGCCAAAGTTCATAAGGAGTCTTTCCATGTGTCTTAACTACTAAAACTCTGTTTTGCACATAGCAAGCAGTATTAACTGCCTCTGCCCAGAAGGTGATGGGCAGTTTAGAGTGAGACAACATAGTTCTTGCAGCTTCAATAAGTGTCATGTTTCTCCTCTCAGCAACTCCGTTTTGCTGAGGAGTCCTGGGAGCCCTATATTGTCTTGTAATACCTTTTTCATCACAAAATGAATCAAGGATTTCGTTTTTGAATTCAGTTCCTTGATCACATCTTATGGTTTTGATCTTGTGATCACTTTGATTCTCAACTTTTAAGATGAAATTCTTCAGAATCTCACGGGTTTCATCCTTAGTTTTAAGAAAGAAAACCCAAGTGAATCTTGTAAAATCATTTGTGATAACTAAACAGTAAGAGGTCCTTCCTAGACTCATTACACTGGTGGGGCCAAAGAGATCCATATGTAACAAGTGTAGGGGAGTAGTGATGGAGTTCTTTTCCTTAGGCTTGTGAGATACCTTGTGTTGCTTCCCTTTCAGGCATGCAACACAATGATCATCACTTGTAAACTCTTTCTTTGGCATTCCAGTTACCAAATCATGTTTAATTAGCTTATTCATGTTCTTAAAGTTTACATGGCACATTCTTTTATGCCATAGGAAAGACTCATCACTATTTGCTTTAGATAGAAAGCATGAAACTTCTCCAGAGGGAGATGTTTCTTGCAAATCCATCTTGTACATGTTCCCTTTCCTGGGGGCTCTGAGCAGGATATGCTCATGAGGAATGACCACTCCAGGCTTGAGAACAATGCACTCATGCTCAGTAAAGAGCATGTTATGACTCTGATCACAAATTTGGGATACACTCAGAAGATTGTACCCAAGCTCCTGAACAAAGTTTACCTTCTCAATGTTGAGCTTACCATTTGTGACCTTGCCCCTTCCTGAAATGTAACCACCTTCATCTCCTCCAAAAGCAACTGGTCCTCCATCAATTCTCTCAAAATTATGGAGTAGAGACCTATTGCCTGTCATGTGCCTGGAACAGCCACTGTCAATTATCCAGACATTCCTGCTAGTCTTGAGCTGTTCCTGCACAAAGAGAATGATTAGTTACATTTGGAAACCCAAGCCTTACTTGTCTTGGGCTCACTAAGAGTAATGGAAGGTAATACAACAGTAATAGATCCTATGGTTGTACTATGGGGATCTTCAGCTGTTCTTGATGGAGAAACTTCAGTCATTTGGTCTTTCTTAGACTTCCACACCACCTTTGGAGTCTTGGACTTGACCTTCAAAACCTTAGAAGCTTTTGGGACTTCACAAGTTTTGATGACTGAACCTTCGGAAGATTCTACAGTCACTGCAGCAGACTTTAGTGCTTCGGAAGAACTCCTTTCTTCCGAGACCAATTTCACTTCCGAAGGTATTTTTCCATTTACCTTCTTCTTTGATTTGGAGCTTTCGAAGGAAACAGACTTTCCTTCCGAAGCTTGAATCTTCTTGAGACTCTTTGAAGTCTTTGTATTGGTCATGTGGATAGTACTTTAGGATTGTATGGGCAATCCTTAGCAATATGAGAGGTACTTTCATACATGACACATAACATTTTCTTCTTCAAAGGAATCTCCTTTTAAGAGCAAGACTGGCTTTGGTCACATCCCTTCTCCACCTTCATCTTGGTAGATGCTGAGACAGTTCTTTTGGGCTGTGAACTGTTCTTGGAGTTTGATGGTCCAGGCTGTGCAGCAATGGTACACAGCAGCTCAGTCTTCTTCTTTGTACTGAGATGATTTGAACAAGAACCAGGACTCTTAGCTGAGGAGTCTTGGTTGATGTTTTCAGTCCTAACTACTTTGAAACCTGCAGAGATAAAAACTTGTTTCTGCTTAGCATCAAAAGTAGCCTTGATCTCTTGAAACTTCTTTGCTTTCCTTTTGCTCTTTCTGATCAAGTTCTTTCTTTTGGACTTGGTCATCACAGTATATTTCTTCTCCTCAGAAGGATAGTGGCCCTTGGTAGAATCCTCTTCTTCACTCTTCTTAGAGGAATTCTTCACTATCACTTCTTCATCCTCCTCATTTATAGGATCTATGAGAGGAAGCTCATCTTCACAAGTTCCACACCTAGGAGATCTTACAGACAAATTGTGTGTGGAGGAGCTATCTCATTTGATCCCAGTCCCTGTCTATTTTGATAACACAATTTGTTGTGCAGGGATGAGGATATCATGTTCTTGAAGGTCTCTTCTTCAAAAACACTCTTTTCTGCCTTGGCTTTGCTTATCACAAGCTCAGCCTGGCACTCAGTCAACTTAGTTATGTGAAAGGAATTTGAACCAAAGTTAATGAAAGAGGATAAACTTTGAAATCCGGGAGTTGGTCCCACCTCTGAAAAAGTAGTTTACTTTTGCTCAAAAAGTAGTTTTCTTAGAATTCGAAAAGCTTCCGAAGGTAAATTGTCTTCGGAACTTTTAAGGAAAAAGCTTCCGAAGCTAAAATGGCTTCGGAAGATTTTCCTGAGAGTCTTGAAAATTTATGCTTCGGAAGAGAAATAGACACTTGGATGCTTTGTATAAGAATCAACAAAGCTTCCGAGAGTTAATTTTGCTTCAGAAGGAAAAAGTCCTTAAAAACAAATAAGTGTCTGAGATAAGAATTTTAAGCTTCGGAAGATAGATTTAGACTTCTTCCGAAGGTAAAATCTCTTAGACAGTTATTTATTTTGAAGACATGATTTTCTTCCGAAGATAAAATTTTATCTTCCGAAGTATCAGAAAATTTTCAAGAATCTAAGGAAAGTCTTCAAAAAGAAATTTTATCATCCAAAGAAAACATGAGCTTATGAAAGTGATAAACTAGACAACTTAGGACACACATATTTTAAGAAGAAATAATTAGAATTAGTTTAAAAAAAAATCTACTCAAAGTTAATCATCCCAATAGCTGATATAAGATATTTAAATCTCTGTTCATCAATAGCTTTTGTAAACAGATCAGCATATTGTTCATCTGTATGAACTTTGACTAGTTTAATTAATCCTTTTTCATAGTTATCTCTTATTAAATGATACCTGATATTGATGTGTTTGGTCCTTGAGTGCTGCACAGGGTTCTCAGTGATAGAGATAGCACTATTGTTGTCTATGTGGATAGGAGTCTCTTTGAAGTTAAATCCATAGTCCAGCATCTGATTTTGAATCCAAAGCACTTGAGCACAGCAGCTTGCAGCAGCAATGTATTCAGCCTCAGCAGTTGATGCAGACACACAGGATTGTTTCTTGCATTGCCATGAGACAACCCTTCCACCAAGGAATTGACATCCCCCAGATGTAGACTTTGCAGTCATATTGCAACCACCATAATCACTGTCTGTATAGGCATACAGATTGAAATTAGGATTCTTTGGATACCATAGACCAAGTGTTGAAGCACCTTTGAGGTATCTCAAAATCCTTTTCACAGTGATTAAGTGAGACATCTTAGGGTTGGCTTGATATCTTGCACAAATACATGTAGCAAACATGATATCAGGCCTGCTAGCTGTAAGATACATAAGAGACCCAATCATAGCCCTGTATAAATGTTCATCTACACACTCCCCCTCAAGATCAGGTCCAAGGGAGTGGTTTCTGGCTATGGGTGTCTTAGCAATCTTACAATCAGTCATGTTGAACCTCTTGAGTATGTCCTGAACATACTTTGACTGACTTATGAAGATGCCATCTTCAACTTGCTTCACTTGAATTTCTAGAAAGAAATTGAGTTCTCCCATTGCACTCATTTCAAATCTGTCTTTCATCAGCTTCTCAAAGTCTTTGCAGAGCTTTGGATTAGTTGAACCAAAGATGATGTCATCAACATATACTTGAACTAGCAATAAGTCATTTCCCTGTCCTTTGATGAAGAGAGTTCCATCTATAGTACCTCTCCTGTATCCATGTTTACAAAGATACTCAGACAGAGTCTCATACCACTTCCTGGGTGCCTGATACAGCCCATAAAGAGCTTTGTCAAGCTTGCAGACATAATCAGGATGATCAGGGTCTACAAAACCAGGTGGCTGTTTGACATAAACCTCTTCATCAATCACTCCATATAAGAAAGCACACTTTACATCAAGTTGAAAGACCTTGAAGTTCTTGGATGCAGCAAACGCCAGGAATATCCTAACAGCTTCTAATCTTGCTACAGGAGAAAAGACATCAGTGTAGTCAATCCCTTCTTCTTGTGCGTATCCTTGAACAACTAGTCTTGCCTTGTTCTTGATGATGATTCCTCTATCATCCTTCTTATTCCTAAAAACCCATTTGGTTCCAATGGTAGTCTTCCCATGAGGAAGAGGACAAAGGTTCCAAACTTTCTGCCTTTTGAATTGAAGCAGCTCATGTTGCATAGCTTCAACCCAACTTCCATCCTTTAGAGCTTCATCAACTTTCTTTGGCTCTATCTGAGATAAGAAACAAGAGTGAAGACAAACATTTGCTTCATGGGTTTGTCCTCTTGTTCTTACCCCTGTGACAACATCTCCAATGATGTTTGTGGTGGGGTGAGACTTGTGGATCCTTAGATGAGGGATCACAGCAAGTTGCTGAGAGAGATCCAAATTTGAGAAATTTAGATCTGACATAGTTGATTCTCCCTCCACATTACCACACTTATCAAGATTGACTTGATCCAATGAGTGTGTGACATCATTGATGTTGTCATCTATGGTGTGGTTATTAGCATCAAGGAATTCCTGATCACTATCACCATCACCATTGTTGTCTTCTACAATTGAGGTATCTTTATCTGGTTGAGGAGCCTCTGAGCTGGAATTTGAAGGCATACCAGATGTATCAACTGAATTTGTCATTGTTGTGCTGATACAAAACCTCATTTGCTGAAGTAGTTCCAACTGGAGCTGAAGATGTATGGGTTGAGGATCTTCCTAGCTCAAATCTTGGATCAGGATCACCTGTATTTAAATTTTCTGCAGATCCTGAAACATTCTCACAAGATTTGTTAAAATAGTTGGTAACTAAATCAAGATCAAATAGCCAATCAGGACCAGAACCAGCCACACAGGGTGTGTGTTCATTGAAAGTCACATTGGCTGACTCCTCAACAATTCTAGTTCTGAGATTGTATACTCTATAAGCCTTAGCTTGGGAAGAGTATCCAATGAAGTGTCCATCATCTGATTTATCAGCAAACTTGGCAATTTTATCCTTGGTATTCAAGATGGTGCAGGGACATCCAAATGACCTGAGAAATCCAATGAAAGGTTTCCTTTTGTGCCAAAGTTCATAAGGAGTCTTTCCATGTGTCTTAACTACTAAAACTCTATTTTGCACATAGCAAGCAGTATTAACTGCCTCTTCCCGGAAGGTGATGGGCAGTTTAGAGTCAAACAACATAGTTCTTGCATCTTCAATAAGTGTCCTGTTTCTCCTCTCAGCAACTCCGTTTTGCTGAGGAGTCCTGGGAGCACTATATTGTCTTGTAATACCTTTTTCATCACAAAATGAATCAAGGATTTGGTTTTTGAATTCAGTTCCTTGATCACATCTTATGGTTTTGATCTTGTGATCACTTTGATTCTCAACTTTTAAGATGAAATTCTTCAGAATCTCACGGGTTTCATCCTTAGTTCTAAGAAAGAAAACCCAAGTGAATCTTGTAAAATCATTTGTGATCACTAAACAGTAAGAGGTCCTTCCTAGACTCATTACACTGGTGGGGCCAAAGAGATCCATATGTAATAAGTGTAGGGGAGTAGTGATGGAGTTCTTTTCCTTAGGCTTGTGAGATACCTTGTGTTGCTTCCCTTTCAGGCATGCAACACAATGATCATCACTTGTAAACTCTTTCTTTGGCATTCCAGTTACCAAATCATGTTTAATTAGCTTATTCATGTTCTTAAAGTTTACATGGCACATTCTTTTATGCCATAGGAAAGACTCATCACTATTTGCTTTAGATAGAAAGCATGAAACTTCTCCAGAGGGAGATGTTTCTTGCAAATCCATCTTGTACATGTTCCCTTTCCTGGGGGCTCTGAGCAGGATATGCTTGTAGGGGTTTGTAAGATCATTTACATCTTGTTTAACCATTTAAACATACAAAAACGCAGCGGAATATTCAACTTTAAACATGTTAAAGTTTCTGAAAAATGACCATTATCATGTGTAAACAAACAAACCCATAACAAGAGGATCTTTATTATGTGAAAAGCAAGCATACAAAATAAACAAGAACACCCAAAACATGATATAATCATACCATAACCAAACCTTTCGGGATGCTATGAAAATCGACCAAAAGAAGGCTGAAATGAGTCAAAAGAAAGGCCAAGACTTCAAGATAGAAGTCCTCAAGTGTCCATACCCACAAGCCTCTAAGAAAACACCATTGTTGCTAGGATTTGAACACCAAAACCGAACCTAATAGGCTGCTGAAAACCCATTTTTCAGCCGAAATCAAGGCTGTTAAAAACCCCTTTGAAACCGAGATATTCTTCTAGTTTTGAGGAGTTTGTGCCTTGAGGTTCTTGCATATATGAGAGAGATCAAAGATTGGAATGTATGTGTGTGTTCTTGGAGAGAATAAACTCAAGAGAGCCAAAACAAAACAAAATAGAATGGCTACCATAAGGGGCGGCCGAACCCTTATTAGGGTTGTTCCCATTTTATGTTATTTTCCCAATTGGTCCTTATGCATTAACCTTTTGTCAAACTAAAGATTAATAAAGATATATATATATATATATATATATATATATATATATATATATATATATATATATATATATATATAATTAACCTTTTAATTATATAACATACACACACTTTTATTATTTGATGTTATTTAACTAAATTAAACAACATTACAAATAATATCCATGAACAAAATATCCATATAAGTTGTTCAATCTCATATGCAACTTATTTAGAAAACCCATTTTCTAAATTGGTGTATTTATTTAATTGCATGATCATATCATCAATTAAATATTAATTGGTGTTTGCTAAGCTTGTTATTGGGTATGACCCGACTTGGATCATAACGTACTAACCACATCAATGTTCTATGTGTCTTGGGCATAAAGAATCCAACAATCTCCCACTTGCACAAGATACATAGAAGATTGATGCAAGCAGTAAATACCGCCTAACAACGGTTTACTACCCTTAATACGCATGACTATAAGCCATTCAATAACATCATCCCCTTCAAGTTCCAAACTTGAAATGATTTAGGTGAATCAATATCTATCCTTTTGTTACAGATGTCATGTTAAATCCAAGGACACAGAATGATCATTCCTTGTTGATTTAACTTAATCAGGCCTTAGACATCATACTCTCAACGAATAAGAGGAACAAATCCCATCTTGACTACATACGTTTCTCACAATCACCTTATGTCATACTTGAACATAGCCTTATGTGCTGATCATTATTTAATATCAGCGAAGAACTAGCTCAAGGTATAACACTTGGTGAATATCAAAACCCCAATATGTATCTCAGGTCAGAGGATACCAAATGATATTCGCCTTTACTCAAATTTACTTATGATCAATCAATAAGATTCCATGTAGTAAGATTTGAGACGCGGGTCAGTCCAATATTCGTATCCCACGAATATCTATGAACCTTGGCAGCAACCAATTGCTCTATATTCATGCCTTATGAATATTCACCAATCCAAGTTCATAATAGTCTTACATTCATATTTGTTCCCACAAATATGACCGACTACGGACATTTAGAATAAATGAATTATTCATGGATGTAAACATGCTAAAAGGGAACATAACTCAAATATATAAAAGAGTTAAATATTACAAATGTTCCATGTTTTATATGCTAAACAGATCAATTCATATCACCAGTAAATCGAAGTCCTAAGGCACAAGTATGACCCTCATACTTTGCCCTTAACAAGGAGCTTCGTTAGTGGATCAGCAATGTTTTGATCTTTATGAACTTTACGTATACATATCTTTACCCTTTTCAACTCCATCCCTTATGATGTTGAATCTCCGCTCAAGGTGCTTAGTCTTTTTATGAGTACGGGGTTCCTTGATTTGAGTAATCCCATCCACGTAATTACCAAAGATTTCTAGGGGGTCTTGAATGGTAGAGATCACCCCTAGATAAGCAATGGACAAATTTATCCATGCAGCTTCCCAAGCTGCAATGAAGCGGCTATGTATTCGGATTTTTGTAGTGAACAATGCTACCGTGTCTTGCTTTGAACCTTTCAAGGACACTTCTCCTCCATTCATAATGGAGGTATACCCCGATTATGATCAAAAATCATCTCGATCAGTTTTTGGAAGCCTGCATCCGTGTAACCCTTTACAATGACTTCCTTTTCAACAGATCCGCATATTAGAAACATATCCTTAGTCCTACTAAGGTATTTCAATATACTTTTAAGAGCCATCCGATGGTTATTTCTATTGATATCTACTTTGTCATACTTAATAAGCATGACTCGTCCGGTCTAGTGCATATCATCACACAAATGATGGATGGGATATCCTTCATTTGATTTTGCTCATCCTATGAGCTTGGACATTGAGACGTAGTCAACACTGTCCCTCCTTAAATAGGTACCATACCTTTCTAAGAGTTTTTCATCTTGAACCTTTTCAAGATTTTATCAATATATATGCACTTTGGTTTAACCCTATCAACCACCTCGATCTATCCTTATAGATCCTTATTCCAAAATATGGGTGGCTTAAACAAGATCTTATATGAAAAACATCTTCCAAGCTAGGTTTTAACACCTTCCAAGGTTGGAATAGTATTTCCAAATAGTAGTGTGTCATCAACATACAATACTAAGAATACAATTATGCTCCCACTAGCCTTCATATATATATACACAACCTTCTTGATGCTTGTTTCAATCCATAGATTGATCACTTTAACTAATATGCATTATTAGGATGTCATGGATCGACAAAACCATCATGCTGAACTATATGGACAGTCTCTACAAGATGTTCATTAAGAAAAGCGGTTTTGACATCCATTTGCGAAAACTCATATTCAGAATATGCAGTTATGGCACATAGTATCCTAATCGACTTTAGCATTGCCACGGGCGTAAGAGTTTCATCATAATCAACCAATTGAGTTTGATGGAAACCTTATGCTATAAGTCTTGACTTATAAGTATTCAAGTCTCCATGCATATCTGTTTTCGTCTTGAAAACCCACTTGTATCCAACCGGTTTGGAGTTAAGTGGAGGGTCAACCAATTCCCAAACTTGGTTGTTATACATGGATTGCATCCTTACGTTCATAGCTTCTAGCCATTTGTCCCAATCCAAATTGTACATAGCATCTTGGTATATGGTTAGCCTACAGGGGTCAACCACATAGCATCCATTCTTGAAATGTTCATATCACTTAGATGGAATACTAACTCTACCAGATTTGTGAACGTTTTGTGTATATTTATCAACCTCTTGATTATCATCAACAACCTCTTGTTGTTAGCTAGTGTCAACCAAAAGTGTACCGGCTTGTGAATTTTGATCCTTATCAAGTGCCACAGTTCTATACGTCATTCCTTCCATAAAGAACTCGGTTTCCAAGAACTTAGCCTTTCGAGCAATAAATACTTTTGCTCTGTTGAGTCGAAGAAACAGTATCCTATACAGTCTCTAGGATATTCAACTAATCCACACTTTCTTGGTCCGGGTCATATTCAAAATATGAGACTTAAAGAGCAATGCGAAAACCCAAAATGATAAAGATGGTGAGCTCATAGCCATAATAAATTGAACCATATCCAAATAGGGTTCAGTTTATTCTTTATCAGAATGAAGAACACAGATAGTTATGTAGAGTTGATATTCTACTTCATTATTGAAGATTTTGAACATTTCAAAAGCTTCATACTTGTGCGTCATCAAGTGCACACAATAATAGCGACTGTAATCGTCGGTAAAATAATGAAGTATCTTTCACCAATCTTTGTCATTGTCTTAAAAGGACTACATACATCCAAATGTATTATTCCTAGTAAGTCTTTTGGTTCACACTTATCAAATGAAACATTTTCATTTGTTTCCAAAAGACCATTCTTTTGAAATGTTTGAATCCAATTCTTGTTTATGTGACTAATACGATAATGTCAAAGATAATAACAACTTAAACCCATTTTAAGTTTCTTGGTGCTTAATGTGTATAATAAGTTATTGTAGGACGAATTATCATGAACCAATTCATGGATATCATTAGAAGGTATGTCCTTAAAATGAAATACATCATCCATAAAACTTAATACCATTATTTACAAACTTTAAATCATGATCACATTGTTTTAATAGGAAACCTTAATTATGTTCCTAGTCAAACTAGGTGCATACAAAAGGTTTCGAGAACAACTTCCAAACAATTTGAAAGTCTCAAAATAGAGTTTCCTTCCTTGAAGCGCACATTTCTTTTGAACCCCTTCGCAACAATTGCAAAAATGAGTTTCACATCCGGTATCCAATACCCATGTGTTTGAAGAAATGACATTTAATACGATGTGTGAATCATGGAAATTGTATTTGAGGTTTGCTGAACATCCCTCTTGTCTTTCAACTCCTTGAGATAGGAGGGACAATTCCTTTTCATTGTCCTATCTCTCCATACTCAAAGCATGGAACGTTCTTCGTTACCTTAGGCTTCATAAGCTTAGGCTTTTCGAGGTTTCGCATTAACCTTTGCTTTGATGTATTCCTTTCCTTTGGCAATAATTGCCTTAGGATCGGGATTGGCCATTTATTATAGCCTTCCTCATTGATCGAGAGAATAGGTAGAACCTATCTACCCATCCCTGCCTCGGTTGCTTTGAGCATTGCGTGAAGTTCACCAATGCTCTTGTCCCACCCATTCATATTACAGTTTATTATGAATGTCACAAACCTGTAGTTAGGCAATCAAGGATCAAATCCTTGGCCAAATACTTTGAGACAGGACAGTTAAGCATCTTGAGGCTATCAATGTGGCTTTTCATCTTAAGAATATATAAGATGATATCGATTGGGTTTCTCCCATGTGACATGTATAAGGTGCTCGAACCGTTTCGTAGCAATCTACTAAAGTTTGTTGAAGGAACATTTCCTTCAACTAGATTATCATGTCATATGCCCCATGATGCTCCAAACCCTTTTGGAGTTCGGGAATCATATTCCCAACATGAGGTAGGATACTTGCACAGAATCTTTAGTGTGCCTAAGCCAATCGTCAAAAGGCCTTAACATCAACAGCGTTGGTTGGTGAGGTATGGGATCGTCAAGGACATAGGCCTTTACTCATTTTGAGAACGATTCTCAAATTTCAAAATTGAGTCCATAAGTTTATTATGGTTAAGATGATCCCCTTTTAAGATGGTTCTCGGTGATAGGGTAGGGATGGTCGGGGTAGTAGCATCGTGGTTTGCGGCCATTACTACAAAATTACAAAGTTCATTTTAGTATTTCTGAAAATTTGCATTTTAACTATTAATACCCTTTACATGTCTCATAGACAATTAATAATTAAAATCTAGAATCCAACGTTACATTTAAATGATGGTTAGGTGACCTTTATCCCATTATTTAAATTAACAAGGTAGTCAGTTGCAACTTCTAGTCTTATGGGATCGGTTAAACATCATATGTTTAGTCGGCATGTTTAATCTCATCTACACCATTGTACGCCATGCTTCGGTGACCCTAATCACATGGTTTCCAATTCAAGTCGTCCTACTTACACACACGTGTGAGTTTTCACATACAAGCAGTTAGGTGACCTTTATCCCACAAGTACGTTAGACTCACCTCAAAGATACAAGTTCCCTACAAGTGGTTAGGTGACCTTTATCCCACAAATAGTTCCCAAGAAATTCGAGTGTCGTGTAAAAGGATGGTGTTAGACTTGTTACCAAAGGGATTTAAGTTTCCATTAATTCTAATTATGAAAACTCTATGTACCTTGTATTCGCATGCTTTCAAATACATGGTACCCTATGGTTCTCTTTTAATAAAACTTCTTTTATTAAATCATTAATCCTTTTAATAACCTTTTATTAACCACTTAATGATTAGAAACCATAAATTTTTAGCTTGTTAAGTTTGCTAATGAGTTGGTTTTGCATATCCAAATATCAAACAACAATCATACAACAAACAACCAAACAAGCATAATCATACAAACATATGTGCATAACCATAGCCACTAAGTTGACTACACTTGTTTGCCATCACAAGTGTTGTCATAAGGTCATTCCTAAGGTTTAACAATGACACATCATATGTGTCCATGAACTCCCACTTGATTCCACATCCAAATGCTTCAAGTGTCCATGTCTTTTGTGTCCTTGGTTTTGGGTCTTCTTCTTGTGCATCTTCTTTTACAAAATTATATCCTAATATAATTTTCTAATAAAAGAAATGCACCTATTCTATTTATTACATATCCAAATGAATAAATAAATTACAACCCAAATACTTAAACAAAAGAAATTATTACAACCCTTTTAAATGAATACAACCAACATGAGAATTCCACAATCAACCAAATCCAAAACACACATGGTCAAGGCTATGTTATGCACTAAAATATGTATCCATATACATCATCCATCAAACAAAATAAACCCCATCAAACCCCAAATTTTCAGCCAACATAAACTGAAAATTAGGGTTTGTTTGTCCAAACAAACAACAACCAAAACATATCAACCAATTGACATTTCTATCTTTCAAAGTTTAATCATAAGCATGAAGATGTAACTTTGAAAGATATGGGGTTTATTAAATCAACCAAAATCAGCCTCTAATGACTTGATAAACATCCTTTAAAACTGATTTTACAAGGATAATGATGCTAGTTTCCACATAACCGGCTCTGATACCATTGTAGGGGTTTGTAAGATCATTTACATCTTGTTTAACCATTTAAACATACAAAAACGCAGCGGAATATTCAACTTTAAACATGTTAAAGTTTCTGAAAAATAACCATTATCATGTGTAAACAAACAAACCCATAACAAGAGGATCTTTATTATGTGAAAAGCAAGCATACAAAATAAACAAGAACACCCAAAACATGATATAATCATACCATAACCAAACCTTTCTGGATGCTGTGAAAATCGACCAAAAGAAGGCTGAAATGAGTCAAAAGAAAGGCCAAGACTTCAAGGTAGAAGTCCTCAAGTGTCCATACCCACAAGCCTCTAAGAAAACACCATTGTTGCTAGGATTTGAACACCAAAACCGAACCTAATAGGCTGCTGAAAAACCCATTTTTCAGCCGAAATCAAGGCTGTTAAAAACCCCTTTGCAACCGAGATATTCTTCTAGTTTTGAGGAGTTTGTGCCTTGAGGTTCTTGCATATATGAGAGAGATCAAAGATTGGAATGTATGTGTGTGTTCTTGGAGAGAATGAACTCAAGAGAGCCAAAACAAAACAAAATAGAATGGCTGCCATAAGGGGCGGCCGAACCCTTATTAGGGTTGTTCCCATTTTATGTTATTTTCCCAATTGGTCCTTATGCATTAATCTTTTGTCAAACTAAAGATTAATAAAGATATATATATATATAATTAACCTTTTAATTATATAACATACACACACTTTTATTATTTGATGTTATTTAACTAAATTAAACAACATTACAAATAATATCCATGAACAAAATATCCATATAAGTTGTTCAATCTCATATGCAACTTATTTAGAAAACCCATTTTCTAAATTGGTGTATTTATTTAATTGCATGATCATATCATCAATTAAATATTAATTGGTGTTTGCTAAGCTTGTTATTGGGTATGACCCGAATGGATCATAACGTACTAACCACATCAATGTTCTATGTGTCTTGGGCATAAAGAATCCAACAATGCTCATGAGGAATGACCACTCCAGGCTTGAGAACAATGCACTCATGCTCAGTAAAGAGCATGTTAGGACTCTGATCACAAAATTGGGATACACTCAGAAGATTGTACCCAAGCTCCTGAACAAAGTTTACCTTCTCAATGTTGAGCTTACCATTTGTGACCTTGCCCCTTCCTGAAATGTAACCACCTTCATCTCCTCCAAAAGCAACTGGTCCTCCATCAATTCTCTCAAAATTATGGAGTAGAGACCTATTGCCTGTCATGTGGCTGGAACAGCCACTGTCAATTATCCAGACATTCCTGCTAGTCTTGAGCTGTTCCTGCACAAAGAGAATGATTAGTTACATTTGGAAACCCAAGCCTTACTTGTCTTGGGCTCACTAAGAGTAATGGAAGGTAATACAACAGTTATAGATCCTATGGTTGTACTATGGGGATCTTCAGCTGTTGGTGATGGAGAAACTTCAGTCATTTGGTCTTTCTTAGACTTCCACACCACCTTTGGAGTCTTGGACTTGACCTTCAAAACCTTAGAAGCTTTTGGGACTTCACAAGTTTTGATGACTGAACCTTCGGAAGATTCTACAGTCACTGCAGCAGACTTTAGTGCTTCGGAAGAACTCCTTTCTTCCGAGACCAATTTCACTTCCGAAGGTATTTTTCCATTTACCTTCTTCTTTGATTTGGAGCTTCCGAAGGAAACAGACTTTCCTTTCGAAGCTTGAATCTTCTTGAGACTCTTTGAAGTCTTTGTATTGGTCATGTGGATAGTACTTTTAGGATTGTATGGGCAATCCTTAGCAATATGAGAGGTACTTTCACACATGACACATAACATTTTCTTCTTCAAAGGAATCTCCTTTTGAGAGCAAGACTGGCTTTGGTCACATCCCTTCTCCACCTTCATCTTGGTAGATGCTGAGACAGTTCTTTTGGGCTGTGAACTGTTCTTGGAGTTTGATGGTCCAGGCTGTGCAGCAATGGTACACAGCAGCTCAGTCTTCTTCTTTGTACTGAGATGATTTGAACAAGAACCAGGACTCTTAGCTGAGGAGTCTTGGTTGATGTTTTCAGTCCTAACTACTTTGAAACCTGCAGAGATAAAAACTTGTTTCTGCTTAGCATCAAAAGTAGCCTTGATCTCTTGAGCCTTCTTTGCTTTCCTTTTGCTCTTTCTGATCAAGTTCTTTCTTTTGGACTTGGTCATCACAGTATATTTCTTCTCCTCAGAAGGATAGTGGCCCTTGGTAGAATCCTCTTCTTCACTCTTCTTAGAGGAATTCTTCACTATCACTTCTTCATCCTCCTCACTTATAGGATCTATGAGAGGAAGCTCATCTTCACAAGTTCCACACCTAGGAGATCTTACAGACAAGATTGTGTGTGGAGGAGCTATCTCATTTGATCCCAGTCCCTGTCTATTTTGATAACACAATTTGTTGTGCAGGGATGAGGATATCATGTTCTTGAAGGTCTCTTCTTCAAGAACACTCTTTTCTGCCTTGGCTTTGCTGATCACAAGCTCAGCCTGGCACTCAGTCAACTTAGTTATGAGATCCTGGATCTGAGTTCTAAAATCTGTATGTTCATGTTTTAGTATTGAAATGGTTTTCTCCAAGTCCTCTATCTTTAACATGTAATCATTTTTAGACTTTCTAAAATCAGATTTTAATATGTTTAATGACTCAAGATCAGATCTCATCTCTAAGTTGTAGGACCTGTATCTATTTACTTTAGTAATGCATTCAGGAGTACAGAGATGTTCCAATACCTTGGCTTCATCATGGTCTGCCATTTGTGCTTGGTTTGGAGAAGAATCTTCCACCTGAAAGCTCCAGTCAAAGCCTCCCTCTTCAACAGCAACAGCAGCATGTTGCTTTGGCTTCTCATTCTGAGGGGCTTTGTCAGTGTAGTTTGGTCTGGGTTGTGTTTGGCCCTCATTTGTTTTAGGTGCCTTACACTCCCTAGCAAAGTGGCCCATAAGGTTATAGTTGTAACACTTAACTTTGCTTTTATCCAGCCCAAACTTTCCACTGGTAGCATTGCTTGGAAACCTTCTTCTTGTTCTCTTGTAGAACTTCTTGGCTCTATGAGTGAGGAGAGCCATCTGCTGAACTATCTTCATGTATTCCAGGTCATCTGGATGGATACAGTCCAGGTCTTCAAAAGTGAAGAGAGAGTCCCCACAGCTTTCATCAGTAGACACAAAGGCTTGAGAAGAACTTGTCTCTTGGAATGGTCTTCCTTGAGTAAAGTTCTCCCTGGGTGTCTCCGGGAAGGTGATGAAAGGACCCTTTTGTGAGTTGTCAGGGTAGCATATGAGATGATGTTGGGGTTTTATGCTATCCCTTTTAACCACATGAAGGGCTGAACCCATTTGATTGTTGGAGTTGCCAGATGAACCTTGCATGTTCATCTACATCTGGTATCCACTGAGAATCCCATATAACTCTGTGAGAGTAAGAGTTTTGAGGTTCTTAGTCCTCTTGATCACTACACAGTAGTGTGTCCATTGCCTAGGAAGTGAGGACATGAACGTCCTTACAATGTCCGTGTTCTCAAGAGGAACTCCTCCATCCACTAGGGTATCCACTATCTCAACATACCTGAAGTATTGTTGAGTCATGGTTTCACCTGCTTTGAAGGTGAAGTTTTCAAACTGCTGCTTTAGGAGATCCTTCTTGTTCTCCTTGGCTTCAGAGGAGCCTTCATACATCAGCTTCAGTGCATCCCACAGCTGTTTAGCTTTTTTGCACTTCTTAAAGCCTCTGTATACAGAGTTTGGGAGAGCAGTCTGAAGAGCAGTCATGGCCTTTTTATCAATCTCTACTCTTTTTCTATCTTCATCAGAGTAGTTGGCCACATCTTTTGGAATCATACCAACACCAGTAGTAGAAGGAGTGCTGGGTATGAATGGTCCATTCTCAACAGATTCCCACATTCTTGAATCAAGAGACCTGATGAAACCTTCCATTCTCATACACCAGGTGTCAAAATCATCAAGAGTGATCAGTGGGGATTTGTTCATGGTTCCAGTCTCCATATCAGTCTTTGAGATGGATGCCATTTGGAGAGTTTAGTTTTTTGTGTGTGTGAGGGATCTTAAGATGGTGAGATCTTATATCAAGAGCCTGGAAAGCTCTGATACCAATTGCAGGACCGTTTAAGGGCTTAAACAAATTACAACACACCAACACAATGAGGAGAACAACTAAACTTTGATCAAGCAGTGAACTGGATTAACCAAGTATGATACTAAGAACACAAGTAAAGTAAAGAGACAGAACAAGAGAGTTGGGTTTCAAGGAGGCAGGATATTGCTTTCTCAAGTTCTTACAAGTGTTACAAAGCATAAAGAAAAATACAAGAACTTGGAATACTTATACTACAACCTACAGCCGGCTATACTTTGAAAGCCAGCTGGATACAATTGACTAGACACTAACAAAATCAATTGTAGGATCAAAAGGCATATCTGCCTTTTGACCTTGTGACTATGACATGCCATAGCTCACATCCTTATCTATTACAAAAAGGATAAAGTACATAAAGTAGAAAGTTACAGACTCAAGACCTCAATGTACAGTTGCCAAAAGCATGGACCTTTTCACCAACTCATGTAAGTTGGTGACTTTACAGAGATGCAGCGGAAAAGGTGCTTTATGGAATAGTACATCAGATAAAGCATGTATACTAAAAGTCTTCGGAAGAAATCTGTCTTCATAGGTTGAAGCTTCGGAAGACTTTGTCTCTGAGGCTTCGGAAGACTTCATGTTTGGCTTCGGAAGATATTGGTCTTGGCTTCGGAAGATTTTACACTTAGAGTATTTTCTAGTGTGTTGTGTAAAACTTCCGAAGCATTCTTTACTTCAGTACTTAGTGCATGTTGCAGAGACACATTGGATGTTTTGGGTTGCATCAGACTTAAGGAATCCTTACAGACTCACTATCAATCTATGATAGGTTTACTTATGTATCTAATAGTCAGTAGGCCTAACATTATGTTTGGTATTTGTGTATGTGCTAGATATCAAGCAGATCCCGAGGAATCACATGTAAATGCTGTTAAGAGAATATTTAGATATCTTAAGGGCAAGCTTGCTCTTGGATTATGGTATCCAAAGGAAGGAGACTTTAATCTATATGCCTACACTGTCAGAGACTACAGGGGATGCAACTTCAATAGGAAATCCACTTTTGGCGGCTGTCAATTTCTTGGTCCTAGACTGGTCTCTTGGTGGTGCAAGAAGCAGACAAATGTGCTTGTTTTAACAGCAGAAGCTGAGTATATAGCAGCATCAGCTTATTCCTCTCAAGTTCTCTGCATTCAAAATAAGATGTTGGACTATGGTTTTAACTTCTTACATACTCCAATTCATATTGACAACATAGCAGTATTGTTTATCAAAATAATCTTGTTCAACACTCAAAAACAAAACATATTGAAAATAGATATCACTTTTTGAGAGGCTGTGCTGAAAAGGGGTTAATCAAATTGATTCAGGTTCACACTGACAATCAATTAGCTGATTTATTCAACAAGGCATTTGAACCTAGTCAGTTTGAATTCATAGTTCAATCAATTTGCATGATTAATCTTGAGTAAAACTCATAAGTTCAAAAACATTCAAATATTAACAAAAAAATACAAAAATAAGTCATTTAGCTGGAGTATGTGTTTTATACTTATGTCGTTATATCATTCAATGTGCTTATTTGAAAATCTAAATGACTAACTTGGCTTATCTGATATGTGGGTAGGCTCAACTTGGAAAAGAAGATAAATGTTGTGATATATTAAGACTCATATTCAAATATGAAGCATTCATCTCAGAGTATCGGTAAGTACCAGCTTATCCTAAGGAGCATGTGTTGTAACCTAAATACACCTGGTAATGATATCTTATGAAACTCATTCAAACACATCAGTTTCTTCTCTGTTTTGCTAAGCAAAGATCTAAGAAAACAAGCATATAGTGCTGATGTCATGATCCAAAAAGGATTCCAATGTGGAAGACATCCACCTTGGATGCATCAATAAAAGAAATACATTCCTTGTGAATGAACAAAAAGAATCCAATCAAGGATCACCTTCCAAAGTGAAGTGAAAAAGAATCCAAATAAGGATCAAATAATCAAAAGGATCAAAGTAAAAGAATCCAAATGTAGATCAATCAAAATGAGTGTTCATAAGTTAAATAACCATTTTATGTAAGTTGTGATAAAGTTACACCATGCATGTCATGAAGATAGTTGATCTAACCATGCTTTTGAGTGTGATGTACATGTTGAATACTTAATCCATCAAAACATGATAAAGATCACTAGCAAAAAAATATTAACCAAGTATGAGTTTACGAGGACAAACATACCACCAATCAATATGTTCATGATTATGTCTGTTTACTAACAACTACTAGCACTTGTGAAAGATAAGATTGATATGATCCCAAGAAAGGTATATCTCCACTTCATGTACTGAAAAGAAATCAAAAATCACAAAAATATTTTCTTCATGTCAAAATTTTAAAATCTTTAAAGTTTTTATCATGTATGGATATAAACTTTAGGGGGAGTAATTAAACTTTTGATATGATCATTATGTACAGTTGTGTCATTTTTCTTAAAATTATAAAATCTAAAAATTGACTGTGTTGGTGTAGAAATTATACCATAGTGTCTCAGTGTATGCAGATCTTTGGAAGCACAAAAGTCCAAGATCAGTCAAATCTGGGAAAATTGTATCACATCTAGTGTTCAATTCAATCCAAGCAAGAATTGACAAGTCATGCAACTACCAAAATCTTCATAAATATCAAATAAACAAACACATCTTCATAACATCAAAAATCAGAAGACTCATCTTCATAAGTAATTAGAAAAACAACTCAAAATCAGTCAAATCTGTCAACTGCTAGAAAAATTTAATTTTAGAAAATTTCAAAATCTAATGCGGGTAAGAGCATTGGTTAATGCGGGTGAAGGTAACCCTACCATATAACCAATGCGGATAACTAATTTAATTCAAGAAAACCACAAGTTATATTAATGCAGACAACTTTGTTCTACCATATTTCTTTAAGCACAAATGCATACGAGTTTTAAGTAATATAAACTTATGCACACAAATTTGTTCTTCCGCATTTGTTTATGCGGACAACTTTTTGTTCTTTCGCATTTGTTTATGCTGGAAAGTTTGATCAACCATATTTCTTTTAATGTTGATGATCAGTGCTAAAACTTTGGTGTGCATTTGTATCAAAAATTAAATAAAGTGTGCTTACACTCCTCTGTCATGATGGTTGAACATCAAGAAATGCGAACTGCTTAAGTGTTCATTCATATTTGTTGAAGTTAATGCTGTATAAGTAAACTTGTTCTATCACATTTGCTACAGTATACAAACGCTGACATGTTTACACTTCCGCATTTGTGACAGTACAAATTTTTTGCAAAGATAAAACATAAGCATTTGCTACAATATACAAATGCTGACAAACGTTGTTCTTACGCATTGGCTACAGTGCATAAATGCTATTAAGGTTTTGTCAACCGCATTTGTTACAGTACACAAATGCAATCAAAGTTTTTACACTTCCGCATTTGTTACAACAAACAAATGCTGATTAGTTTTACTGTTACACATTTTCTACAGTATTCCACCGCATTTGTTTTAAAACTTGTAAGTTTGCTAAAGTTATTTATTTGACTGTTTAAACAGATTTCAAAAGGTCATTTAATACTTTTCAAACTTGAGAGACTTAAAAGTGCGACGAGCGTTTCCTACTCTTCTTCATCCATCATCATCATCTTCATCTTCATCACATACCTATAATTCTTAAGTTCATACATCCTCATTACTCCTCAATTTCGATTCTAAACTTTAGTAGTATCGAAATAAGGGTACAATGTCTAATCGTACGTTGAGCAAGCTCCACAATGTCAGTGGTTACCTTGACCCTGATGTACCCGAGGCAGAAGGACTTAGAGATATGATCAGATTTATCTCTACCACCAGAGTTGCTCATGCTATCACAGTCAGACCTGTCATCTATGAAAACTTCATAAGGTCTTTCTGGAGCACAACTGAAGTTGCTGAAGTGGATGGTGTTAGGACCTTATTTGGAAGAATTTCTAATGATCATACTCTGTCATCACTTAACAGACTGTGAGACAATGTCTACAGTTTGGTGATGATGCAAACTCACCTTTGGAACTTGAAGATAATGACATAATGACCTTTTTCGCCAACATTGGGTATGAAGGAGGTTATGAAGGCAAACAGATTGTGAAATGCCCGGTTGATTTACGATGGAGGTTTCTTATTCAAATATTTCAGCATCATTTATCAAAAAGGAAGACTGGATGGAATGATATCCCTGTCACCATTTCTTCTGCCATTAGTGATTTAGGAACAAACAGACCATTCAATATGTTAGCCTATGTATTTAATGGTCTAGTATCCAACATTCAAGAGGGGAGGAGGCATATGTTCCTCATGTATCCAAGGTTCCTACAATGCTTGATCAATGAGGCATTTCCACAGATAGTACCTGAAGGACCAGTGATGGCATCCCTTACTATAATGCCAAATCCTACAAGTATATAAAGAAGAGAGATCCAAGGAACTTCTACAGTGGAACATTCTTTCCTTTGTTACCATGGATGTTACAGCAGATTAATCAAGATGAAGAAGCTCCTGTTGATGAGCAT
Organism: Flaveria ramosissima; assembly: GCA_025215565.1. Taxonomy (NCBI): domain Eukaryota; kingdom Viridiplantae; phylum Streptophyta; class Magnoliopsida; order Asterales; family Asteraceae; genus Flaveria; species Flaveria ramosissima. The sequence continues at coordinate 21,359,754 of CM046030.1, forward strand.
GATCAAGAAGAAGAACAACAAGCTGCTCCTGATCAACACAATGTTGATGAGCATGCTGACCTAGCTAAGGAAGGACAAAGACCAGTGTCACCACATGTGGATGTAGGTGGTGATCTTCACACTGGGTCTTCTGTTCAAGAAGCTAATGTAGGAGCACCATTCATTCCATCACCCACTGTCTCACCACATACATCACCCATTGCATCACTATATACATCACCCATTCTCTTACGATATATTTCACCCATTCATCATCGTCATACTTCTCTCATTCCATTATCACCTGTTGCTACAGAACCTGTGGAGTCTGTTGAATCTACCAGCTCTTTAAAGAATTCTAAATCATCTTATGATAAGGAGGATCACACCATGAGAATGACTGTAAGACAAGTTACATCGAAGGTTGGTCAATCTGAGAGTTATAATGAGTCAGAAGTAAACAGGCCTGATGGAAAGGATAAAATGATCTCAAAGGTATTACAAAAGGTAGCTAGGATGGAAAAACTCCTTGATAGAAGATCTGGTATCATAAAAGACAAACTTCTAGAGTTACATGAAAATGAAAAGGAATTAAAGGATCTCAAAGAAATATATGAAGCAGAAAAGAGAGAGAAAGATAAAGAGATCAAAGAACTCAAGGTTGATATTCAACTTGCCAAGGGGGAAATCATGGGCATGTAGACACTCTAAACATCCAAACTGTTACTATGGAAGACCAAGAAGGAATGTTGGAAACACAGACATACATAATCACTGATCTACAAAAATAGATAGAAACTTTACCCAAAAGAGTTTCTGAGTTGGAGTTACTGATCATGATTAAGCAAGAGATTGAAAAAGAAAAGGAAGAAAAGGATGATGAGACTGAAATGGAAAAGATAGGTGATAGTGATAAAGATATGGAAGTTGATAGTTCTTCTGAAGAGGGTGATAAGCATGATGATGGCTCTCCTCCTGCTAAGAAGATGAGAAGCTCTAAGTCTGTGGAAGAGGCTTTTCCTAATGGAACAAACCAAAAAGGAACAGAGCTTGGAATTGGTAGTTTACACATGTAAACCATCTGAAGAAACCCAAGATGAAGAATCTGAATTCAAAGAAATGATCAAAGAGCATGAAAGTTTCTCATTAGAAGAATTCATTATTGATGATGAATTTTGGGATTTTGTGAAAGAACCAAGACAGGCTGCTGAACCTATAGTTGTGATTCCATACTCCCAGTGCCATTAGAAAAAGAGCTGAGCTTACAGATTGTACCAGTTGTTAAACTTTCTGATGAGCAAAAGGAAATGATTAGACAATTATGTGAAGAGATGCAAGAAAAGGAAGAATCAGCAGCAGTAGAATCAGTAAAGGAATCCGTCGAAACTGTGCTGAAATCCACTGAATAAGAACAAAAAGAATCTGAAACTCAAGAGTCCTCCTCTTCTGGACATGAAGTACAAACATAGACTGGAGAGAGGAAGTATCTAACAGAAAAGGCCAAAGGCAAAAGACCAATTGAGGAAGATGAACCTGTTAAAAAGAAGCAAAAAGATGATCCTCGAAGCCTAGCAGCTATTGCTAAGTATCTTGAAGAACATGAAAAGGCTGAGGAACAATTGAAGAAAAGGGCTAAGTTTGTAGACCTTGAGGAAGGAGAGATTGAAGGAGGCTATGTGGTTGATAAACCAATAGCAAAAGAAAGCCCTGTTAACGATGAAACTTTAGTGCAAGAGATGGATGAGAAAGCTCAAACCGATGATCTGATGGTAAAAGCTATGTTTCTGAGCAATCACGGTTATGATGCTGATGAAGTATTTGGGATGACGTATGAGCGGATGGTTGAAGAGGAAGACAAATTAAACAAGCTGTTGGATCCTACATTTGTGACTGAATATGAAAAGCACAAACAACCAAGTCACCTGTATATCCTCCCACTGCCAAGTCAAAAAAAAGCCGAAACTCCTCAAACATTATATCCTAATCCTGATAGCATGACTGACAAGGAAATGAAGGATTATCTTTCTGAGCAAGCCTACACAAAAAGAAAGCTTGGAAATATGAAAACAAACTCATTAAGGGCTGCAATGCTTAGATTAATCAATGAAAAGAAAGAAAGATTAAAGAAGATTGAAGAAGAAATTGTGAGTCAAAGACGAAGATCAAGGGTCTCAGCCCAAGACATCCAACTCACTCCAAAGGATCATGATGCTTTGGCACCCGTACTTCATAAGAATCCTGAGTGGTTTGTAGAGCCTTTTCAATTGAAGCTGCAAGAAGGACTCACCAGTTCAAAGATGATTGGGGTGTATCTACTTCTAAGGGCTAAGTAGATGTGAAAATGATTGCCTAGGAAGTATGATACTGATTGGAATATGTTCATGATCAAAAGGATCTCAGGGCTTGTTCAATTCTTCACAAAGTACTCTACTCTGATGAACTCCCTGGAGATTCATGACTTAATAGAACTGGCCAACCTGGAACTAATCAATCATCAATCCATGTACTGAGGGTATGAATTTGAAGACACTTTAAAGATGTTCAAGAGAACTAGTAACTTCAATTCACTGAAAGCAATATGTATTAAAAAAGACAGATCCTTTCATAGCCCTCTAGAGAAGAAAAGGAAGACTAAAGAAGCTGAGGGGGTAGTGTTCCCTGAACTAAAGGTGAAACCTACATAGTCTTTAAAGAGGAAGATAGTAGCAGAAACTCACACTTCCAAGAGATCAGCAACAAGCTTGGAGAGGCTCATATGCACTTCTTTCTTAAGTGCATCAAGATCTTGAAGATTGCATACGACCAGATCATATCCAAAAGAGAACATAGAAAGAAGAAAAAGACTCTTTTGCAATTGGGGAACATTATGATGCTGGAAGTTGATGAAGATGAGTCTCCTTTGATTCACAGAGATAGGTTATCCACAGTGTCCATTTGGGAACCTATTTCTTTGAAACAACTTATAGTTGAAACCATCTATACAATGAGCCTGATGAAGATCCATGTCCTTAACAAAGAAAAGATGAATGATGCAAGGGATTTCTCTAACATGATCAAAGAAATTATGGATCCTTCATTGGTAGAACTAACTTCTCCTCCTTCTCCAGTCCAAGACCCAGTAGAATCCTCTCAACCTCATCCACCATCAAACCCTTGAAGTACATAGGCTGTATAATGCTTAGGGGGGTATTGTTGGACCCTAAAAGGATCATACATGCCAATTCAAGTGGTGGTTGATGGTTGTTCTGCTGATATTCTCCCACACGTCCAAGAATATTTACGGGTGAAGACATCTGAGAAGAACACAAGTGTCGGCTATTCGCATTTGTACATGTGGATGTCTACTGAACAAATACTGGCAAGTATTTGTTCTTCCGTATTTACCAATGCAGACAGCTAAACAAATGCTGAGAAGTATCTTCACATCCATATTTACTAATGCGGATGTTCATCAACAAATGTGCATAAGTGTTTGTTCATGCGCATTTGTCAATGCTGATGACCTAACACCAATGCTGAAGACAACAAAACAAATGCGGATGAATAACAAGTCATCCGCATTAGTTAATGCGGATGAACAGAGGAAAATGTTGATTAGGCTTTAGAGTTAGACTAGTTTCGTAATGTATAGTACAGGGGTAGTTTAGTCATTTTGTAAAGGCATTTTTGTCGGCCTATAAATATAATTTTAAAACATCCTTACACAATAAGAATTTTTAGAATCTTTGATAGTCGCATGTTTCAGTGGTGTCTTGTTACTGTATTTTTCTAAACCATATAAGTCATCGTAACTTTTTACCATCATTAATACAAAGCATTTATGAGTATTTCTAGCATTCAATGATCAGTGATTATATCATTCTGCAATATAATTACTAACTCAATCATCATATTCGATCCTAGTTGATTCACATCAACTGAGAATATCATTCTCACAACCCGGTCACTTGTCCCTCACATGAGGCCAGGCATCTTCAAAAGCGTGAAGAAGGTGTCCACCAACTTCATAGAAAGATTCACTAATCTTCATCCGGGTATGCTTGAGCCAATGGTTACTGGTGACATTCCTACAAACCCAGCAGTTGATGAACAAATACCAACCACCACCACTTCAATGCCAGTCACCCTTCCCACCCAATCAAATTCACCTATCAAAGACGTCCCAAACGATCCCCTATTCAATCTACTCTGATTGAACAGGTCCCCTCTTTTCAAACCAAAAGGGCTAGAGTGGAACTTAGGGCTCCCACTCAGCGAGAGGTCCAACCATCCTCCACCATTGACCTCAATATCAATGTGGAGTCTCCTTAGTCTCAACGAGCCCAAAACCCAAATCATAAGCCCTCACGGTGAGTCTCAACACTCCCCTGAGCAGCCAAAAAGGGACAACCATATCACTGGCTCAACTGCTATTGCAGAGGAGCCATTAGGTGCTTACTAAGGTTCCAGGTCAATAGATTTAACCTATGTATCTTTCTTGACCTGCTAAGCCGATCTGATGAAGATATCATGTTTCATCAAGGCTTTGATGTTGATTTTTCCCACCACTCTCAAGATTAACGGAGCCTCAGGGAACCTCTATAGCTAGACCACACTGAGGTGAGTCCATCTAGAGTGGAGGGGACTCATGTAGACTCAGTTGTCACTACTGAGAGTGTCTCATTAGCCTCTCAGGACAGTGTTAAAATAATTGAGACTAAGTCTATGAGAACCTTGCCAATTGACGCCTCTAAAAGAGACATCAGTATTTAAGGGAAACTAGGGTGCCAAGAAACTACATCTGGTGGTGATGATGAACATACCAGGTATGATATCTCATTTCCCCATGATTCTTCAAAAGAAGATAAAGGTAGTCTGCAACATACCATCCGAAACCTACTCTCTAAAGTCTCAAACCTTGAATCAAAGGTTAAGACTTTAGAAGAAAGGTCTACTACTCAGTAACTTGAGATTGAAAACCTCAAGGCACCACTAGCTGAGACACAGATTGAGAAGTCTATTAGGCATGTACCGAATCAAGTTTCTTTAAGTTCTTCCTCTAGCTCATCTAATTCTCATGATGATGCTACCAAAAAGGGGGAGAATGTATAGAAACAAAGACATGAGGAACCAAGTTTGACAATCACATCCTCTGTCTCTTCTTTTTACCCCACACAACAACACCTTGCAACCATCTTTCCTCAGCCACCTCTTATTACAATTCAACTGGACCCAAGGATGCTTATTGATTTTAACAAATTCTTTACCAAGTTCCTAATAAGCTCCTCCTTTGAACAACCCTCCCCTAATGTTGCCATTGCATACTTTGGAGTTGAAGAGCCTCAAAGGTTGAGTGCACCATCTACCTCTGGAAAAGAAGTTGGTCAACCTAAGGTCCATATTGAACTTGAGATTGACTTCAAAGGGGATATAAGGACTGATGTGTGAATCCAAGGATCACAATCAAGAATTATCAGGTTAGATTGACTTCAAATAATGATTAAGGAATTATCACTATTCGTTGTTTAATTGATTGAATACGAAATAACAATTGCAATATGAAGTAATAATGAAGAACAAAATAGTTAAGTACAATAAATGAACAAATATGATTTGATTCAAAAGTATTTTATTACAAATAGATTAATGATTACAAAAAAAGATATAATAATTCCTGATGATGATGGTTGCTAAGATTCTATTGATGATTTTGGTGTAAACGATGTTGCGCCTGCTAGGGTTTGATCGTAAGTTTAGGATCACTAGAAACTAGGGTTTTGCAATTGATTGATGTATTGATCGACGTATTGTTATGTATTCAGACGTGTCCAAAAGTATGAGCGAATGCCTTGTATTTATAGGCTTAGATATTTAATGTTAGGGTAACAGTGAATTTCTTGGAAATAGTAACTTTATTATCGTGATAAGAAAGTTATTCAGAGAATTTTATGATGTGACACATTCTCTGACTAAGTTAAAGTCATTCTTAGGGGTTGATATGATGACATCACTCAGTGTTTGACTTGTTTACTTGATGTACTTGGTGAAGTACATGCAAGTGTTGGTCTTCCGTAGATTATTGGTCTTGCGTAGAAGTTTTGCCTCCCGTAGGAATCTTCACTTGGTAGACTTCATCCGCAGCAAGTTGTTCATCCGTAGCAGATTATATACAGAAGAAAAAAATGTTCATCCGTAGATGTTTCTTACACTTAGTCAATTTACAAAATTGACTAAGTATGATGTTAAGCCTGCAATCACACATAAATCAACATAGTTATGGGTTAACTTATATATACAAAGCATACATTAAGATAATGATATACAAGAGTTTATTAGAAAAGATTATTAAAGTTATAAGCCTATACAATGCATCTAGACCTATTAAGACTAGATCCAACAATACTCCCCCTTAGGCTTGGACAATTGTATTCAGATCTTCAAAATTGACAGCTCTTTAACTCTTGACACCATTTTCTTGTTGAAATAAGAGACTGCATCCTTTTGATCATCACACTTGTATTTGATCAATATTCTACAAATCTTCTGTAATGTCTCAAAACTCAAACCCGGCACATCCTCTTTAGTTGTAAGATTTGTCAAAACATTGTTGTTGTTTATTGTCTCAAGCTCATCCTGATGCTTCAGAGTGAACATGAGAAATAGGCAAAGTGTGGTCACTTGCAAGTGATTGAATTGGATGTGATAGTTGATGTTGATGAATGGGTGATTGTGGGTGTATGGGGGAGATAGGCAGTGTGTTCTCACTAGTAGGTGATTGTACTTGTGGAGATAGATGGTGGTGGTGTATGGGTGATTGTAGAGGAGAGTGGGATGCTTGTTCAGTAGCAACAGGAGAGATGTCTTCTTGATCTTCATATACCAACTCTTGTGGAATATCAGCATTTGGATCAACCACATGTGCAAACATTGGCATATCTTCTCCTTCATATTTGCCACTTATCTTGTTAAGTATAGATCTGCCTAGGTATGCTTGTACAAATACATCACCTTCTCTTTCAATTGAAGGCAACTCTGCATTGATTATCAACTGAATGAACCTTGGAAGCATGAACATGTTATCAGTCTTCTGGAAAATTTAGTCATACAAACATCCAAAGATGTACTTTGAATAATTGTATGTTCTTCCTTCAAATATTCCAATGATTCCTGAAGAAATATGCCTTGAGAATCTATCTAATCCGGTTTTCCTGTTTGAGATACACTTTAGGTAAGTGTGACGTAGAAACCGGTAAGGCTTGAACAATCTCCCTTTCTTGATTTCTCCCTTTTCATAGTCACCATCATATCCCAACAGATTGAATATCTTCTCAATATAGTCATGTTCAAAGACATCTGGGTGACCTATCTCTTGTTCTCCCAACTTAAGAACTCTCCTAATGATCAGTTCATCAATTCTCAGTCGTTTATTCCTAATCTCTGCATATATATTTTCATTCTCTCCTTCTTCTTATATCTGAGTAGAATTCCAAAAGTCAACAATCTGCAATTGATAAATAATTGGATCTTCTGTCAGAGCATACAACAACCTAGACCATCTTAAGTATTGAATAGTTTCTCTCCACCCTTCAGATACCGGGTCATCAGCATTTAGAAAAGCATAGACATTGTCTTCTCTAGCAAATCGATTTGCCATATAGAATAATAACATGAAAGGCACTGGTCTGTCCAACAGAACTGAAAATAACTTAACTAAAATTATAAACAAAAATGAATTAAAAACATATGTACAAGCATATAGAGACATATAATGGGATCATACTATGACACTAAGCATCTTCCTGTATCAATTTGTTTGATGATATAAGACACGAATCTAGTGCTGATTGCAAGTATGATGTTCCACATAAATTCAAACAGGAGTATGTGTTCAACTAGGCATGCTATTTATCATGTTTTGATGTTGATTAAATATAGCTAATTATGGGCTCTACAATCAATTCACATTTGAGTTTGTCCTCCGTTTGTGAGTCAAGTCATCACTTTTTCACACTTAAAAACTATGTGCTTTAAGTTATAAGTTCTATCTTGAGATTTATTTGAAATATCATTAATGCATTAATGCAAAAGCTCTTAAGTTAATATACAACTGGTCACAATGGATTCTTTTTAGAGCTTAGATATGATCATCATTAGGTCACCAGGTCTTTACTTTCGTAAAACAGAGGTGTCTTTAACCCAGGTCTTTGTTTACACAAAACAGAGGGATGAAGAAGATCATAATTTGTTCACCAGTTGGTTACAGATGTATACCAAGGTGTTCATAAACCCAGGTCTTTGTTTACAAAAAACAAAAGGAATATGATTTTCAAATATAGAAATTATAAAATGTTGTTACATAGTGTGCTTGGGTGAGTGATTTGATCATATCAGGATAAGACTTACTTGCTTGATCCTCCAAATGGAATTGCCCACAGACAGTCATCTTTTCATTATGTTATGCATGCACTTAGTGTATTTTCCACTGAAGCTGAACCTACCCACATATCAAAGCACTTTGATAAGTCTTTAGTGAAAGTTAAAAGCTTAGGCAAGTGGCAAAGACATAGTGTACTATCATTTCCCAAAAATATGGTATGCTAAAAAAGAAGACAATTAATGAAGACAATATTTTTTTGTATTTTTGAATGATTTTATGAATGTTTTTAGATTTTCCAATGAATATATATACAAACACAGACTCATGCTTTTCTTTGTTGATGATGATTAATCTAATTTGATCATGCCAAAAGATTCAATTAGAAAATTAAATCTAACTTAATCAAAGGCTTTAGTGAATAGATCAGCAAGCTGATTTCTTGTATCCACTTTGACTAACGCAATTAAACCTTTCTCTAAACAGTCTCTCAGAAAATGGTATCTGATATCAATATGTTTTGTTTTACTATGTTGCACTGGATTAGCAGTGATGAACATAGTAGTTGAATTATCAATGTGAATTGGTGTTTGAAGGAAATTGTAGCCATAATCAAGTAATTGGTTTTGCAACCAAAGAACCTGCGAGCAACCGGCTAAAGCAACTATGTACTCAGCCTCAGCTATGGATACAAATACATGTGAATCCAAGGATCGCAATCAGGAATTATCAGTGTCAGTTGAAGGCAAGTCAACGTTTGCGGAATCAACGTTGGCTTGGTTTAATTGTTTTGTAGTAAATTTCAATATCAATAAAGATTCAAGAACACACTAAAAGAAACACAATTAATGAATAATATGTATTTCATTAAAACATGTTAATGATTACAAATAATAAATGAATGATATTATATTTTGTGATGAATGATGCGACGGCTGCTAGGGTTTGATTGTGAGATTTGATGTGATGTTTGCTGTTGTGGAATTGTCGTATTGCTATTGCTGTTGCCGTGGAAGCCGCCCATGATTCGAAACCTAGGATCCATTTATATAGAGAATGATGTTTCTGTAAGGAAACACCGGATCTCTTGGGATTTGAATTGTTTCTATTAAGGAATCATCGGATTTCTCGGGATTCGCATAACTGCCTTGTTGACTTGTTGACTTGTAACACTTGTATTATACAAGTGTTTGGACTCCGCAGGAATATTGTCTTCCGTAGATGTTTTGTTCTTCCGCAGAAGTCTTGTTCTTCCAAGGGTACATTGTTCTTCCGATGCAATCTTGTTCTTCCTAAACAATCTTGTTCTTTCGAAGCAATCTTGTTCTTCCGAAGAAATCTTGTTCTTCCGAAGCAATCTTGTTCTTTCGAAGAAATCTTGTTCTTCCGAAGCAATCTTGTTCTTCCGAAGCAATCTTATTCTTCCAACCTCAGTGTGGTTGTTCATCCACAGAAGATCTTTGGATGCATTTTACTTGTAAGAAACATATCTACGGAAGAACAAAATGTTCATCCGTAGATGTTTCTTACACTTGGTCAATTTCAGAAATTGACCAAGTATAATGTTTGTACCTGCAACCACACATAAATCAACACACATATAAATGGGTTAACCTATATATATAATGCATACACAATAATGAATTACAATCATTCATTACAGATATTAATTCAAGTACTAAGCCTATACAAAATGGACTAGATCTACTGATCGTAGACCTAAGAATACTCCCCCTTAGGCTTAGATACTTGTAATCAGCTCTTCAAAACTAAAAGTTCTTTCAATCTTGCCACCATCCTTTTGTCAAAGTATGATACTGCATCCTTTTTGATCATCGTACTTGTACTTGATCTCCATTCTGCATATCCTTTGCAGAGTCTCAAAACTTAGGCCCAAAATGTCTTCTTCAGTGGTGAGTGTTTCCACTACACTTTCATTGTGCACTATCTCGAGCTCATCTTCCTCTGAGATTCTTAATTCTGATACTTCTTCAATGTTGGCTCCTTTCAGCAGCCCAGCATCATGTCTTCTTCTTTTGTATGCTTTAGCATGTAGTTTATCCACCACTTGAATCATGTGCATATATAAGCATAGATCATTCTGTGCTCTTTCATCAGACAACTTTAGAAAGAACTTATCATGCAGGTATGATGTGTAGTTGGGGTGTAGCAGTTTGATTTCTACTGGGTCAAAAATTCTTATCTTTTCACCTTTCTTCCCCTCAACATTCCTTAGTAGCACCATTTCTTTTGTTTTCTCCACATATCCCCACTCAGTTATGGGAATAATGTATTGATTTCCTGCTATGACTTTGATGGCTGCTGTTTTTCTATTTGAGTATCCAACCCTCCTTAAGAGTTCATCATCAACCATAGTAGAGGAGTTGATGTTTGATCTTTTTCCTTTTTGAAGTCTCTTCTTATGTTTAGCATCTTCCCTCTTAGCCTCCTTCAGTACATCATCTACAAATCTTGTTTTCATCCTACCCACTGAAACAGAAAAGTCTCTTCCTCTTGGATGGATTGGATAGTTTGAGATGATCTACAAATCTTGTTTTCATCCTACCCACTGAAACAGAAAAGTCTCTTCATCCAACAGAAAAGTCTCTTCCTCTTGGATGACTTTGATGGCTGCTATTCCTTTATTCCTACGAAAGAAATCTAAAAAATTATTAACAAATTCAGATCCATTATCACTCTTGAAAACTTTAACTTTTGGATCAAGTTGATTTTCAATCTTAGTGACAAACTCCATTAATGTTTATGATGTTTCACTCTTTTGTTTTAAGAAAAACACCCATGTGCATCTAGTGAAATCATCAACAATCACCAAACAATATTGCCTTTTGCCAGTGCTTATCACATTGGTTGGACCAAATGGATCCATGTGAAGCAATTTGAGTGGTGTTGAGTTTTTGTTGACTGTGACACTCTGTGTTGTTTTCCTTTATAACATGATGACCAATGATTGGAACAGTAAATTTCTCTCTTTGGTACTCCAATGACTATGTCATTTTTCACCAATTTATTCATGTTCTTCATATTGGAATGAACAAGTCTTTTATGCCACAACTGAGATTCATCTTTTGATGACTTAGACAATAGGCATGTTTCATTGCTGGTGAGTGTAGTATTGTTCATATCCAAAACATATGTGTTCCCTTTTCTTGATGGAAGGATACAATATTCTGGAATGGGAAAACTTGGCTTAAGAATGTAACAGTTAATGTTATCAAATAAAGTGGTATAATTTTGATCACAAGTTTGAGACAAACTCAATAAATTGTATTGTAAATTTTCACAATAATTTACTTTCTTAAATTTGAGCACACCATTAGTTACCATTCTTTCACCAACAATTTTACCTCCCTTTTTATCCCCACCAAATTCCACATAGGACCAACCACTATCAACATACCACTTGTTATCAGTCCTCCATGCTTGTTTCTACACACATAGGGAAATCAAGTAGAGTGAGGAACCCAAGCCTTAACGATCTTGGGTTTACCACTAGTGTCTAAAATTGTTACTCCCTCATGAATGAGTCTGGATGTTTCAGTGTTGATTTTAGACTCAACTGATTCATTACGTTTTGTTTGTGGTGAGGATGATTATGTTGAAGATGAGATTGTGGTGCTTTGTTTTTGTTTCTCAAGCTCTTCTTCTTTCACCTTATCTTTGTTTGGCTTCTGCTTTGATTTTGATGATGATCCCTGACTGAAGAAAGTTTTACCATCCTTTGATTTTGATTATGGTATTTGAGTACCCTTTTCAAAATGATTAAAGAATGTGTCATCAGCATTTGTTGTCTTCTCTGTCAAATCTACCTTCTTATGAGGTGTTTTGAGTTGAGGATGTGGTTTTTCCTTCTTCTTTAAAGGCTTACCATCAGCAGATGGTTGCTTCTTTGCTTTTGGCAACTTTTGTTTTTGTTGCTGCTTATTTGGCTTTGAATCTTCTGGATTACACTTGATTGAGAGTCTGATTCAGCCTTCTCAGATTGTTGCTTCTTTGTGCTCTTTGTTTTGTTCTTTTTGTAAAAATAACATTCCTGAGTGGAATGGTTATTTTGTTACAAATTCCACAGTGTTTGTTGAAGTAACAATCAGAAGTCATATGATTGTTCATATTGCAAATGGAGCAGTAGCTACTGAAGTAACAATCTTCAGTGTTGTGATTATTCATGTCACAACATTTGCAATACTTTTCTTCTTCCTCACTTTCATGAGCAATCACCTTCTTCTTCCTTTTCGATTCTACCACTTCCTTCTCAAACTTAGCAGCTGATGACTCCTTGTTTTTTTTAACATGATATCAAAGGGTTCTTGTTTAGCAGCAGATGACTTCTGTTTCTTAGGATTCACAATAATTTGTTGCTTTGTTTTCTTGATGGCGGTTGCAGCCTTTTGCTTTCGTAGATCTTCTACGGATTCAGTAGATTTTTGCTTCCGCAGATCTGCTACTGATGAAGATGTTTTCTTCTTCCGGAGTTCTACTGATTGTGCTTGCTTTGCTTTTTCTAAGGAAGATATTTTAACTTCTTTCGTAGATGTGCACTTCACACCATCTTCTGTAGTTGAGGGTTTTTGCTTTTTGTTAAGCTCATGAAGTCCTTCATTTAACTGAGTTATCTTCTTGCAGATTGTCTTCAACATATTTCTTTGCTTAGGAGGATAAGGCAGCTTGGTTTCGTCAAGAACTTTGGGAATGATGGGTTCAAATGAAACATTCTTACCAATACCCAAATCATCCACATTTTTTTCAACATGTTCATCAGAATCATACAAGTCATCACATTCATCATAGTCAAATTCTAAGTTATTTTGTTTGACTTGTTCTGATTCAGAAGAGTCAGTTTCACCCATCACGGAATCATTACCATTTATCAATTGATTAATTTTTGTTTCAAAGTTGGTGCTTGGCACAAAATGGTTTGAAAAGTTGTTTGTCATTGACTCAGGTAAAGGTGTGTAATTATCATTCAGAGGAGGTGCAACAACATTGAATCCCAATGCATACTTGTTCTTTGATTCAATATGAGAATTTAACAATTTCTCATATTGCTAAGATGAAAACTGAAACTTCTGAAGTTTCACTTTAGTGGATGCATGATCAGACATGGATTTTGTTATGGAAGTGGTAAGATGCTCAACTTGGGATTTTAAGTTGTAATTTCCAGAAACAAGTTTATCTAAATCTTTTTGCAAAGAGTTGATTTTGATTTGATATGGTTTATTATCTCTTACATGAGATTTATTTTAAAACCATTGTATCTTTACTTTGTTAGCCAGTTGTTGAGCATGGACTCTATATCTTTCAACTTCCTCAACACACATTGATGAACACAATCTATCCCTTACCTCTCTGGCCATAGGTGGGACTTTGTTCAACATGTTGGCCATTAGAGCTTGATTTTCTTCCAACATCTCCTTCTCATACATGCTCCAGTCACATGTTCCATCTTGCAAAATTATCAGCCCAGTTTCTTTTGAATTGCTTGACCCAGCTGATGAACTTGTGGCTGGTGGGGATGAGTTGGTTAGTTGAGGCTGTCTGAAGGATCTTTGAGTTGATGATGGTTGATGAGATTGATGTTGCTGATTTTGCCTCATGTCATAAGTTGATTGTTGATTGCACCCCCTTGAGAAATATCCATAGAGATTGCATTTGAAACATCTCACCTTTGACTTATCAACCCCAATATTGGTTGTTCTACCTGGTGTAGCCAAGTTTTTGTGTCTCCTCAGATACTGCTTCGCTCTATATACAATCATTGCCATTTGCCACTGGATATCCATTTCTTCTACTTCCTCTGGATGAAGTTCTTCAAGATCTTGTTGACAAATGTTAACAGGTGTTAGAGTGTTGCTCAAATAAGTTTGGAAGCTTGAGCTGAAAGCTGCAAATGCTGCTTTTTGTTTTTCAGAGTCTAGAATCACAATGATGGGCTCTGCTTGATTGTTGTTGTTGGAGGAAGTCTTTGCTGATGATGCATATGGATCTTTTCTTTCATCAGATCTTCCTTTCTCCTTTGCTGACTAATTTTGAGAGGTTGATATTGTAGGCTTTGATGCATAGAAACTAACTTCTTCCTCATCTTCACTCCAAGTACAAGAGCTGTCATCATCAAGGTTAGAAATAAAAGCACTTCCAGCACTTTTAGTTTCTTTAAAATTGATAAGGAGCAACATTTGATTTCACCCTCTTCTTTCTTGATTTTTCATCCATTTCAAGAGCTTCTACTTTAGCTACCAATGAATCTAAACCAATGCTTTTATAATCAAGGGTATTCTTGAACATGGATACAGTCTGCTTCCAACTTTCAGGCAAAGTATAGAGCATCTTTTTGTTTAACTCCTCAGTGGTATACTTTAATTCCAAGATGTTCATCTCGGTCACCAATTGCATAAACCTGTGGAGTTGTTGAGGAACTGATTCACCCTCAATATGATAGAATGTTTCATATTAGGAACCAAGAGTATCATTCCTTATGCTCCTGATTTCATCACTCCCTTCATAGAGTGTGTGAAGAATCTTCCATAAGGAATTTACTGTTTTATAGTTCTCACACCTTATTAATATATCTTCAGGTGAAGCCATACTGAGTAAGCTGCATGCTCTAATATCAACTTTAAACTATTTAACATCCTCAGGTGATAGATCTTTTTAACTTATGGGTTGATTATTGTCTTTACAATCCGGTCCAAGAGCTGGTGGAATATAAGGTCCTTCAGTTATTGATACTCATAAATCCAAATTACTGTAGTTCACATGATTCCTGAATTTGATATTCTAGGATTTAAAATCAGCTTTAGTTTCAAACTTTCGGGGTTGGTATGATGATCCACCAAAGAATTACTCATTTTAGTTAATGTATTAATTTTCAACTAAAACAGAATTCCTTTTTGCAATGAACTAATTAATGACAAACTCTTAGTTATCAAATAATTAAGTTGTTGCAGTCACAAATCAGTCAATCCTCTTAATGAATATAAAACTTATATCAAATCGAGAATGTTTGTTGATATGTTTTTTTTCAATTGAATTGAACAATTGTTGATTATCAATTAATAACACAGATTTACGTATCAATTGATGAGAATGTAGATTAATGTTAACCGAGCAACGTAACAATACTCGCTGAATGATAAATCACGATTTGATTGTTTTTAAATTGATTTACACCAAACAGTGGAGTATAACACCTTTGTTAGCTATCGATTAGCCTAACTTAACTTATATGTTGATCAGTATCTGAGTTATATACTCTCAAGACTTTATGAACACTTAAAAGCAATTTTACTCAAAATCAATAGATCTAGTCAGAAAAATGATAGATCTAATGATAAAAACAATTAATCAAATGAATCTAACAGTGATAGATCAATCGATCTAATTCAATAAACAATTGGCTCTGATACCATCAGTGAATCCAAGGATCCCAATTAGGAATTATCATGTTAGATTGACTTCGAATAATGATCGCGGAATTACCAACTTTAGTTTGTGACAAAAGGTAAGTCATGGTCATGTCATGACTACCTAGTCTAGGATAGTATTTTATCTTATATGCTTTACTTTTAGCAATATAGTATTAGTGTAGTTGTAAATTCTCGCTTGTTATCCAAGTATAACCGGTTGTAGATAGTAGTATATATAGTTTCTCATTGTAACTCACTAAGTCATGCTTGTAAGAGTCTTGTAATACTTAGTTGAGAAGTAATATATACAAGTATCTTGAAAAACTATTCTTGTGTTCATTTACTTATTATATTATTATCAACTTAGTTTGAGATTCTGCTTCATCTATTCAAGTGAGATCAAGTGAGTTTGAGAGATAAACTTGTGTTAAGAGACAAACACCGATCCTGCACGAATATAAACGTTACTGTTGTCCGCATTTGTCGTAAAAAACGGGCAAGATATGTTATCCGCATTCATTATGGTGGTATTTCTCAGAAAATACCCAAGTAGAACTAATGCGGATGAACAAGACAACCGCAATTGTTGGACTATTGTCCGCATTTGTACTATCCACACCTATTAAGATCAAGTAAAAAATGCCATGAACATATTGTAAGGATTCCTATAAGTCAGATGCAGCCAAAACATCCAAAGTCTCTCTGCATGCATGCATTGAAGAACAGAAGTAGAAATGCTTCGAAAGTTATACACCTTGCACTAGAAAATATTCTAAGTGTAAAATCTTACGAAGCTAAGACCAACATCTTCCGCAGCCAAAAGTGAAGTCTTCCGAAGCTTCAAAGACAAAGTCTTCCAAAGCCAAAGAGTGAAGTTAGGTTTCTTCTGAAGAACATTATGTACAGGCTTTTATCTGATGTACTTTACCATAAAGCTGGACCACCTTTCCGCTGCAACTCTGTTCAGTCACCAACTTACATGAGTTGGTGAAAACATCCATGCTTTTGGTAACTGTACATTGAGGTCCTGCGTCTGAGCTTTCTACTTTATGTACTTTTATCCTTTTGGTAATATATTAGGATGTGAGCTGTGGCATGTCATAGTCACTAGTCAAAAGGCAATCTGCCTTTTGACTCTACAGTTGATTTTATTGT
Source organism: Flaveria ramosissima (assembly GCA_025215565.1). Taxonomy (NCBI): domain Eukaryota; kingdom Viridiplantae; phylum Streptophyta; class Magnoliopsida; order Asterales; family Asteraceae; genus Flaveria; species Flaveria ramosissima. The sequence continues at coordinate 21,376,662 of CM046030.1, forward strand.
TGTCTAGTCTTATGTATCCAGATGGCCTTCAAAGTATGGCCGGCTATAGGATATAGTATAAAGTATCTCAAGTACTTATAACTTTCTATCTATGCTTTGTAACATTTGTAAAAACCTTGAGAAGCAATATACAACATTCTTGAAAACCAAATACTTGAGTTGTTAGCTATCTTGTTCTGTCTCATTTTACTTGTGTTTTTAGCATCTTTCACATAAGTAACCAGTTCCCTATTTGATCTATTAAGTGTTCTAAGGAACTCTCAAAATTGTGTTGTTGTGTTGTAAGTGCATACCCTTCACTGGTCCTGCATTTGGTATCAGAGCATCCAGGCTCTTGATATAAGATCTCACTATCTTAAGATCCCTCACACACACAAAATACTTAACAACTCAAATGGCAGCTATTACCAAAGCTGATATGGAAACTGGGACTATAAAAAAGTCTCCACTGATCACTCCTGGAGACTTTGATACTTGGTGTCAAAGAATGGAAGGCTTCATCAAGTCTCAAGACTCCTGGATGTGGGACTCTGTTGTTGAAGGACCTTACATACCAAGCACCACTTTTGCTACTGGTGGTGGTATGATTCCAAAGGTTATGGCTGATTTTTCTGAAGAAGACAGGAAAAGAATAGAGATTGATCAGAAAGCCCTTCAAACTGCTCTTCCAAACTCCATCTACAGAGGCTTCAAGAAGGGCAAAACTGCTAAGCAACTATGGGTAGCACTGAAGCTTATGTACGAGGGGTCCAATGAAGCAAAGGATAACAAGAAGGATCTCCTGAAACTGCAGTTTGAAAACTTCACCTTTAAGGTAGGTGAAACCATGACTCAACAATACTTCAGGTATGTTGAGATTGTGGATACTCTAATGGATGTTGGAGTAACTCTTGAGAATAGGGACATAGTAAGGAAGTTTATGTCCTCTCTTCCTAGACAATGGACACATTATTGTGTGTTATCAAGAGGACTGAGAACCTTAAGAATCTTACTCTCACAGAGTTCTATGGTATTCTTAGTGAAGAAGAGTGAAGAAGAGCATTCTAAGAAGGCTCACCATCCCTCTAAGGAGAGTAAAGCCGTTGGGATGACCAAGTCCAAGAGAAAGAACTTGATCAGAAAGGCCAAAGGAAAGTCTAAGAAGGCGGAAGAGATCAAGGCCACCTTTAACTCTGCACAGAAATAAGTCTTCATTTCTGCAGGATTTAAAGTGGTTAAGGATGAAGACACAAACTGGAACTCCAACAACAAGAGCTCTAGTTCATGTCCAAATCATCCCATCATCAAGAAGAAGGCTGATCCATTGAGTAGCACTGCTGTACAACTAAACCATCCAGCTCCAATGGCAGTTCTATCCCCACAAGAATTACCACAGCATCTGCAAAGATGAAGATGGAGAAGGAAAGTGAACAAGTTCAGCCTTGTTCACAAAAGAAAACTCCTAGAAGGAAGAAAATGGACTGTGTCGTGTGTGGGAGTACCTCTCATCTTGCTAAGGATTGTGTTTACAATCCAAAGAGTACTCTCCACACGACCAAGAAAGAAACTTCTAAGAGTTTGGAGAAGAAGAAGCAAGCTTCTGAAGGAAAATCTCTTTCCTTCGGAAGCTCCAAAATGAAGAAGAAGACAAGTGGAAAATTGCCTTCGGAAGAAAATTTGGTCTCGGAAGAAAGGAATACTTCCGAAGCACTGAAGCCTGCTGCAGTGAAAGCAAGATCTTCCAAAGGTCCAGTCATCAAAACTTGTGAAGTCAACAAAACTTCCGAAGTATTGAAGGTCAAGTCTAAGCTTCCAAAGGAGGTGTGGAAGACAAAGAAAGACCAAGTTGCTGAAAGTTCTTCATCAACTTCAGCAATGATCCTTCTAGCATGACTATAGGATCAATTACTGTTGCATAGCCTTCAACTTCTTTCAATAAGCCCAAGACCAATGAGGATTGGGTTTCCAAATGTAACTAACCATCTCTTTGTGAAGAAACAACTCAAGACAAACAGAAATGTATGGATCATTGACAGTGGCTGTTCCAGGCACATGACAGGCAATAGATCACTACTCCAAACGTTTGAAAGAATTGATGGAGGACCAATTGCTTTTGGAGGAGATGCAGGAGGTTACATTACAGGAAGGGGCAAGGTCACAAATGGTAAGCTCAGCATTGAAAAGGTAAACTTTGTCAAGGAGCTTGGGTACAATCTTCAGAGTGTATCCCAATTTTATGATCAGAGTCATAACATGCTCTTTACTTAGCATGAGTGCATTGTTCTCAGGCCCGGGGTGGTCATTTCTCATGAGCACATCCTGCTCAGAGCCCCATGAAAGGGAACATGTACAAGATGGATTTGCAGGAAACATCTCCCACAGGAGAAATTTCATGCTTTCTATCTAAAGCAAATAGTGATCAGTCTTTCCTTTGTATAAAATAATATGCCATGTTAACTTTAAAAATATGAATAAATTAATTAAGAATGATTTGGTAACTAGAATACCACAGAAAGAGTTTACAAGTGATTACCACTGTGTTGCATGCCTGAAGGGGAAGCAAAACAAGTTATCTCACAAGCCATAGGAAAGAAATTCCATTACAAATCCCCTACACTTATTACATATGGATCTCTTTGGCCCCACCAGTGTAATGAGTCTAGGAAGGACCTCTTATTGTTTAGTGATCACATATGACTTTACAAGATTCACTTGGGTCTTCTTTCTTAGAACTAAGGATGAGACCCCTTAGATTCTAAATAATTTCATCATAAATATTGAGAATCAATGTGATCACAAGGTCAAAACCATAAGATATGATCAAGGAACTGAATTCAAGAATCAATTCCCTGATGCATTTTGTGATGAAAAAGGTATTACAAGAAAGTATAATGCTCCCAAGACTCCTCAGCAAAATGGTGTTGCTGAGAGGAGAAACAAGACACTAACTTAAGCTGCAAGAACTACATTGTCTGACTCTAAACTGCCCATCACCTTCTTGGCAGAGGCAGTGAACACTGCTTGCTATGTGCAAAATAGAGTTTTAGTAGTTAAGACACATAGTAAGACTCCTTATGAACTTTGGCACAAGAGGAAACCTTTCATTGGTTTTCTCAGGGCATTTGGATGTGTTTGCACCATCTTGAATACCAAAGATCAAATTGCCAAGTTTGCTGAGAAATTAGATGATTGACATTTTATTGGATACTCTTCTCAAGCTTAAGCTTATAGAGTATACAATCTAAGAACTAGAGTAGTTGAGGAGTCAACCAATGTGACTTTCAATGAGCACACTCCTAGTGTGAAAGGTTCTGGTCCGGATTTGCTATTTGATCTTGATTTAGTTACCAACTATTTTAACAAATCTTATGAGAATGTTTCAGGGTCCACAAATATACTACCTTCAGGTGATCCTGGCCCAAGATTTGAGCTAAGAAGACCTTCAAGCTACACTTCTTCAGCTCTAGTGTTAACTAATCCTGCAAATGAAGTTTCTACCAGCACATCAATGACAAATCTTGCTGATACCTCTGGGGTGCCTTCAAATTCCAGCTTAGAGGCACAAAACTCTGATGAAGGGGTTTCAAATGATGGAGAAAATGGTGGTGGTTAAAGTGATCAGGAATTTCTTGATGCTGATAACCACTCCATTGAAGACAGCATCAATGATGTCACACACTCATTGGATCAAGTCAATCTTGATAAGTGTGCTGATGTGTAGGGTGAATCCTCTTTGCCAGATCGGAATTTCTCAAATTTAGATCTGTATAAGCAACTTGTTGTGATCCCTCAACTAAGGATCCACAAGTCTTACCCCACCACAAACATCATTGGAGATGTTGATTCATGGGTAAGAACAAGAGGTCAAACCCATGATGCAAATCTTTGTCTTCACTTCTGTTTCTTGTCCCAGATAGAGCCAAAGAAGATTGATAAGGCTCTAAAGGATGGAAGTTGGGTTGAAACCATGCAAGAGGAGCTGCTTCAATTCAAAAGGCAAAAGGTTTGGAACCTATGTCCTCTTCCTTAAGGGAAGACTACCATAGGAATCAAATGGGTGTTCAGGAATAAGAAGGATGATAGAGGACTTATCATCAAGAACAAGGCAAGACTAGTTGTTCAAGGGTATACTCAAGAAGAAGGAATTGACTACACAGATGTTTTTGCTCTTGTAGCAATACTTGAAGCTGTCAGGATATTCGTAGCTTTTGATGCATCCAAGAACTTCAAGGTCTACCAACTTGATGTCAAGTGTGCTATTCTCTATAGGGTGATTGATGAAGAGGTGTATGTCAGACAACCACCTGGGTTTGCAGATCCTTATTTATCCCGATTATGTCTGCAGGCTTGATAAAACTCTTTATGGGCTGCACTAAGCACCAAGGAAGTGGTATGAGACTCTATCTCAATATCTTTGTCAGCATGGATACAAAAGGGGTACTATTGATGGAACGGTCTATATCAAAGGAACAGGAAATTGCATAATGCTAGATCAAGAATATATAGATGACATTATCTTTAGGTCAACTAATCCAAAGCTCTGCAAAGACTTTGAGAAGCTGATGAAGGACAAGTTTGAAATGAGTGCCATGGGGGAACTCAATTTCTTTCTAGGTATTTAAGTGAAGAAAGTTGACAATGGCATCTTCATAAGTCAGTCAAAGTATGTACAAGACATACTTAAAAGGTTCAATATGACTGATTGTAAGGTTGCTAACACATCCATAGCCAGAAACCACTCCCTTGAACCTGATCTTGAGGGGAAGTGTGTTGATGAGAATCTCTACAGGGTAATGATTAGGTCTCTTATGTACCTCACAGCTAGCAGGCATGATATCATGTTTGTTACATGTATTTGTGCAAGATATCAATCCAACCCCAAGATGTCAAACCTAATCACTGTCAAAAGAATTTTAAGATATCTTAAAGGTGCTCCATCACTTGGCCTTTGATATCCAAAGAATTCTGACTTCAATTTGTATGCTTATACAGATAGTGACTATGGTGGTTACAACATGACTGCAAAGTCTACATCAGGGGGATGTCAGTTTCTTGGTGGAAGGATAGTCTCTTGGCAATGTAAGAAACAATCCTGTGTGTCTGCATCAACTGCTGAGGCTAAATACATTGCTGCTGCAAGCTGCTATGCTTAAGTGCTTTGGATTCAAAATCAGATGTTGGACTATGGATTCAACTTCAAGGAGACTCCCATCCACATAGACAACAACAGTGCTATCTCAATCACAGAAAATCCTGTGTAGCAATCAAGGACAAAGCACATCAATATCAGGTATCATTTGATTAGAGATAACTTTGAAAAGGGATTAATCAAACTAGTCAAAGTTAACACAAATGAACAATATGTTGATCTATTCACCAAAGCTTTTGATGAACAAAGATTTAAATATCTTGTATCAGCTATTGGGATTATTAAGTTTGAATAGATTTTCTTAAAACTTAATCATATTAATTCTAAAACCTGTGTGTCCTAAGTTGTCTATTTTATCACCTTCATAAGCCCTTGTTCTCTTTGGAAGAAAAATCTTTTTGAAAGACATTCCTTAGATTTTTTAAAATTTTGATCTCTTTTACCTTCGAAACAACTTATGTCTTAACAAACAAATAACTACTTCAGTAGTTTTACCTTCGGAAGAAATCTCTGAAATATCTTCCGAAGCTTAAAATCAACTTAAGTACTTTTATGTTTTAAAAGAACAATTTTCTTCCCAAAGCAATTTACCTTCGAAAGTTTTCATTCTCTTTAGAATAAAAACTCTGAGTATTAAATCTCTTCCGAAGGAAAATTCTCAAAAACCTTTGAAATATCTTCCGAAGCCAATTTGCCTTCGAAATCTTTTCTTCAGAACTTCCGAAGCAAAATAACCTTCGGAAGATTTCTCGACTTTCAAGAAAACTACTTTTTGGGCAAAAGTAAACTATTTTTCAGAGGTGGGACCGACATCCGGATTTCAAAGTTTATCCTCTTTCATTAACTTTGTCTGAAATCCTTTTCACATAAATACCCAACGGTTCCCCCCTCTTTCACTATCTTCTTCATTTGCACTATTCCTTAAACCTAAATTCTCCTAAACTGCCTTTGTTCTTCACCTTCCTTCATCCTTAAGCTTCTCAAAATGGCCAATCTAAACCGCCGAAACAGCCCTGACTTCTCCATGCAACTTCACAGGTAACCCAACCAGGTTGCTCCGTTGAACTCTGAGAAAGATGCTAGTTTCTCAGAGGTTTGCCGTTTTCTAGCTTTATCCAACTACTTCACCTCTCTAACCATTGATCCTACTCTCTATGAGGATCATCTGCTTGAATTCTAGAAGACCTGCCAAGAGGTCATCATGGATGGGGAGAAGGCACTGTTTGCCACAATGCAGGGGAGGACAATCTTCATCACTTCGACCATCATCAACACTTATCTTCAGCTGGATGATGAAGAAGGTGAGTTGTCTTTCCCAAAGGAAGTTGTTAATCATTCCTTTGTGTAGATGGGCTATGAGGGAGATTTCTCTGTAAAGACCTTAAGGAAAGGGAAGGTCTCATCCCAGTGGAAATACCTGCTCTATGTGGTTATCCACAGTTTGTCAAACAAGCATGGAGGGTGGGACCAGATTCCTGAGGATCTCTCCTTCATAGTGCATGGAATGGTTCTAGGGGTCAAGTTTAGGTACTCTCAGTATGTTTACACAAATTTGCTTGCTAACTTGGACTCCTTAGAGTATTACATGTTTCCAAGATATGTTCAACACATTCTAAACTGTGAACTGGGCTCATAGTTGAGGGAAACAGGTAATATTCTTAAATTAGGACAGATGAAGCCCGACATCTTTAAAATCATGAAGAAGCCAACTGTAGGTTTCTCAGGGATAGAAACAGCCTTTGTCCCAAATATGTTAGAGCTCATTGCTCAAGGTGACAACCTAGCAACACAAGCTAGTGTTGGACCCACATCTTCTACCTCCCGACCCTAAAAAAAAGACCACAAATCACCCTCACCTACCAAAGAAAATCCAAACAATCCCCTGCTCAAGCTATTGAGCTTGTGCAGGTCCCCATACACTAACCCATACAGGAGGAAGTGGATACTAGAGCTCCCATTTCCCCTGAGGAGCAAACCACTCCCATCTCTTAAGCCTTCACTCTGAGTCTCAACACTCAAGTGAACAATCTTCAGGGGATAGTCACCATCCCTAGGCTTTAGACTTAAATCAACCCATTCCTAACCTTGAATTCTATACAGATGAAGACTTAGGTTTTAGTGAGTAGCATAAGTCTCTTTACTCTTCCCCCACTCAAAGAGAGATGAGTGCTCCTGAGTCCCCTAAGTCTAGCCCACATCAGTCACCCATTACTGAGGAGGATTAATCTGAACCTGTTCAAGAGATCCATATGGAAGAGGCTCTCACTTATGCAAGTGACTACATCATTAAGACCTCAACCATGGCAACTCATCCCATTGACACTTCAATTAAGGCTGTCACTGAGCAGAGGAAATCCAGCAGCCAAGAACCTGAAGCTGGTGGTGAGAGTGAGGACTTTGGTTCAATTCTCTCATCCCCCAATGATTCTTCTGATGAAGATGAGGGGAACTTGAGACTAAAGGTGCAAAAACTATCAAAAACATGCAACTATTTAGTCTCTAAGGTTAGTCACCTTGAATCTCAGGTGACTACCCTGTAAAATAAGGTCAATGATCAGCAACTTGAGATATCTTATCTCAGGGAAAAACTAGCTGGGAGACCATTAAGAAGAGCTCAACCAGGAACACAAGAACCTACGAATGTGATTAACGTAACTCCTAGCTCACCTATGCAAGAGGGTGATGCTACCAAAAAGGGATAGAAAGTCATTACAATCACGAGACCTGGGAGTTCTTCAGAGAGTATGGACATTGAGGACTCACCATCCTCACTTGCAATTGTACATACTCAACAACTTCCTCAAGTTCACATTGATGTGGACTCTATAGACTCTTTCATTCAGAGTCTCTTTGAGGAAGGCATTCCAAGGGCTATGTCATCCCCACCCCAAGGAACTTCAAACTACATTATTGGGTGGAGGTATGATTCTTCAAAGAGTTCAAGGGCAGCAAAAGGGGTTCAACTTTCAGCCTTGAACTACTATGAAGCTCTTGACCTGATCAACATGCCACTTGTCAACTCAAGTCCATCTAGACAAGCTGGTAGACTGGCACAAAGGATTCAAGATAGAATCACTGAAGAGTTCAGCCTAAGAAGAAGACAAAGGCAATTAGGTAATGTCATTGGTCAACTGAATGTTGAGGCAGACCCTAAGATTAGCTTCAAAGGTAAAACCTTTACTTAAACCCCAGTGATAGAGCTTGAGAGCCCTGTCACACATACAACTACTTCAGTAATTCATTCCCTCAGTGAAACACCTACTGGTGAAGGTGTATCACAGCCTCTCTCTGGCCAGAGCTTGGAAGCTACACCAAGCAACGAAGGTCAAAGCTCTATCCTTCCTATGTCACAAAGGTCTGTGGGTGACAAAGGGAAAATGATTTTAACTCCTGAGGAGATTGAGGAGGAGGAGATAGAGAGGAAGAGGAAGCTAAGGGGAGAAAGTTCCTCTGGGTCTTCAGGCTTCATGCAAGCTGCAATCAGGGCTACCCCCAGTCCAAACACTCAAGATGATGAGTTGAGGGCAGTCAGGATTACTTACTTACAGACCAGGAACAATGACATTGATGAGATTATATCTCTCCCAGTAGATTAACTTAATGAACTGGCTGACATGGAAGTGTCAAGAGAGATGAAGGAAGCAGATGATGCAAGGCTGCTTCTCCAAATCAAAGAGAAGACGAGACAGAAAAGATTATACAAGCATGTTCCCACTCTCTTCCCGGTTCAAGAAAGCCCTTTGCAAGAGAATGTGGTAGCTACAAAAGAATCTCAGGTAGACAAAGAAACAGATAGCCAAAATATGATCAACTACCTGAGTGCCACATGTCTTTACCAGTCATCTGCACTTCTTCCCTTGTCCTTTGAGTACATTGAGTTTCAGTATCTCAAACAGCTTGAACTTTAAGTACTCAAAGAACAAAAGGCAAAAGAGAAAGATGAGGGAAGAGGCTACAAAGTCAAGAGCCGTCATCCAAAAGAGTATGAAGAAGTCTGCTGATAGACAAAGGATGATGAGGTTTTTGAAGTTGTATGGATTATCCGGAAGGAGACTTGACCCTATGTCTCTATCCACAATGGATGAGCACATCAGGGTAATAAAGTAGAAGATCAAAAGTGGAGAGCTAATTGACTTACACTCCCCTCCAACTCAAGCTCCTCCTGAAGTGGAGGTTAAGGTTGAACAACCTGAGACAACACAACCTGTACCTCCTGCTGAGTCTCAGCAAGCTTCATCTTCTGATCCACAGCAGGGTCAAACTCCCTCTCCTTCTGAACCTGTGAGGGAGGAACACCCAACTGAGCAAGACAAGACTGATCAACAAGGTGCTGTAGACCAGTCTTGTCAGTTAAAGTCCTCAAAGAGGAGGAAGAGGATGGATTCTAAACCAAAGTCAAAGAAGAAGACGAAGTCTGAATCATTCACCTCTATACCTCAGGCTGAGTCAGATCAACCTGAGGAAGTGCATAAAGAGGCAGCCCAATCAACTCCAATCCAAGTGGCTCCTCTTGCATCTGAGAGACCCATCTTATCCTGGACCTTCACAACTAATCTAGAGAGATAGCATGTGATCAGATATCAAGGTGGTGAAGATGTCTACACATGGCAAGACCTATTCAACCTACCTCTGCATGATCTCTTTGAGACTAGAAGATACTATGAGAGTCTGAATGATCCTGATCATCTAATGAAGAAGGGCATGGTCATCATCATAATGAGGACTGTCAAAAGCTAAAGATCTTCAAATATTTTAGTAGCATCAGCCTAGGGTGAGTTTGTAAGGATTCCTATAAGTCTGATGCAGCCAAACATCCAAAGTCTCTCTGCATGTATGCACTGAAGAACAGAAGTAGAAATGCTTCGGAAATTTTACACCTTGCACTAGAAAATATTCTATGTGTAAAATCTTCCAAAGCCAAGACCAACATCTTCCGAAGCCAAAAGTGAAGTCTTCCGAAGCTTCAAAGACAAAGTCTTCCAGAGCCAAAGAGTGAAGACAGATTTCTTCCGAAGACTGTTATGTACATGCTTTTATCTGATGTACTATAACATAAAGTTGGACCACCTGCGCTGCAACTCTGTTTAGTCACCAACTTACATGAGTTGGTAAAAAGGTCCATGCTTTTGGTAACTGTACATTGGGGTCTTGAGTCTGAGATTTCTTCTTAATGTACTTTTATCCTGTGAATCCAAGGATCGTCGACAGGAATTATCAGTGTGAATTGATGTCAAGTCAACGTTAGCGGAATTAACGTTGATTTGGTTTAATTGTATTTAAACAACATTCAATGTTAATGAAATATCAAGAACACACGACACAAAACACAATTAAAGATTAATTAATGTTTTATTATAATGTATTGAAGATTACAAAAGAATGAAACAATGAATGCTATGATGTTGTATATGTTATGATGATCGAAAGACTTTTGATGATTGTTGTAATGCTATTGCTGTTCTCAATCAATCAATCGTCTGTTTTCAATCGTACTTGAATCGAAACCTAGGATCCATATTTATAGACAGATGTTTCAGTTATAGGAAACACCGGATCTCTTGGGATTTGATTTGTTTCTGATAAGGAATCAACGGATTTCTCGGGATTCGAATAACCGCCTTGTTGACTTGTTGACTTGTTGACTTGTAGCACTTGTAGCACTTGTATTTTGCAAGTGTTTGGACTCCGCAGAAATATTGTCTTCCGCAGATGTTTTGTTCTTCCGCAGATGTTTTGTTCTTCCGCAGATGTTTTGTTCTTCCGCAGATGTTTTGTTCTTCCGCAGATGTTTTGTTCTTCCGCAGCATTTCTTGAACACTTGGAACTCCAGTTGATTTTGTTCATCCGTAGGTGTTCTTCGGATGTATTGTTACTTGTAAGATATTCATCTACGGAAGAATAATATGTTCATCCGTAGATGTTTCTTACACTTGGTCAATTTCAATAATTGATCAAGTATTATGTTTGTACCTGCAGTCATACATACATCAACACATATAAATGGGTTAACCTATATATTTAATGCATACATAATAATGAAATACAAAAGTTCATTACAAATATTAATTCAAGTACTAAGCCTATACATAATGACTAGATCTACAGATTCTAGACCTAACAATACTCCCCCTTAGGCTTAGCTACTTGTACTCATTCCTTCAAAACTGCAAGATCTTTGATTCTAGCGATCATCTTGTTGTAGAAGTAGGAGACAGCAGTCTTCTGATCATCATACTTATACTTGATCTTCATCTTGCTCATCATCTTCAAAGTCTCATAACTAATTCCCAGAACATCTTCTTCTGTAGTGAGTGTGTCTAACACCTTGTTGTTATTCACCACTTCTAGCTCATCTTGTTCTGTTATTCTTAGTTCTGTTACTTCATCATATGTTGTTCCCTTCAGTAATCCAGCATTAAATCTTCTTCTTTTATATGCTTTTGCATGAAGTTTGTCTACTACTTGAATCACATGAACATGTAGAAATAGATCATTTTGTGCTTGTTCATCAGACAGCTTGGGAAAGAATTTGTCATTTAAGTATGAGGTGTAGCTGGGATGAAGCAGTTTGATTTCCACAGGATCAAAGATTCTGATCTTCTCAGCTTTCTTGTTCTCAGCATTTCTCAGTAGGACCAACTCTTTAGTCTTCTCTACATATCCCCATTCAGTGATTGGGTATGTGAATTGAGTCCCTTCAATACATTTAAGAGCTGCTTTGTTTTTGTTGTTGTAGCCAATCCTCTTCAAGAATTCATCATCTACATGTTCTGAGGCATTGGACTTGTATCTTTTGAGCCCTTTGATTCTCTTCTGATGTTCTATATCTTCTCTTTTAGCTTCAATCAGCACATCATCTTTAAATTTTTGTCTTTAATTTTCCCACTAGAGTTGAGAAGTCTCTTCCTCTAGGGTGAATTGGATAATTGCTGATGTTTAAACTCTGAAGGTCTCTGATGTCATTCTCTGGCAGACTCACCACTGAGAGTACATCATGGAAGTATTCAACTCTTCCAGATGTTCTTTTAATAACAGCACAATCCCAGTCTGAATCATATTTCCATGCCATGATCTTGTTTTCTTCCGCAGAGCTGGGAGTTGTGAGGTGATCTATCAGTTGTATTAGAGTGGACTTTTGCTCAGTTATTTCTCTAACTGCAGTCCCAAGTGGCCATACTTTTCCGGGGATGACTTCCCTTGGCTCTCTAATCAGTTTCTCTTTTCCTTTGTGTTGATCTTTAGGTTCAACAGTTATGGGTTCAGCAGGGAGTTTGCTTTGTTGTTCATAAGATTGATGTGGAGCTTCAGTTCTGAACTTTACCCCAGTATCTAGTTCAACCTTCATTACATGCTCCATCATCCTTCTGAGTTCTCCTACTGTTCTTCCTTTAAGCTCATGAGGCTTGTAGTTATGTCCCTGTAACCAGCAAGTCATGTTGTATTTGCTCAGCTTCGCTGTGTTACAGTGTCCCAACTCCTTCTTTATGTTTTGAATTGATTGAAAGGTGCTGAATGCTTCATAATCACAGTTTGGAATCATGAAGCTGGCAAGCTCAAACTCTTTCAACAAGTTCTTCATCTCTGTCATGTTTAATCTTTCAACCATGTCATAAGGGAAACCATGATTTATAAGTGTCATGAACATGGTTGATTCAGGCCTCTCTTCAAGTATGTCACTTGTAGTCAGAAGATCATCAGCCTTTGAGACTTCTTGCTTTGGAGGAGTGTCTTCTTTGATTAATTCTTCCCATTCTTTGTCACTTTCATCTTTCTGTTCAGTGATGGGCTCCTCAGCAGATAGGTCTATTAAGGGGGTGTGTTCAGGAGAAAGCTTTTGTTTCTTTGAACTACTTTCATTGGTTGGCTTCTTCTCAGTAGTACCAAGGTACTTTCTTTTCCTTGAGTACCAGATCACTTCTTTTGATGCCTCAGAACTTTGTTTTGTTTGAGCAGTTGAGTTTTGGCATAAGATTCAATGAACTGATCTTCAGTTTAAGTTGCTGCTCATTTCTTCTCTTTGTCTTTATTATTTTTGACTGAGCAGTCCTAGTTGCCAGATGCTTGTTCAAGTCTCTTCATGATCTTTTCTTTATCTTTCTTCTCATTCTCTGCTGACTCTCTATAAGCCAGCTTCCTTGTCTAGCAGAGCATCAATGACTTCCTCATCACTTTGAGCATCTTCTCTCAGTCTCTTTATTCTTTCTTGCTGATTTATCAATTCTTCATCCTTTTCTTTATTTATGCCCTTCAGCTCTTGTATTCTTTCCTTTTCTTTATTGACTTGAGCACCAGCTGTTGTACTCAGCCACCAGATAACTCTTGCTTACAGGATGTCATCATCACTCAGATCATCTTCATTATAGGCAATCACATCAACCTGATCTGCTTCTGTATCTCTTTCCTGATGCTGAGACTCAATCTCTTCTTCTTTTACTCCTCATGATCAACACTTGCTGAGCTTGACTTTGGTTCAGTGGCTTGATCTTCCTGCGCTTGAAGAGTTTGTTGTTGTTGCTGATCAATCATGGAGAAAACTTGTTCAGTTTCATTTGAATGCACAGGGGATTCAGTCTTGATAATGACAGTTTGACTGTACTTGCTTCTGAGACTAATTCTGTCTCTCCAGTGTAGATGCTCTCAGTATCTGAGTTTGGAGGTTGTTGGTAGAGTTGCATCTGAAGCTGATTGGTGATTGGGGTTGAATGGGAGAGATTGGTTCAGTATTTTGACTGGCAGGAGATTGAGCTTGGGGTGTTTGTTGTTGTTGTGGTGATAGATTGAGGATTGGAGAGATGGGTTCTGTAGTTTGGCTGGCTGGTGATTGTGTTTGGGGTGTTTGAGCAGAGCTGGTAGCAGAGCTCTCTTCCTCATCTTCCCAAACTAGCTCTGGAGGTATGTCTGCATTAGCATCAATCACATGAGCAAACATGTCTACGTCTTCTCCTTCATATCTCCCTGAGATTTTGTTCAGCACAGATCTGCCAAGGTGTGCTTGGATAAACACACCACCCTCCACATTTGTTCCAGGCAGGTCTGCATTAATGATGAGCTGAATGAATCTTGGAAACATATACATCTTATCAGCCTTCTGTACTCTGATGTGATCACACAAGCAGTTAAAGATGTACTTTGAGTAGTTGTAGGTCCTTCCCTCAAAGATGCCAATAATACCAGATGATATGTGTCTAGAAAATCTGTCAAGCCCAGATTTTCTGTTTGACATACACTTCAGATAAGTGTGACACAAAAATCTGTATGGTTTGCAGAGTCTTCCCTTCTTGATTTCTCCCTTTTCAAAGTCTCCATCATATCCCATTAGAAGAAAAACCTTTTCTATGTATTCATTATCAAATACATCAGGGTGTCCTGCTTCAACATCTCCCAGTTCTAGTACCCTTCTTATTGTTTGTTCGTCTATTCTCAGCCTTCGATTCCTTACTTCTGCAATAATTCCTTCATCATCTTCTTCTATACGCGCAGAATTCCAGAAATCACTGATATGCGATCGATAAATCGTTGGCTCTGCAGATAATGCATAGAAAACCCTTGATCTTCTCAAATATCTCATAATTTCTTGACATCCTTCTGACACAGGATCGTCAGGGTTCAAGAAAGCACATACATTATGCTCTTTTGCAAATCGATGATCCATCTGTTCATAAGAAAAGACTTCATTAGAATCATGTTATTGATATAAGAATACGAACAGTTGTGAGATAAAACAAGAATCAACTTGTTCATTCTTGATGATTACGACATGTTTTACCTTAATAGACGCTGATTAAGAACTCAGATATACGTTTGCTTAAGGTTTGATTTGATAAATTTTGAATGTTGAGAAAGTGGGAAAAATTTGTTGTGAGATTTTCTAGGTCTGAAAAAGTGAGCTGAAAAAGTGCATAATGCATTTGACAAGTCAAATCTCTTTATTTATACCCTCAGACATATTAATTTTCTCGGATTTATTCAGTGGGTCCCACATTGTACTCTTCCGTAGAAGTAATATCTCATTAATTGTGATCGACAATTTACTCTTCCGTAGTATATCTACGGATCAACAACTTCTACTGATTGATCTTTGTTTATCCGTAGTTTACCAATCTACGGATAAACATTAATATACTAATGTTGATTTCACACAGTTGTATGTATGGCCCAACTCCATTGGTTGAACCAATTATTGCTATAGGACCTCGTTGGCTTTGTATACATGACAATTTAGTACAAGGAAACTTAAAATAAATTTCATGTAACCAACGGCTAATGTGATGCTCAGGTTTCAATTTCTTCAACTTGATAAAATATAGACATTGCTGCTGCTGATAAATGTTATTTCATGAATACTACTCCCCCTAAATTTGTGATTAATGATGAACTTAAGCATTTATCATAAATTTCTTTAAGAGGAATAACATAAACGCTCAATATATGATAATGATCAGATGCACTTAAAATGGGATCATACTATAATGCTAAGCCTCTTCCTGATTAGTTATGTTGTATAGTTGATACTGGAACAAGTTCTGATTGCAAGTATATTGTCCTTATAAATCCATACAAGAGCTCATGTATCAACTAGGCTTGCTGTTTATCATGTTTTATTGATTTAGAAATAACTGTCATGGACTTCACAATTGATTCACAAAGGTGTTGTCCTCCCTTTGTAAGTCAAATCATCATTCTTTCACTCTTGAGACTATGTACTTTAAATTATAATAGCTATCTTGAGATGTGTTTGACATCTCATTGATGCGATGTTGATAAAGCTCAGGATAATATACAATTGATCACTTAGGATTCTTTTGAGAGCTTTAGATATGATCATCATCAGGTCACCAGGTCTTTACTCACGTAAAACAGAGGTGCCTTTAACCCAGGTCTTTGTTCACACAAAACAGAGGGATGATGATGAACATGATCTTTTCACCTTTGATACTGAGATTCAGTATGGTGATCATACACCCAGGTCTTTGTTCACACAAAACAGAGGGAGTATGAGTTGCAAAGATAGATAGTATAAAGTCTTTTACATAGTGTGTGCAGATGAATGATTTGATCACATTAGGATAAGACTCACTTTGTTTTCTCAAAATGAAGTTTCCCACAGACAATTATGACAATATTATGTTATGCAAGCACTAAGGTTTGTTTCCACTCAAGTTGAACCTACTCACATATCAAGAAACTTGTTGAGATATATTGATATTTGTTTATGCAGAATAGGCAAAGCTATAGTTTACTATCATTTCCCATGCATAAGGCATACTGATGCATTATTGCACACAGCATGTTGTTTGTTTGAACTTTATTTAATCTAAGTTAATCATACCTAGAGACTCAATCAGAAAATTAAATCTGACTGAATCAAAGGCTTTAGTGAATAAATCAGCAAGCTGATTTGATGTATCCACTTTGACTAACTTGATCAATCCTTTTTCTGAGCAATCTCTCAGAAAATGATACCTAATCTCTATATGTTTAGTTTTACTATGTTGCACAGGATTAGCAGTTATAAACATAGCAGCTGAATTGTCTATATAGATTGAAGTTTGAAGAAAGTTGTAACCATAGTCAAGCAATTGGTTTTGTAACCAAAGCACTTGAGAACACCCGGCTGAAGCAGCAATGTACTCAGCCTCAGCTGTGGATACAGAAACATTTGTTTGTTTCTTGCACTGCCATGACACTAGCCTGGGTCCAATGAATTGACATCCACCGGTTGTTGATTTTCTATTGCTGTTACATCCACCATAGTCACTGTCTGAGTATGAGTAGAGTGTAAAGTCTCCATCCTTGGGATACCATAGACCAAGTCCTGGTTTTCCCTTGAGATATCTGAAAATTCTTTTGACAGCATTGAGATGTGACTCCTTTGGATCAGATTGGTACCTAGCACATACACACACAGCAAACATAATATCAGGTCTACTGGCAGTTAAGTACATAAGTGAACCTATCATAGATCTAAATAATTTTTGATCAATAGATTTTCCAGAGGGATCAGGGGCAATCTTATCAATTGTTGATGCTGGTGTTTTGCAAGAGGAGACTTCAGCAAGATTGTATTTCTTCAGAATTTGATGATGTATTTTTCTTGATTGATGAAAATTCCATCTGCTTTTTGATGAACTTGAAGACCAAGGAAGAATGTTAATTCACCCATTGAGCTCATCTGAAATTCAGATTTCATCAGCTCTTCAAAATTCACACACAATCTCTTATTAGTTGATCCAAATATAATGTCATCAACATATACTTGAACTACTAAGAGATCTTGATGTTCTTGTTTGAGAAAGAGTGTCTGGTCAATTGTTCCTCTTTTGTAGCCATGCTTGAGTAAGAAGGATGATAATGTTTCATACCATTTTCTTGGTGCTTGATGAAGACCATACAAGGCTTTATCTAGTTTGTATACCCTGTGAGGATAATGAGGATCTTCAAATCCGGGGGGTTGAGACACATAAACTTCCTCATCTATTTTTCCATATAAGAAAGCACACTTGACATCCATTTGATACACAGTGAATTTCTTGTATGATGCATATGCCAAGAACACTCTTATTGCCTCAATTCTTGCAACTGGTGCAAAAACTTCATCATAATCTATGCCTTCTTCTTGAGTGTAACCTTGTGCTATTAACCTTGCTTTGTTTCGGACAATAATCCCTCTATCATCCAGTTTGTTTTTGTATAGCCATCTAGTTCCAATAGGATGTTGACCTTCAGGTAAATCAACAAGACACCATACTTTTTGCTTTCTGAACTGTTGAAGCTCTTCTTGCATAGCTTCAATCCAGCTATTGTCTTTTAAAGCAGCTGTAATGTTTGGAGGCACCACTTGAGAAAGAAAACAGTTGAATAGACAAAGGTTGGCTGTACCACTTTGGCTCCTTGTAGTTCTCTTTTCAGGATTTCCAATGATATTGTTAAGTGGATGAGACTTATGAATTCTCATTGAGGGAGTTGACTCAACTGGAATGGATGATTCCAGATTAGTCATTTCCATTGCCTCTGACTGATTCATCTCAATTTGAGAATTTAAGAAATAATCAAATTGAGTCTCTGCTGATTGAGCTTCAGAAGTATCCGCAGTTTGATTTTGCTCTTCCGCAGGAACTTCTGCGGAAGTATTTTGTTCTTCCGTAGGAGCTGCTCCGGATACATTTTGGTCTTCCGAAGGAAGTTCTCCGGATACATGTTGATCTTCCGAAGGGATGCATTTCTTCTGATGCATGCTGTTCTTCGAAGGAGCTTCTCCTGATGCATGCTGTTCTTCTGAAGGAGCTTCTCCTGATGCATGCTTCTCTTCTGAAGCAGCTTCCCATTTTGTTCTTCCGTAGGAGCTTCTACTGATGCATTTTGTTCAGTTCCACATGTAGTATCTGCTTCTGTTGAAGTGTTGTCACTTGTAGATGTATGTATCCTTGGGGGATCAGCAGATAAAGGTACTTCAGTCATAATCGGCGGAACAAATAGGAGCTCATAAGGAGTTTTGTTATGTTCTTTGACAATTAATGTTCTATTTTGAACATTGCATGCAGTATTCACAGCCTCTGCCCAAAAGGTAATAGGTAGTTGTGAATCAGCTAGCATTGTTCTTGCTGCTTCAATGAGAGTTCTGTTTCTTCGTTCAGCAACTCCATTTTGTTGTGGAGTCCTTGGTGCACTGAATTGTCTTGCAATTCCTTTGCTCCTGCAAAAAGAATCTAGTTCAAAGTTAACAAATTCAGTACCATTATCACTCCTGAAAATTTTGACTTTTGTATCAAGTTGATTCTCAATCTTGATGACAAAGTCCATTAATGTTTCTGATGTTTCACTCTTTTGTTTTAAGAAAAAGACCCATGTAAATCTAGTGAAATCATCAACTATCACCAAACAATATTGCCTTTTTCCAATGCTCATTACATTGGTTGGACCAAAAAGATCCATGTGAAGCAATTTGAGTGGTGTAGTATTAGTATTGATTGTTTTTGGTTTATGTGACACTCTGTGTTGTTTTCCTTTGTAACAAGAAGAGCAATGAGTTGAGCAATGAAACTCTTTATTTGGTAAGCCAATGACCAGGTCATGTTTCACCAATTTATTCATATTTTCATGTTAGAATGAACAAGTCTTCTATGCCATAATTGTGACAAATCCTCTGAAAGTTTAGAAATAAGACAAGTTTCATGTTTTGTGAGAGAAGTGTTGTTCATATCCAACACATAAGTGTTTCCTTTTCTTGCTGCTTTGAGGAGAATCCAATCTTCTAGGACAATAAATCCTGGCTTAAGAATGTAACAGTTAGTGTCATCAAACAATGTAGTGTAGTTTTGATCACAGATTTGAGATACACTAAGTAAATTATACTGTAAGTTTTTACAGTAATTTACTTTATCAAATTTAAGTACACCATTGGTTATCATTCCTTCACCAACAATTTTACCTCCCTTTTTATCCCCACCAAATGCCACATAAGAAGCATTTTTATGTTTGAAATCATGGAGAAGAGAACAGTTTCCTGTCATATGCCTGGAACAACCACTGTCAACATACCACATGTTGTCAGCTCTCCAATATTGTTCCTGCAATCAGAAAAATAAATCAGTTAGAAGTGACAACCCAAGCCTTAGTGATCTTGGGTTTGTCAACAGGATCTAAAACAGTTACTCTTTCAAGAACATTTTTTGAAGTTTCTGTTTCAGATTTGATTGATTCATTCTGAATTAATTTGGATGAGGATGATTCTGCTGAATGGGATGTTGATGAAGTAGATTCATGATTCATATTGTCTGATTTACTTAGATCAACTTCATTTGTTTGATTCTTTTGTTTTGTTAGTGAACCTTTAAATGTTTCACTGTCTTTTTGTTTTGAAAGAGGGATATGAATGCCTTTTTCAAATTTATCAAAGAATGAATCATCATCCTTTGATTCCCTGTCAGACAAATCCACTCTTTTGTGTGGTGTTTTTGACTGCTGAAAAGATGATCTTTTCTTCAGTATCTTAACACTTGATGATGATTTGTCCTTTGGTTTTGCCTTTGATTTTTGTTCATGTTTCTTCAGTTTTGAACTCTTTGCAGACTCTGTGAATTGGGAGTCTGATTCAGATTTGTCTGATTCTTTCTTCTTTGATCCTTTTATCTTGTTCTTTTTGTTGAAATAACATTCCTGTGTGGAATGATTATTTTTGTTGCAAATAGAGCAATGTTTGTTGAAGTAACAATCAACAGTCATATGATTGTTCATATTGCAAATAGAACAATAACTGCTGAAGTAACAATCTTCAGTGTTGTGATTTTTCATGTCACACCATTTGCAATACTTTTCTTCTGATTCTTTCTCAGAATCATTCCTTTTGTTTGCTGATTTTTGTTGTTGCTCTTTCTTCTTTAGCTTTGAATGTGCTTCAGCTTTTTCATTTTTGTGCACATTTTGTTCCTTTGGAGTTGAATTTCTCTTCCGTAGATCAGCAGCTGAAGTTTTCTTGTTCAGTTGATGATCTGCTGATGCCTTTTTCTTTCCTTTGAATTTTCCTCTTTCCTCAGTGATGACAAATTCATCAGTCAATTTCTTGGAGGATTCTTGCATACTTAGTTCTTGAAGACTTTCATTCAATTGAGCTATCCTCTTGCAGATGGTCTTCAGCATGTTTCTTTGTTTAGGAGGATATGGCAACTTTGTTTCTTCAAGCAATTTTGGAATATGGGTTTTCAGTTGAAAATTTTTACCAGTGCTTGTTTGATCAACATCATGTTCATCAGAATCATCCAAGTCATCACATTTATCATAATCAAATTCTGAATCATTTTGATCTAATGATTCTGATTCAGATGATTCAGTTTCACTCACCTCAGCTTTATCATTAATTTTAGTTTTAGATGAATCTTTTTCAAATTTAGTGCTAGGCACAAAATGATTTGACAGAGTGTTTGTCATTGTTGTAGGTAAGGATGTGTAATTATCATTTATAGGTGGTGCAACCGCATTATAACCCAACCCAGACCTTTTCTTTGATTCAATATGAGAAGTTAGTAATTTCTCATATTGCTGAGATGATAATTGAAACTTCTGAAGTTTCACTTCAGTTGATGCATGATCAGCCATGGATTTTGTTAAGGAAGTAGTCAAATGCTCAACTTGGGCTTTTAGGCTATAATTTTCAGAAACAAATTTTTCTAAATCCTTTTGTAAAGAATTAATTTTTATTTGATATAGTTTATGTTCTCTAACATGAGATTCATTCAAAATCATTGTTTCTTTTACTTTATCAGCCAACTGTTGAGCATGGACTCTATATCGTTCAACTTCCTCAACACAAGTTGATGAACACAATCTTTCTTTTACCTCTTTAGCCATTGGTGGCACTGTTTGATCCATATGAGCCATCAATGCTTGATTTTCTTCCAAAACTTCCTTCTCATACAGACTCCAGTCACACGTTCCATCTTGAAGTATGATCAGCCCTGACTCCTTTGAGTTACTTGGTCCTGCTGATTCTTTGGTGGCTGGTGGGGAAGCATTGATCAGTTGAGATTGCTTGTGCAGAGGTCTTTGAGAAGATTGTTGATTTGCTTGAAGCTGATGTTGTTGATGCTGCTGATGTTGTCTCATCTCTGGATAAGACTGTTGATTGCATTCTCTTGAAAAATGTCCATAGAGATTGCATTTGTAGCATCTCACTTTTGATTTGTCAACACCAATCTTTGATGTTCTGCTTGCTGAAGCCAAGTTCTTATTTCTCCTGAGATATTGCTTAGCTCTATAAGCAATCATGGCCATCTGCCATTGTAGATCCATCTCTTCCACTACATCTGGGGGTAGTTCTTCTAAGTCTTGTTGACAGATATTGGCTGATGTTAGAGAGCTTCCCAGGTATGCTTGAAAACTTGAGCTAAAAGCTGCAAAAGCTGCTCTTTGTTCTTCAGAGTCCAATATCACAGTTATTGGTTCTGACTGATTTGCTGAAAAGGAAGACTTAGTTGTTGCTGTAGATGTATCTTGTCTATCAGTAATTCTTCCTTTATTCTTCTGTTGCTTGTCTTGAGATGATTTCTTTGAGGGTTTTGAAGCATAGAAGCTAACTTCCTCCTCATCATCACTCCTAACACAAGAGTTATCACTTTCATTGTTTGAAATAAATGCACTTCCTACATTATTTGTTTCTTTGAAGTGATAGGGTGAGACATGAGTTCTCACACTCTTGTTTCTTGATTTTTCATCCATTTCAAGTGCTTCCACTTTTGCAACCAGAGTATCTAAACCAGTTGCTTTCAGATCTATAGTATTCTTGAACATGGACACAGTATGCTTCCAACTTTCTGGCAAAGTGTGGAGCATTTTCTTGTTTAATTCCTCACTAGTATACTTCAACTCTAGAATATTCATCTCAGTGACTAACTGCATGAATCTATGAAGTTGCTGAGGAATTGATTCACCCTCAATATGATGAAAGGTTTCATATTGTGATCTGAGGGTGTCTCTCCTTATGCTTCTTATCTCATCACTCCCTTCGCAGAGAGTGTGAAGAATCTTCCATAAGGAGTGAGCTGTTTTATAGTTCTCACACCTGATTAATATCTCTTCAGGTAAAGCCATACTAAGCAGACTGTATGCTTTTATATCGACTTTAACCTTTTTGACATCATCAGGTGATAGATCTTTTGTGCTGATTGGTTGATTTTTGTCATTATAATCCGGCCCAAGAGTGGGTGGAATATAAGGACCTTCAGTGATGGAAATCCACAAGTCAGAATCAGTATAGTTTACATGATTCCTGAACTTGATTTTCCATGACTTAAAATCTGCTTTTGTTTCCAACTTCGGGGGTTGGTAAGATGAACCACTGAAGTTGCTCATGATGTTAACAAGATCTACTATTCAATTGATTTGAATATAGAAACAAGTTAATTAAAAACTGCTGGAAAACGAAAACAAACACAATTAAACACAACTAACACTGATAGATCAATTGATCTAAATCAATGAGCACTTTGCTCTGATACCACCTGTGAATCCAAGGATCGTCGACAGGAATTATCAATGTGAATTGATGTCAAGTCAACGTTAGCGGAATTAACGTTGATTTGGTTTAATTGTATTTAAACAACATTCAATGTTAATGAAATATCAAGAACACACGACACAAAACACAATTAAAGATTAATTAATGTTTTATTATAATGTATTGAAGATTACAAAAGAATGAAACAATGAATGCTATGATGTTGTATATGTTATGATGATCGAAAGACTTTTGATGATTGTTGTAATGCTATTGCTGTTCTCAATCAATCAATCGTCGGTTTTCAATCGTACTTGAATCGAAACCTAGGATCCATATTTATAGACAGATGTTTCAGTTATAGGAAACACCGTATCTCTTGGGATTTGATTTGTTTCTGATAAGGAATCAACGGATTTCTTGGGATTCGAATAACCGCCTTGTTGACTTGTTGACTTGTTGACTTGTAGCACTTGTAGCACTTGTATTTTGCAAGTGTTTGGACTCCGCAGAAATATCGTCTTCCGCAGATGTTTTGTTCTTCCGCAGATGTTTTGTTCTTCCGCAGATGTTTTGTTCTTCCGCAGATGTTTTGTTCTTCCGCAGATGTTTTGTTCTTCCGCAGCATTTCTTGAACACTTGGAACTCCAGTTGATTTTGTTCATCCGTAGGTGTTCTTCGGATGTATTGTTACTTGTAAGATATTCATCTACGGAAGAATAATATGTTCATCCGTAGATGTTTCTTACACTTGGTCAATTTCAATAATTGATCAAGTATTATGTTTGTACCTGCAGTCATACATACATCAACACATATAAATGGGTTAACCTATATATTTAATGCATACATAATAATGAAATACAAAAGTTCATTACAAATATTAATTCAAGTACTAAGCCTATACATAATGACTAGATCTACAGATTCTAGACCTAACATATCCTTTTTGTAATATATTAGGATGTGAGCTATGGCATGTCATAGTCACTAGTCAAAAGGCAATTTGTCTTTTGACTCTACATTTGATTTTGTTGTTGTCTAGTCTTATGTATCCAGCTGGCCTTCAAAGTATGGCAGGCTGTAGGATGTAGTATAAAGTATCTCAAGTACATATAACTTTCTATCTATGCTTTGTAACATTTGTAAAAGAACTTGAGAAGCAATATATAGCATTCTTGAAAACCAAATACTTGTGTTGTTAGCTATCTTGTTCTGTCTCATTTTACTTGTGTTCTTAGCATATTTCACATAAGTAACCAGTTCCCTATTTGATTTGTTAAGTGTTCTAAGGAACTCTCCTAATTATGGTGTTGTGTTGTAAGTGCATACTCTTCACAAGTCCTGCACATATAGTCCACCTACATTAGTTGACCTTACCCGCAATAATATATCGGACACTAGTACCCGCATTTCTTTTGTCACCTGTATTAATCAACCCCTGTTACCTGCATTTGTCTATTATATTCTTGAGATATAGTTTAAGTATTCTTATTATACTGGTTATAGTTTGATGATGCATGGCATAGTAAAGCAAATATGTAGTATCGATGACCTATACTTTATGTAAAAAATCTTAGATATGTATTATCTCTGGAAAGTTGATGATGATTTGCCATATAATATAGTAAAATGTACAATCATGGTTAAGGTAAAGAATGAATCACTTATTGTTGTTATGTTAAAGATGTAAAGAAAGAAAGTATCAAAGATAACAATAAATAAAGAATCTAAATGGGCCAGATGTACATAGAAAGTCTTGCAATCACTGATACGAGTTTGCATTTGTTGCATTCTCACCCTAAAGAATCTTTGCCTTGTGCATTGTTACTCACATAGGAGCTTTGTCTTGTACACTACTCACCTGATAGGGGTTTTATCCTGCATACACTCAATAGGAGTAGCATCTTGTATGCACTCAACGTACAGGAGTCGTATCATCCACACTTTAACTATAAAGGTCATGTCTGGTGCTTGTGCACCCTTGTTAGGGAGTGCGGAATGTGCACTGACCTATAGAATCTTTGCATGGTGCATTGTTACTCAAATAGGAGTTGTACATTGTGTATGCTCACCATTATATGAGTTTAGTACTTGTGCAAGCTTAAAGCTAAAGTGAAAAGTATGAAAGTATGATAAACTATGAGAGTGTGATTAAGTATGAAAGTATGATAAAGCATGAAAAGTATGAAAGTATGATAATGTATAAAAGTATGAAAATTATGACAGTATGATAAAGTATTAAAGTATGATAATGTATGAATGTATGAAGGTATGATAATGCATGACGAATTGGATTGACGTAAGGATAAAAAACTATTATGTTATGAGAAAGTAACGTGAAAAGTTTTCAATTGACTAATATGTATGAGTTCTTTAAAATTTTAAAAACTAGAACTCACTCAGCGACACTGACTTTTGTGTGCATATTAGCTTGACAGGTTAATAATGATGGAAATAAGGATGACCGCTTGGCACAGATGTGAAGTTACCTAGCTACATGCAAGACTGGCATTCTAATAATCGATAGTTTGATAGATATGTCGTTGATGATTGTAACAGATGATAGCCAATAACCCCTGTAAATATTTTAATTTCGGTGCTATAATATTGAATATTTAAAGATTAAGAATTATGTCATTAATTGATAGCTTGCATAGAAACAGGGCCTTATACATTGCCACAATTTCCACCGTCGCCTCCGTATACAGTGGTCAACCATCGATGGAAGCTTTCACATCTCATGTTTCTCTTGAATTCTCTCTTGCCTTCCATCTTTTAGAAAGGGAATATGAGGTTTAGTTTTTAAGAGAGAGGGATATGGTGTGGTGGTGTGAGGTGGTTTTGATTTCAAAATTTTTAGATCCAAATAATATGGGTGGGGGAAAGACCAAAATACCTTTTTTGTAATAATGGTCCTGCCAAAAGTACTACAACTTAATGTTTTTATTCCAAAAAATCTAGACCATTGATTTTAATCTAATAAATAGTTAGGGTTTTGTTTATTAATTTCATAAATTTCATTCGAATCCATCTCTCTCTTTGTATATATATATACACATATACATACATATACATACATACATACATACATACATACATACATACATACATACATACATATATATATATATATATATATATATATATATATATATATATATATATATATATATATATATATATATATATATATATATATATATATATATATATAGATAACCAGATCAAAGAAACATGCAATCTGTATGTACATAAACCCGTGCCAAATGTTTTTGTTCAATCACATTATGCATCGGGTTAGAAATTAAAGGAATTGTACCTAGAAAACTCTCATTGGCTTTTAGTTTCTTGTAGTCTTTGGTTAAGTGCCAATTGTGTAACACTCGCGCGGGAAAACTCTCATTGGCTTTTAGTTTCTTGTAGTCTTTGGTTAAGTGCCAATTGTGTAACACTCGCGTGTGTGTGTGTGTATATATATATATATATATATATATATATATATATATATATATATATATATATATATATATATATATATATATATATATATATATATATATATGTATTATTTAATAAAAAATGTATGAGCTATGCATGGAAAGCTATGATCATTTAAAACACTTCTCTTATTTTCTTTATAAAAGATGGTTATTGTATATTATATAACAATTTAAATAACTATTTATTCGATCTATCATGCTAACGACCCACTAGCCCTTTAGCTTGGGTACATTACTTGGAAGAAGTGGTGAAAACGAGCGATGACGATGCCAAGTTCATAGAGGTTGGAGATCGTTCTAACCTAAGAGATCTCAAACTCGAGCTTGACTTATTTTAAAAATTTATCTATAAAGCTTGAGCTCGACTCTTCATAAACTTTTGAAGCTTGAACTCAGCTTGGTGTAAGGCCCCGTTCCCGGGACGCCTACAGTTGGTCATTCATCGCACATAAAACATATAATTACATTACATTAAGAAATCATTGCAGCGGAAACATTCAAAAATGACATCACGATTCATTATAATTACTTTTGCCAAATAATACATCATTATCCGGTTACAAAATTTATGTTTGCATTACATCACAAAAGCTATATAATTGGATGCCATCCCAAAAGAGCTGAGTAGCTTCGCCATGCCATCCTCAGCAATCATTTACCTGCCAACTGGAAAATGTAATAAAAGTCAGCGTTGCTGAGTGAGTTCTAGTTTTACAAAATAAATATACTTTACTTTCATTAAAAACTATTCCTTTATCATGCGATCATGCAACATACGTATACACAGATAATATCATTATTATCTTTCGTCTCATTCATTATCTTCCGTTCTTTTCGTTCATTCTGTCTTCCGAGTCTTTTGCGACAACATGGTCGCTCACCTCAATGGCAATCTCAATGATTGCACGCTATCCGAGTCTTTTGCACCCCTAAGGTTGCTCACCCCAATTGCCCATCACGATAGCAAGCTATCCGAGTCTTTTGCAACAACAAGGTTGCTCACCCCAAGGCAACATCACGATAGCACTTTTCTCGAGTCTTTTGCAACGACAAGGTTGCTCACCTCATAGGCAACCTAAATGATTGCACTTCATCCGAGTCTTTTGCAACACAAAGTCGCTCACCCCAATATATATGCTTGCAAGCCTTTCATTCGTTCATTCATCATTCATTAATGCATGCATTCTTACTTCATGTTCCTCTTTCATTATCTTTCGCTTTACATTACATAATACTTCATTCATTCATTCATTAACAGGACATGTAAAGCCACAAGAAAGATAAGCATACATCATAATAAGGAACATATCATACACATTCATCATCATACAGGGCAACATCATACATACATAACATGGATAAGCATGCAACATCATCATCATCATGCCCTACATGATCTCTAAGGCCATAATCATCCTCTTACATGTTCTTACGGGTTACCTTACGTCAAAACTTACATCTGCACCTTTCCCCGAAGGCCAAAAGCCAAACTACACATTCCTTCGAGTGCTACAGCCCTATTCGGGCGTATGGACACTCTTCAGTCGCATGGCCTCCATGCGACTGAACATCATGCGACTGGACTCATGCGGATGAACATCTATGCGAATGAACGTCCAATCGTGCGTATGGACCTCGTGCGAATGGGATTACTGCGACTGGGCACCTATGCGACTAACCTCATGCGAATGAACTCATGCGACTAAGCATCTATGCGACTGAACCCTCAGTCGTACAACCCTCATGCGACTGGACTCCCAGTCGTGCGACTGAGTCCCAATCGTGCGAATGACCTTCAATCGCCCTCATTCGGCCGTATGGCCTTCATTCGGTCGCCTAGCCCTAGCTGATGCAGAATGGAGTTCATCCCGAACCCAATCTGCCATTTTCGGCCTCCAAGCTCATCCAAACCCATTCTAAGCCTAAATTAACCCTCCTGGACCTTAAGAATGCATACCTTAACACCATACAAGCACACCCAAGCCCGAAAACATACTCTAAACACCTCATACACATCACACCCAAATGGGTCAAACACACACACACACAAAAACGGGTTTTGAGCACTTTCCAGCCCCAAAATCAGTTGAAAACAAGTAAAAGTAGGGTCCTAGAACTCACACAATCGAGCACAAGGACAAGAGCTTCGATTTGGCTTGCTACTCGACGGATTTGGACACCCGAACCACCCGAAACACCACTTTTTCTCCTTTTCTCCTCTTTCTCTCTTCTCTCTTCTTTGTGAGCTGAAAATATGAGAAGTGTGGGGAGAGTGGGCTGCCCTCTCCCTACACATATCACCACCTTCCCCAACTTTTCTTCGTTGGCGAGTTTGGTCCCTCGACTTTGGACTTTATTTCTTTTCTTTCTTCACCGGCTTCAAAATAATAAATTTCCGGGTGTTACAAGTCCACCCCCCTTAAATAGGTTTCGTCCCCGAAACCTGTTATTCTTCGAACAAACGTGGATAATGTTGTCTCATTTCTTCCTCAGTCTCCCACGTCGACTCGGATCCCTTCCTGTGCTTCCACTGTACACGCACAAGAGGACCCACTTTATTCCTTAGCCTTTTCTCCTTTCGGTCGATGATTGCCACTGGTTGCTCCACATAATTGAGCCGTTCATCTACCTCGATATCTTCCAATGGGACAATCATATCTTCATCTGCTAAGCACTTCCTTAGATGAGATACATGGAATGTCGGGTGAATTCCACTTAGCTCATCCGGTAACTCTAGTCTATAGGCCACCTCTCCTACTCGAGCAATAATTCGGAAAGGGCCTATATATCTTGGGCTCAACTTGCCCCGCTTTCGGAAGCGAATGATACCCTTCCAAGGTGAGACCTTCAACATAACCCGGTCACCCACCTGGAACTCAATCGGCCTGCGCCTTTTATCAGCATACGACTTCTGTCTGTCTTTGGCTGCCTTCATGAAGGCTTTGATCTTCTCAAGCTTCTCAGTCGTAGCCTCGATTACCTTGACGCTCCCCAATTCCTTCTGACCAATATCACCCCAACAAACGGGTGTTCTGCATCTCCTACCGTATAGCATCTCATATGGAGGCATACCAATGCTGGCATGATAACTGTTGTTGTATGAGAATTCAGCTAACGGTAAGTGGTCATCCCAACTTCCACCAAAATCAATCACACATGCCCGAAGCATGTCTTCCAACGTCTGAATGGTCCTTTCGGACTGACCATCAGTCTGGGGATGATAAGCCGTGCTAATATGTAACCTCGTCCCCATAGCGTCGTGGAACTTCTTCCAGAATTTAGATGTAAACCGGGTGTCGCGATCCGACACAATAGACACCGGCACACCATGACGAGTCACAATCTCCTTGATGAACAGATCAGCCAACCTCTCGGATGAATATGTCTCGCAGATCGGTAGGAAGTGAGCACTCTTCGTCAAACGGTCAACTATCACCCATATGGCATCATACCCTTTCGGGGTACGCGGCAGCTTTGTAATGAAATCCATGGTGATGTGCTCCCACTTCCATTCCGGTATATCCAGAGGTTGTATCTTCCCATACGGCTTTTGATGCTCAGCCTTCACCTGTAAGCAAGTAAGGCACTTACTCACATACTCCACCACGTCGCGCTTCATACCCGGCCACCAATAATCTTTCTTCATATCATGGTACATCTTCGTGGCACCAGGATGAATGGAGTACCGAGTCTTGTGAGCTTCATCCATTATCTTCCCCCGTAGATCCCCAAAACGAGGAATCCACACACGATCAAATCGAGTTCTAACACCGAGCGTGTTTTCACCCAATTCTCCAACCAGACCTCTCATCCTTTCAGAGTTAAGATGATCTTCTTTCAGTGCCTCATCTTGAAACTCTTCAACCTGCTTCATCACATCGGAGGTCATGATCAACTGATAGGCTTTCACCCGAATCGGCTCGGGCCTCTCCTTCCGGCTAAGGGCATCAGCCACCACGTTGGCCTTGCCCGGATGGTAGTGGATCTCACAATCATAATCCTTTATAAGTTCCAACCACCGTCTCTGCCTCATGTTCAAATCCTTCTGCTCAAAGAAGTACTTCAGACTCTTGTGGTCAGTGAATATGGTGCACTTCGTCCCGTAGAGGTAGTGCCTCCAAATTTTTAATGCAAAGACCACGGCTGCCAGCTCCAAGTCATGAGTAGGGTAATTGACCTCATGAACCTTCAACTGTCGGGATGCATAGGCTATAACCTTTCCTCTCTGCATTAACACACACCCCAACCCCGAGTAAGAAGCATCGGAGTAAACCACCATATCTTCGCTTCCATCGGGTAACGACAGAACAGGAGCTTGAGTTAATCTCGCCTTCAATTCTTCAAACGCCTTCTCTTGAGCTTGACCCCATACGAACTTCACATCTTTTCGGGTCAACTTGGTTAGTGGAGAAGCAATCTTGGAGAAGTCTTGGATGAACCTTCTATAGTAACCCGCCAAACCCAAGAAACTACGAATCTCAGATGGCATCTTTGGCGACTTCCATTGCATAACCGCCTCTACTTTTGTCGGGTCCACCATAATCCCATCGGGATTCACCACGTGACCCAAGAACTGAACTTCGCGCAACCAGAACGCGCACTTGGAGAATTTTGCATACAACTTCTCCCTCCTCAGCGTCTCTAGAACCTTCCGAATGTGACCGGCGTGCTCTGCTTCGCTCCTCGAGTAAATCAGGATATCATCAATAAACACAATCACTGATTTATCCAACATAGGCCGACACACACGGTTCATCAAATCCATAAAACCAGCTGGCGCGTTGGTCAAGCCAAAAGACATGACAAGAAACTCGTAGTGACCATAGCGCGTACGGAAAGCTGTTTTAGGAATATCCTGCTCCTTCACCTTCAACTGATGGTAACCAGATCGAAGATCTATCCTTGAAAACCAACTGGCACCCTGAAGCTGATCAAACAAATCATCTATCCTCGGCAAGGGGTATCGGTTCTTCACTGTCAACTTGTTCAGCTCGCGGTAGTCGATGCACATCCTCATACTACTGTCCTTCTTCTTTACAAACAGGACCGGAGCACCCCAAGGAGAGATACTCGGTCGAATGAACCCCTTATCAAGCAACTCTTGCAACTGCTCCATCAACTCTTTCATCTCGGTCGGAGCCAACCGATACGGTGCCTTGGCGACAGGTTGGGCACCCGGTATCAGATCAATCTGAAACTCGATCTCTCTGTCAGGTGGCACTCCTGATAAGTCTTCTGGAAACATATCTGGAAAGTCACACACAACCGGTACATCAGCTAGTTGTGGTGTTGGCGTATCCACATCCTTTACATTGGCCAAGTAGGCACTACATCCACGCCTCATACACTTTCCCGCTACCGCCATCGAGATCACCTTTGGAATCGTAGTAACCCGATCACCATACACTGTCACTGAACTACCGTCA
Source organism: Flaveria ramosissima (assembly GCA_025215565.1). Lineage (NCBI taxonomy): Eukaryota > Viridiplantae > Streptophyta > Magnoliopsida > Asterales > Asteraceae > Flaveria > Flaveria ramosissima. Next base: position 21,408,708 of record CM046030.1, read on the forward strand.
GGCGCCAACAACTGGATCATCTTCTTGCGACACACAATGTTCGCCTCGAAGTCCGCTAACCAATCCATCCCAAGAACCAAATCAAAACCACCTAAGGTCATCACAAACGGTCTAACAGGAAACTTATGACCCTCGAGCTCCACATCACAATTCTCTATCATCTCAGAAATCCTGGTAGACTTACCTATGGCAGTTTCTACATCGAAGGGCACATCAACACATCTACTACTAACAGGCAGCTTAGCACAGAAAGCAGCAGAAATAAAACTCTTACTAGCACCCGAATCAAATAACACAGAAGCTAAAGTTTGGTTCACCAAAAACGTACCGGACACGACGTCAGGGTCCGTTCTAGCTTCCTCCTGTGTCATGGTGAATGCCCTGGCGCTTGCCCTCGTTCCATCACCTCCCGTCCTCTTTGCCCCTGAACTCTCAGCCCTCGGCTTCTTACAATCTTTGAGCATGTGACCCTCTTCGCCACAGTTAAAGCATCGGACCGCACGACAGTCCTTTGCCATGTGCCCCGCCTTTCCACACCTGAAGCACAAGTTCGATCCAAACCTGCACTCCCCGCTGTGCTCCCGTCCACATTTACCACACCTTCTCGACCCCGCACCTGACGTAACCACACGGCGATCATCCACCCGCGCCTTCTTATTACCCGTCGAGGCATTACCCCGACCAAACCTCTTCCCCTGCCAGCCTCGTTCACCACCGCTTTTCCTGCCACCATCAGTCACCACCACCGTCCTCTCATCATACAATCTTCCCGCCAAATCCACCGCCGACCTAAACGTGCTCGGCCGGGCGGCGATCATGTGCCTGCGAATATCCGCCGGCAAACCCTGTATATACCTCTTGATCTTTCGGGACAGAGGCGTCACTTGATCCGGCACCAGACGTGCCATCTCGTTGAACTTTGTGGTGTACTGTTGGTGAGTCATGGTTCCCGCCTCCAGTTGCAGAAACTCCCTTTCAACCTTATCCATTTCCCGATGAGGACAAAACTCCTCGATCACCATCTTCTTCAATTCGGGCCACCTCATTCGCCCGATCGCCCGATTACCCTCCGCTTGGACAATGTTGTCCCACCAGCATAGTGCCGAGTCCACAAAGGAGTGGGTGGCAAACTTTACTTTCTGATCTTCTCGGCACTCGCTGATGTCGAGAACAGCCTCCATTTCTCTCACCCATCGGTGAGCAGCGGCAGCATTGCCATTACCGTCAAAAGTAGGGGGCTTGCATCTCATAAACACCCCGTAGTTACAGCCTCGTGCCACCTCCCGCACAGGCTCCTCTTCCTCTTCCTCCTCATTATCGGAGAAAATTGTTTCAGGCTCCGGTTGCTCCCCCGAGGCCCGGTTTCTCTCCTTCCTTTCCCCTTCCTTCACAGCCTTAATGACTTCGGTCACTACAGACGGTAAGATTGTCTGCATGACCTGGTGTACTTCCTCCACAACAGCCTCCTTTACAGAGGCCCTCAAGTTCGCACTCTCATCCCCAGCTTCTGGATGAGGAGTCTCAGGTTCCGCAGGAACCTCTTTCTCAGCTCTAGGCCTTCCTCTCTTAGGGCGTGGTTCAGCAACAGGGCCATCACGGCCTCCACCCCTAGAAGCTCTAGAAGATCTACCACCAGCCATTCTCTAACACACTGAAAGATTCAAACACCAACACGGTCATTCAAGGAAACAACTCAGTTTATGTCAAGTATAGTAAGTCCCTAATTACAGTGGCCAGTTGTGATTAGCCACTTACTTTACTCTTCATACCCCAAGCTTTACCTATCCTGACTACATCAGTATTCAAATCTACATACAACACATAACATATACCATGCGCACATAAAACCGGTTAACTTTAAGAAAATACCTGATGGCACGCAGCTACTCAGTTTGGCATCCCATTCCCCATTCGTCCCATTCTCAGTTTAAGTTAAGGTTTATTTTGAAAATTTACCCATTTCGCTTAAACTTTGGCTCTGATACCAACTTGTAAGGCCCCGTTCCCGGGACGCCTACAGTTGGTCATTCATCGCACATAAAACATATAATTACATTACATTAAGAAATCATTGCAGCGGAAACATTCAAAAATGACATCACGATTCATTATAATTACTTTTGCCAAATAATACATCATTATCCGGTTACAAAATTTATGTTTGCATTACATCACAAAAGCTATATAATTGGATGCCATCCCAAAAGAGCTGAGTAGCTTCGCCATGCCATCCTCAGCAATCATTTACCTGCCAACTGGAAAATGTAATAAAAGTCAGCGTTGCTGAGTGAGTTCTAGTTTTACAAAATAAATATACTTTACTTTCATTAAAAACTATTCCTTTATCATGCGATCATGCAACATACGTATACACAGATAATATCATTATTATCTTTCGTCTCATTCATTATCTTCCGTTCTTTTCGTTCATTCTGTCTTCCGAGTCTTTTGCGACAACATGGTCGCTCACCTCAATGGCAATCTCAATGATTGCACGCTATCCGAGTCTTTTGCACCCCTAAGGTTGCTCACCCCAATTGCCCATCACGATAGCAAGCTATCCGAGTCTTTTGCAACAACAAGGTTGCTCACCCCAAGGCAACATCACGATAGCACTTTTCTCGAGTCTTTTGCAACGACAAGGTTGCTCACCTCATAGGCAACCTAAATGATTGCACTTCATCCGAGTCTTTTGCAACACAAAGTCGCTCACCCCAATATATATGCTTGCAAGCCTTTCATTCGTTCATTCATCATTCATTAATGCATGCATTCTTACTTCATGTTCCTCTTTCATTATCTTTCACTTTACATTACATAATACTTCATTCATTCATTCATTAACAGGACATGTAAAGCCACAAGAAAGATAAGCATACATCATAATAAGGAACATATCATACACATTCATCATCATACAGGGCAACATCATACATACATAACATGGATAAGCATGCAACATCATCATCATCATCATCATGCCCTACATGATCTCTAAGGCCATAATCATCCTCTTACATGTTCTTACGGGTTACCTTACGTCAAAACTTACATCTGCACCTTTCCCCGAAGGCCAAAAGCCAAACTACACATTCCTTCGAGTGCTACAGCCCTATTCGAGCGTATGGACACTCTTCAGTCGCATGGCCTCCATGCGACTGAACATCATGCGACTGGACTCATGCGGATGAACATCTATGCGAATGAACGTCCAATCGTGCGTATGGACCTCGTGCGAATGGGATTACTGCGACTGGGCACCTATGCGACTAACCTCATGCGAATGAACTCATGCGACTAAGCATCTATGCGACTGAACCCTCAGTCGTACAACCCTCATGCGACTGGACTCCCAGTCGTGCGACTGAGTCCCAATCGTGCGAATGACCTTCAATCGCCCTCATTCGGCCGTATGGCCTTCATTCGGTCGCCTAGCCCTAGCTGATGCAGAATGGAGTTCATCCCGAACCCAATCTGCCATTTTCGGCCTCCAAGCTCATCCAAACCCATTCTAAGCCTAAATTAACCCTCCTGGACCTTAGGAATGCATACCTTAACACCATACAAGCACACCCAAGCCCGAAAACATACTCTAAACACCTCATACACATCACACCCAAATGGTCAAACACACACACACACAAAAACGGGTTTTTAGCACTTTCCAGCCCCAAAATCAGTTGAAAACAAGTAAAAGTGGGGTCCTAGAACTCACACAATCGAGCACAAGGACAAGAGCTTCGATTTGGCTTGCTACTCGACGGATTTGGACACCCGAACCACCCGAAACACCACTTTTTCTCCTTTTCTCCTCTTTCTCTCTTCTCTCTTCTTTGTGAGCTGAAAATATGAGAAGTGTGGGGAGAGTGGGCTGCCCTCTCCCTACACATATCACCACCTTCCCCAACTTTTCTTCGTTGGCGAGTTTGGTCCCTCGACTTTGGACTTTATTTCTTTTCTTTCTTCACCGGCTTCAAAATAATAAATTTCCGGGTGTTACACTTGGGTTCGAATCATATATTATTTAATTGTTATTTTCGAGCTTGAATTCTCATATCTACTATGCTATATCATCTAATGTTTCTACATATGAATAGTTACTCTAGGGGTTTTGGAAGTCAGCTTCTAATGAAAGATATGAATAGGTAAATTTATATGCATGTGCCAAAGTTCGAGAAAAATACATTATTATCGCAATAGAGATCATAAACCTAGTCTTGCAACTCCATGAGGCTACTAATGCCCTATCAAGATTAAAAATAAGGTGGTGATTGATTGTCTAGTCAGGATGGGGTATGAGCATACATACTTATCACACGAAAAGAAGTACTTGCTGTAATACTTAAAATACCTTTTCCATGTGGTTGTGCTTTGCCTAAGAAATTTGAAGGTCGAAATGGATAACTTGAGTATGACATTTGCATATTTGATGAATTCTTTTATAGAAGTCTATCCTATCGCTCTCTCTAGGGACATCTTCTTAGAAATATAGAAGAACGTCATGGTGAAAGTAGTTAGAACTTCTTGTAATACCCTCACTCTCTTCAGATGATTCTAAATACAAATTATGCACAGTTCGAATCAGAAGAGACTCTTGCCTTAGCCATTATGATAATGAAGCATGATGTACTCTCAAACATGATGTCTGTAATGGGGAGTGCTCATAGAGGCAACAACTTTGCCAAACCGAACGATTATCTTAAATTAAGGGAGTATAAACACAAAAACCCTAGCAATAATAAATACACTAGCAACAACCACCACGATAAGCATAATAGCAACCACCGTAAGTCACTAAACCTATCGGTCTATAAGCATATACTCCCGTTAATGTTCTTGGTAGTTCTAGTAGAGGGAACGAAAATTCATTTGAGCATGAGTTAAGATAGGGTTTGGTTGAGATTGATTCAGATTTAGAGACTGATGAGGAGGAATTAGTATGGTCCTTTTGTGTTACAGCAGAGGCATATGGTACCAACACCATCATATACTATAACAAAACTTTAGAAAATGAGGAGGAATCGATTGTCACCAACATAAGAAAAACTATGACAAAGAAGAAGACAGGAAGGCGTGTGATGGCTAATAAGCCAAGGACTTAGGGGAACTAAAAAAGCTTCATATGTCCTTGAGGTTCTAGTGGTTGATGTTCAAGTTATATCACCTTTTGCGCATGCTTCAAAAGCTACAACTTTTGTCTCGGTTGTTGCAATAGCAAGAACTTTGGCTTTTTAATACCACCACATGATCCGCTTTATAATGGGACATCCATACAAGTTCCTTAGTATTCCATTTGATCTTTATCAAAGGCAGGATACTTCAATTGAGACACTATAAATATGCAGATGCTACAAAGAAGAGTTGTTTATCTTGAGAAGGATTATTTTATGAAGAAAAAGTAGATTGAGGATTTATAACCTGATAACAAAGTAAAGGAGATAATAATCACGAGACTGAAGAATCAGATGTAGTTCATGTTTGATTATGTATGAAATTTGGAAAACCAAATGAAGGCATCATCTTCTAGGACTGTTGAAAAAGAGGTAGAGACAAGGCCTGAGAAGGAGAAAGAAGTAGAGGATGTGGTTAAGATATAGAAAGAAGTTGACAAAGAAACTAAGGTTGATGTGGTAGAGCCTGTTATTGAGATTCAGAATGTGATGATCGAGGAGGTTGTTCCTAAGAATTTTAAGACTGTATTTGTAGAGGAATTACGAATAATAGAGGAGGTTGTTAAGAATAAAACACATGATGATAGGTATGTGGATGTGGTTGATTATGATAGTGATGGTGAGGAAAGTGAAGGTGATTGTGGTGGTGGTGGTGGTGGTGGTAGTGGTGATAACAATGGCAAACCAAAAAGAAAGATGATGATGGTCTGGGTGATGATGGACAAGTGGGAGGAGAATGCAGTGTTGCGGAACCTTTCCCAAGACTAGAGCAGTCGGAGGCTTATGAACCTCTTGATCATGAGGTAGAAGCTTAATACGAGAAAGAATACTACACATTTCGATAACAACAAAAAGTAATTGATGATTTTGATGAAAAGTTTTAAGATTTTAACAATATAGATGATATTAAGGAGATATTGCATGTTGATTTCTATGGAAATAGTATCAAGGAATTACATGACCACATTAATCAGTCTAGAGCTACAACACAGAATGAATAATCTAAGGATTTGATAGGAAAGCATACACCTAAGGAAGGAATGTTTCTACCTACACCACCACCTAAAGAGAAGTGTTACATGAAGCATCTGAAGCTAGAAAGCACATACAACAATAAAGCACCTATCTTAAGTTGGATTTCTGATAGAAAAGAAGATATATGTGATCAAGAAAAGAACTAGGCAAATTGAATATCATAAAGATGAGCATGATTATCATACATTGCCTATAACACATCTTTATGCCTTGGGAAAAGTACATTTCTACAATCCAAGCAAAGCAACTATTGTAAAGCTAAGTAGATCAGGAATCTTAATTGGAGGGAAAACAAATCTGGCTCCAAAGGATTTAAAATGGTTAAAGAAAAAGTGCTAAAAGATGAATCCAAAATCCATCCAAACACTCCTTAGATTACTAGAGTAAGAAAATGGACCTTGAGCCTGGTTTATCGCCTAGACTTCATTCGGGTAAGTTCAAACAACCCTAGATAGCAAAGAAGATTCTTACTCATTCACTAGTGCCTTTTAGTAGTTTGTCAACACTGATGAGATGGATTTATGAGAAACAGTATAGACATGTTATTATCTACTGTGTTGATAAAGAGTATAGGATTGTTGATATTATTAATTATTAAAGTTTACGAACGAGGATATGCTCAAACTGCAGTCGTGTCCAATCAAAGCTAATGTGTCTTTCCATATTTAACTGTTTAATTTTGTTGGTTGTTGACAAAATGCATAAAGAAGAATATCCATGCTTATGGAGAAGATTACAAGTGTGATGATGTAGACTACTTATGACATTTATTTATCCAAGACTAGGGGATGTTGTATAGTTCACAAATAAAGGCTTGGGAATTTGAAATATTTATCAGGAAAAAACTCAAGATTATGTAAAACGTTAGGCCAAGTGAGAACTTTTGAAGTTGAAGCAAGGTTGTGCGATAACTTGGAAATCATTATGATTTGACATTTAAACTCGTGTTATAATGATGATTCAACATTCATTTTACGATTGTTGATGATAATCAATCGTTAATTGAGTCATAAAATGACTCCTTTCATTCCGATGTATGGTGTCACATTTTAATCAATAGCTTATCGATCATTATTTGAGTTGTATATCTTGAGTCTATAATCAATGTTCTTAAATGATACATATGATGAATAAACACCAATGATTCTATGATAAAATAAAGTGTAAGGACTAGATAATAGTTTATGACTCGCTATTGATATGATCTTTTCCTTATTAAAGGAGCACGAATATTTTTTGAGTTTGATTTATGATTGCTAGTAGGCGTTTTGGAGTAAGGAGATTTTCTGAGTGGGTATAAGGCCAACTGGGAAAGTCGGCATAAGGCCAATTGGGAAAGTTTTAAATATCATACACCATGAAGCAACTTTATTGAACTGCAAATCATATATCAATCTAAGTGTGCTCTAATATGATATAACAAATGAAAAGAGGAGGAAAACGTAGTGATAATCTACAAAGAGAGTTATCTCTTCAAGATGCAAGTCAATTACGTACACCTCTATATAGAAATATTACAATAGAAAATGGCAAATGTAAATACACAACAGAAGAAAAAATATGCTCCAACGACAACTGATCTAACACAAAGCACTTGCATAAACATCGAGAACTACATACAACTAACACACACTATAGGAAAGCTTACCCGAATGTATATAAAAAACTGCTAGTAAAAGCATGTTAAAAGCATGATATCTTTCTATGTTAGTATTGGTTGGATTTTGTTGTTTACATGCCTAAGGGATATTTCTGAGCAAATAATAGCCGCTATAGTCAAAGTTCCCATGAATATGAACAACCCAATAAAGCTTCGAACATCAAGACTTTGTGGAAGGGCTTCATTAGGTTGTGAATCACTAGAAATTCGAAATCCAATATAACTTTTCTTCATCTCCATCATAATATCACTTTCAGTGACATTTATGACCGCCCTTGAAAAGTTTTGTAATAAAGGTGATCCTCTAGCGAATGCCTGACATTTAACATGTAAAGTTAAAGAATATTTATGGGACGCATAGAAGAGACATAGAAATTGAAACTCACAAATGCAATTCCGGACTCCTGGTTTATTGGCCCAAACTTCATGTAATTAGAGCCGTATTTAGCGAGAAATAGTTCGATGTAGGGGAGCTCATCAAATATAGCATTTACTCTTCCGGTAGACAAAGCATTTTCATATTCTTCAATGCTTTTGAGAGGTAATAGGTTTGTGCCAGAAGAATTGTATTTTTGAATGATAAACTCTTTTATGAAAGAACCATCTTGGTATCCAATATTTTCATAACTTGATGGTAATCTGGGACGCATTTGATCTAGTGTTAACCATGCAGAAAGGGTAGCTGTGAAAATCTGAACTATTATAAAAATCATACTTAGCCACATAACAAGCACGACCTTAGTGTTCTTATTAAGTATCTTCCCTGCAAAATAATATCGTACATAAAATAAAATAAGTATATAGATTGTTTACATATCCTTCATCACTGGCTTGCTTCCTAGATATCATTTGCATATAAACTATTCAAATAATCAATGTAAAATTTGGTGGTTACATAATTAAATGTTTTCAATGATATAGTTGTAAATTTTTTTTCAACCACTATTTTTTAGGATTCACGAAATTTGTTAAAGGTTGATGAAACTATAAATATTCAAATAAAGTAGGTGTAAACTATAAAGTTTTATGAAAAATACCAAAACACATAGGAAAAGTTAAAATAATTTAAATTACCGAATAATTTAAAGTAAATATTTTATTAACCAAGGATTTTATTTGTATGGTATAAACTGTTGTCTATTGAGTCATTAAATATGAAGTTGTACATCTCAAAACAAGTAGGTACCTTCATGGAAAAAGAATGTCGATATAGGAAACCAGATGACCATTACAAGTTTTTGATGAACAGGCACTATAAATTTGGGGTTGCCAACACGATACTCTAGAATTGCAACCGCGAGTCCAATAAAGATACATATACCCACTATTGTAATCCATAATCTCCAGGAAAATGGTTTTATAAAAGTCCACAATGTTTGGTTCCATTCATGTGAAGCACGAACAAGCATGTAAACTTCAGAGCTCAAATAGGGGCTTGTGAAATCAACATATTGAGTTCGACTGGCACGTACCGTTACATCACCAGCTACTGCTTCACAAGCCTATAGGAAAAGAGATAAAAAATTTATGAGTTTAATTATATGCTTTATTAGATTGTATTTGTAGTTTCATCCTGGTTGTAAGGATTCCTATAAGTCTGATGCAGCCAAAACATCCAAAGTCTCTCTGCAACCATGCACTAAAGAACAGAAGTAGAAATGCTTCGGAAGTTTTACACCATGCACTAGAAATATTCTAAGTATAAAATATTCCGAAGCCAAGACCAATGTCGTCCGAAGCCAAAAGTGAAGTCTTCCGAAGCTTCAAAGACAAAGTCTTCCGAAGCCAAATAGTGAAGACAGATTTCTTTCGAAGACTTTCTGAGATATGCCTTTATTTGATGTACTTTACCATAAAGCTGGACCACCTTTCCGCTGCAACTCTGTAAAGTCACCAACTTACATGAGTTGGTGAAAGGTCCATGCTTTTGGTAACTGTACATTGAGGTCTTGGGTCCATGCTTTCTACTTTATGTACTTTTATAATTTTTGTAATATATTAGGATGTGAGCTATGGCATGTCATAGTCATAAGTCAAAAGGCAGATATGCCTTTTGACTCTACATTTGATTTTGTAGTTGTCTAGTCAATTGTATCCAGCTGGCCTTCAAAGTATGGCCGGTTGTAGGATGTAGTATAAAGTATCTCAAGTAATTGTAACTTTCTATCGATGCTTTGTAACTTGTAATAGAACTTGATAAGCAATATACAGCATTCTTGAAAACCAAATACTTGTGTTGTTTGCAATCTTGTTTTGTCTCACATTTACTTGTGTTCTTAGAATCTTTCATTAGCAAGTTAACCAGTTCCCTATTTGATCTATTAAGTGTTCTAAGCAACTCTCCTCATTGTGTTGTTGTGTTGTAAGTGCATACCCTTCACCGGTCCTGCATTTGGTATCAGAGCATTTCAGGCTCTTGATATAAGATCTCACTATCTTAAGATCCCTCACACACATAAAATACTTAACAACTCAAATGGCAGCTATAACCAAAGCTGATATGGAAACTGGAACTATGACAAAGTCTCCACTGATCGCTCCTGAAGACTTTGATACTTGGTGTCAAAGAATGGAAGGCTTCATCAAGTCTCAAGACTCCAGGATGTGGGACTCTGTTGTTGAAGGACCTTACATACCAAGCACCACTTCTGCTACTTGTGGTGGTATGATTCCTAAGGCTGTGGCTGATTACTCTGAAGCAGATAGAAAAAGAATAGAGATTGATCAAAAAGCCATGACAGCCCTTCAAACTTTTCTTCCAAACTCCGTCTACAGAGGCTTCAAGAAATGCAAAACTACCAAGCAACTATGGGAGGCACTGAAGCTGATGTATGAGGGGTCTACAGAAGCAAAGGAGAATAAGAAGGATCTCCTGAAGCAGCAGTTTGAAAACTTCACCTTCAAGGCAGGTGAAACCATGACTCAACAATACTTTAGATATGTTGAGATTGTGGATACTCTTATGGATGTTGGAGCAACTCTTGAGAACAGGGACATTGTAAGGAAGTTTATGTCCTCTCTTCCTAGACAATGGACACATTATTGTGTTCTTATCAAGAGGATTGAGAACCTTAAGACTCTTACTCTCACAGAGTTGTATGGTATTCTTAGTGGCTACCAGATGGAGATGAACATGCAAAACTCATCTGGTAACTCCAGCAATCAACTGAGTTCAGCCCTCCATGTGGTTGAAAGGGAAAGCATTGAACCACAACATCATCTTATATGCTTCCCTGACAACTCACAAAAGTGCCCTTTCATCACCTTCCCAGAGACTCCAAGAGAAAGCTACACTCAAGGAAGTCCTTTCCAAGAGACAAGTTCTTCTCATGCCTTTGTCTATGTTGATGAAACTTCAGGCAACTTTCTCTTCACTCTTGAAGATTTAGACTGTATCCATCCAGATGATCTGGAGTACATGGAGATAGTCCAGCGGATGGCTCTTCTCACTCATAGAGCCAAGAAGTTCTACAAGAAGATAGGGAGAAAGTTTTCAAGCAATGCAGGCAGTGGAAAGTTTGGGTTGGACAAAAGCAAAGTAAAGTGTTACAACTGTAACCAGATGGGACACTTTGCAAGAGAGTGTAAGGCACCAAGGACAAATGGTGGCCAAGCACAAACCAAACCAAACTACACTGAGAAAGCCCCCCAGAATGAGAAGCCAAAGCAGCAAGCTACAGTTGCTGTTGAAGAAGGAGGCTTTGACTTCAGTTTTCAAGTAGAAGATGCATCTCCAAACCAAGCACTCATGGCAGACCACGATGAAGCCAAGGTATGGGAACATCTTTGTACTCCTGGATGCATTGCTAAAGTTAATAGATACAGGTCCTATAATTTAGAAATGAGATCTGACCTTGAGTCCTTAAATATTTTAAAAGCTGATTTTAAAAGAGCTGAATATGATTATAAACTAAAGATATAGGACTTAGAGAAAACCATTTCAACTCTTAAACATGAGCATACAAACTACGGGACTCCGATCAAAGATCTCATTACTAAATTAACTGAATGTCAAGCTGAGCTTGTGATCAGCAAAGCCAAGGTAGAAGAATGTGTTCTTGAAGAAGAGACCTTCAAGAACATAATATCCTCATCCTTGCATGCAAAAGTTTGTTATCAAAATAAGTAGGGACTAGGATCTTGTGAGATAGCTCCTCTACACATAATCTTGTCTGTAAGATCTCCTAGGTGTGGAACTTGTGAAGATGAGCTTCCCTTTATAGATCCTGTGACTGAAGAGGATGGAGAGGAGATGGTGGAGAATGGCTCTGAGAAGAGTGAAGAAGAGCATTCTAAGAAGGGTTACCATCCCCTTGAGGAGAGCAAAGTTGTTGGGATGACCAAGTCAAGAAGAAAAAACTTGATCAGGAAGGCCAAAAGAAAGTCCAAAAAGGCTCAAGAGATCAAGGCTACCTTCAATTCTGCACAGAAACAAGTCTTCATCTCTGCAGGATTTGAAGTAGTAAAGGCTGAAGAAACAAACTTGAACTCCATCAACAAGAGTTCTAGTTCATGTCCAAATCATCCCATCATCAAGAAGAAGGCTGATCAGTTGTGCATTGCTGCTGTACAACCTGAACCATCCTGCTCCAAAGGTAGTTCTAATCCCACAAAAATTGCCACAACATCTGCAAAGGTGAAGATGGAGAAGGAAAGTGATCAAGTTCAGCCTTGTTCACAAAGAAGAACTCCTAGAAGGAAGAAAATGGATTGTGTTATGTGTGGGAGTACCTCTCATCTTGCTAAAGATTGTGTTTACAATCCAAGGAGTACTCTCCACATGACCAAAACTTCTAAGAGTTTGGAGAAGAAGAAGCAAGCTTCGGAAGGAAAATCTGTTTCCTTTGGAAGCTCCAAAATGAAGAAGAAGACAAGTGGAAACTTGCCTTCGGAAGAAAATTTGGTCTTGGAAGAAAGGAATACTTCCGAAGCACTGAAGCCTACTGCAGTAAAAGGAAGATCTTCCGAAGGGTCAGTCATCAAAACTTCCAAAGTCATTAAAACTTCTGAAGTATTGAAGGTCAAGTCTAAGCTTCCAAAGGTGGTATGGAAGTCAAAGAAAGACCAAGTGGCTGAAAGTTCTTCATCAACATCAGCAAATGATCCCTCTAGCATGACTATAGGATCAATTACTGTTGCATTGTCTTCAACTTCTTTTGATGAGCCCAAGACCAATGAGGCTTGGGTTTCCAAATGTAACTAATCATCTATTTTATGCGGGGACAGCTCAAGACAAACAAAAATGTATGGATCATTGATAGTGGCTGTTCCAGGCACATGACAGGCAATAGGTCACTACTCCAAAAGTTTGAAATAATTGATGGAGGACCAGTTGCTTTTGGAGGAGATGCAAGAGGTACATTATTGGAAGGGGCAAGGTCACAAATGGTAAGCTCAGCATTGAGAAGCTAAACTTTGTCAAGGAGCTTGGGTACAATCTTCTGAGTGTATCCTAATTTTGTTATCAGAGTCATAACATGCTCTTTACTGAGCATGAGTGCATTGTTCTCAAACCCGGGGTGGTCATTCCTCATGAGCACATCTTGCTCAAAGCCCCCAGGAAAGGGAACGTGTACAAGATGGACTTGCAAAAAACATCTCCCTCAGGAGAAATTTCCTGTTTTCTATCTAAAGCAAATAATGATGAATCTTTCCTCTGGCATAAAAGAATGTGCCATGTAAACTTAAAAAACATGAATAACTTAATTAAGAATGATTTGGTAACTGGAATACCAAAGAAAGAGTTTACAAGTGATGACCACTGTGTTCCATGCCTAAAAGGGAAGCAACACAAGGTATCTCACAAGCCAAAGGAAAGAAACTCCATCATTAAACCCCTACACTTATAACATATGGATCTCTTTGGCCCCACCAGTGTAATGAGTCTAGGAAGGACCTCCTATTGTTTGGTGATCACAGATGATTTTACAAGATTCACTTGGGTCTTCTTTCTTTGAACTAAGGATGAGACTCCTGAGATTCTGAAGAATTTCATCTTAAAGATTGAGAATCAATGTGATCACAAGGTCAAAACCATAAGATGTGATCAAGGAACTGAACTCAAGAATCAAATCCTTGATACATTTTGTGATGAAAAATGTATTACAAGACAATATAATGCTCCCATGACTCCTCAGCAAAATGGTGTTGTTGAGAGGAGAAACAGGACACTAATTGAAGCTGCAAGAACTATGTTGTCTGACTCTAAACTGCCCATCACCTTCTGGGCAGAGGCAATGAACACTGCTTGCTATGTGCAAAACAGAGTTTTAGTGGTTAAGACACATGGTAAGACTCCTTATGAACTTTGGCACAAGAGAAAACCCTTCATTGGTTTTCTCAGGTCATTTGGATGTCCTTGCACCATCTTGAATACCAAGGATCAAATTGCCAAGTTTGCTGAGAAATCAGATGATGGACACTTTATTGGATACTCTTCTCAAGCTAAAGCTTATAGAGTATACATTCTCAGAACTAGAGTAGTTGAGGAGTCAGTCAATATGACTTTCAATGAGCACACTCCCAGTGTGAAAGGTTCTGGTTCGGAATGGCTATTTGATCTTGATTTAGTTACCAACTGTTTTAACAAATCTTGTGAGAATGTTTCAGGATCTACAAATATATTACCAACAGGTGATCCTGACCCAAGATTTTAGCTAAGAAGACCCTCAGGTTACACATCTTCAGCTCCAGTGGTAACTATTCCTGCAAATGAAGCTTCTACCAGCACATCAATGACAAATCCTGCTGATGATTCTGGGATGCCTTCAAATTCCAGCTTAGAGGCACAAAACTCAGAAGAAGGAGCTTCAAATGTTGGAGAAAATGGTGGTGGTGAAAGTGATCAAGAATTTCTTGATGCTGATAACCACTGCATTGAAGACAACATCAATGATGTCACACACTCATTGGATCAAGTCAATCTTGATAAGTGTGGTGATGTGGAGGGTGAATCTTCTTTGCCAGATCAAAATTTCTCAAATCTAGATCTATCTAAGCAACTTGCTATGATCCCTCAGCTAAGGATCCATAAGTCTCATCCTACCACAAACATCATTGGAGATGTTGATTCAGGGGTGAGAATAAGAGGACAAACCCATGAAGCAAATGTTTGTCTTCACTCTTGTTTTTTGTCCCAGATAGAGCCAAAGAAAATTGATGAGGCTCTAAAGGATGAAAGTTGGGTTGAAGCTATGCAAGAGGAGCTGCTTCAATTCAAAAGTCAAAAGGTTTGGAACCTATGTCCTCTTCCTCAAGGGAAGACTATCATAGGAACCAAATGGGTTTTTAGGAACAAGAAGGATGATAGAGGACTTGTCATCAAAAACAAGGCAAGACTAGTTGTTTAAGGATATACTCAAGAAGAAGGAATTGACTATACAGATGTTTTTGCTCCTGTGGCAAGACTTGAAGCTGTTAGAATATTCTTAGCTTTTGCTACATCCAAGAATTTCAAGGTCTACCAACTTGATGTCAACTGTGCTTTTCTTTATGGGGTGATTAATGAAGAGGTGTATGTCAGACAACCACCTAGTTTTGCAGATCCTGATCATCCTGATTATGTTTGCAGGCTTGATAAAGCTCTATATGGCCTGCACCAAGCACCAAGAAAGTGGTATGAGACTCTATCTCAGTATCTCTGTCAACATGGCTACAAAAGAGGTACTATAGATGGAACTCTCTTCATCAAAGGAACAGGAAATGACATAATACTAGTTCAAGTATATGTAGATGACATTATCTTTGGGTCAACTAATCCAAAGCTCTGCAAAGACTTTGAGAAGCTGATGAAGGACAAGTTTGAAATGAGTGCCATGGGGGAACTCAATTTCTAGTTGACAATGGCATCTTCGTAAGTCAGTCAAAGTATGTACAGGACATACTTAAAAGGTTTAACATGACTGATTGTAAGGTTGCTAAGACACCCATAGCCAGAAATCACTCCCTTGGACCTGATCTTGAGGGGGAGTGTGTTGATGAACACCTCTATAAGGCAATGATTTGGTCTCTTATGTACCTCACAGCTAGCAGGCCAGATATCATATTTGGCACATGCATTTGTGCAAGATATCAAGCCAACCCCAAGATGTCACATCTGGTCACTGTCAAAAGAATTTTAAGATATCTCAAAGGTGCTCCATCACTTGGCCTTTGGTATCCAAAGAATTCTAACTTCAATCTTTATGCTTATATAGATAGTAACTATGGTGGTTGCAACATGACTGCAAAGTCTACATCAGGGGGATGTCAATTTCTTGGTGGAAGAGTAGTCTCTTGGCAATGCAAGAAACAATCCTGTGTGTCTGCATCAACTGCTGAGGCAGAATACTTTGCTGCTGCAAGTTGCTGTGCTCAAGTGCTTTGGATTCAAAATCAGATGTTGGACTATGGTTTTAACTTTAAAGAGACTCCCATCCACATAAACAACAATAGTGCTATCTCCATCACAGAGAATCATGTGCAGCACTCAAGGACAAAGCATATTAACATCAGGTATCATTTGATTAGAGATAACTTTGAAAAGGGATTAATAAAACTAGTCAAAGTTAACACAAATGAACAATATGCTGATCTGTTCACCAAAGCTTTTGATGAGCAGAGATTTAAATATCTTGTATCAACTATTGGGATGATTAACTTTGAATAGCTTTTCTTAAAACTTAATCATATTTATTTCTAAAACCTGTGTGTCCTAAGTTGTCTATTATATCACCTTCATAAGCCCTTGTTTTCTTTGGAAGAAAAATCTTTTCAAAAAAAAACTTTTCTTAGATTTTTGAAAATCTTGATTTCTTCGGAAGATTCAAAATTACCTTCGGAAGTAGTTTATGTCTTAGTAAACAAATAATTGCTTCAGTGATTTTACCTTCGGAAGAAATTTCTTGAAATATCTTCTGAAGCTTAAAATCAACTTAAGTACTTTGTATGTTTTCAAAGAACTAGTTTCTTCCGAAAGCAATTTACCTTCGGAAGTATTTATTCTTCTTGGAATAAAATCTCTGAGTGTAAATTCTCTTCCGAAGCAAAATTCTCAAAAACCTTTGAAATCTCTTCCGTAGCCAATTTGCCTTCGGAAGCTTTTTCTTCAGAACTTCCGAAGCAAATAACCTTCGGAAGATGTCTCGACTTCCAAGAAAACTACTTTTTGGGCAAAAGTAAACTACTTTTCAGAGGTGGGACTGACATCCGGATTTCAAAGTTTATCCTCTTTCATTAACTTTGTCTCAAATCCTTTTCACATAAATGCACAACGGTTCCCTCCTCTTTCACTATCTTCCTCAATCACACTATTCCTTAAACCTAAATTCTCCCAAACCGTCTTTTGTCCTTCATCTTTCTTCATCCTTAAGCTTCTAAAATGCCCAACCTAAACATCAGGAACAACCCAGATTTCTCCATGCAACTTCACAGGCAACATAACCAAGTTGCTCTGTTAAGCTCTGAGAAAGATGAATGTTTCTCAGAGATTTGCCGTTTCTTAGCTCTATCAAATTACTCCACCTCCCTGACCATTGATCATACTCTCTATGAGGATCATCTGCTTGAATTTTGGAAGACCTGCCAAGAGGTCATTATGGATGGGGAGAAGGCACTGTCTGCCACAGTGCAAGGGAGGACAATCTTCATCACTCCGGCCATCATAAACACTCATTTGCAGCTGGATTATGAAGAAGGTGAGTTGTCCTTCCCAAAGGAAGCTGTAAATCATTCCTTTGAGCAGATGGGGTATGAGGGAGATTTCTCTGTAAAGACCTTTAGGAAAGCTAAGGTCTCATCCCAGTGGAAATACCTGCTTCATGTGGTTATCTACAGCTTGTCAAACAAGCATGGAGGGTGGGACCAGATTCCTGAGGATCTCTCCTTCATAGTACATGGAATGGTTCAAGGGGTCAAGTTCAGGTACTCTCAATTTGTTTATACAAATTTGCTTGCTAACTTGGACTCCTTAGAGTATTATATGTTTCCTAGATATGTTCAACACATTCTCAACTGTGAACTGGGCTCACAGTTGAGGGAAACATATAATATTCTTAAATTGGGACAGATAAAGTCCGACATCTTTAAAATTATGAAGAAGTCAACTATAGGCTTCTCAGGGGTAGAAACAGCTCTAGGTGACAACCTTGCAACACAAGCTAGTGTTGAACCCACACCTTCTACCTCTCAACCACCAAAAAGGCCCCAAGTCACCCTCACCTACCAAAGAAAATCCAAACGAACCCCTGCTCAAGCTATTGAGTCTGGGCAGGCCCCTATATACTCACCCATACAGGAGGAAGTGGACACTAGAGCTCCCACTTCCCCTGAGGAGCAAACCACTCCCATCTCTTCAACAATCAGGACTGAGGTTCCTCATGCTCACCCTGATGAGTTCACAAGCCCAACTACCTTAAGCCTTCACTCTGAGTCTCAACACTCAAGTGAACAACCTTCAGGGGACAGTTACCATCCTCAGCCAATAGACTAAATCAACCCATTCCCAACCTCTCATTCTATACCGATGAAGACTTAGGTTTCAGTGGGTACCATGAGTCTCTCTACTCCTCCCTTACTCAAAGAGAGATGAGTACTCCTGAGTCTCCTTTGTCTTACCCACATCAGTCATCCATAACTGAGGTGGATACTTCTGAACCTGTTCAGGATATCCATATGGAAGAGGCTCTCAGTTATGCAAGTGATTACATCATTAAGACTTCAACCATGGCAACTCAGCCCATTGACACCTCAACTGAGGATGTCAATGTGCAGAGGAAATCCAGCAGCCAAGAACCTGAGGCTGGTGGTGAGAGAGAGGACTTTGGTCCAATCATCTCATCCCCCAATGATTCTTCTGATCAAGAAGAGGGGAATCTGAGACTAAAGGTGCAAAAACTGTCAAAAACATGCTCCTATTTAGTCTTTGAGGTTAGTCACCTTGAATCTCATGTGACTATCTTGCATAATAGGGTCAATGATCAGCAACTTGAGATATCTTATCTCAGGGAAAAACTAGCTTGGATACCTTTAAGGAGCTCAACCAGGAACACAAGAACCTGTGAATGTGGTTGACCTAACCTCTAGCTCACCTATGCAAGAGGGTGATGCTACCAAAAAGGGGGAGAAAGTCATTACAGTCACAGAACCTGAGAGTTCTTCAGGGAGTATGGACATTAAGGATTCACCATCCTCACTTGCAACTGTGCATACTCAGCAACTTCCTCAAGTTCATATTAATGTGGACATAATTGACTTTGTCATTAGAAGTCTCTTTGAGGAAGGCATTCCAAGGGCTGTGTCATCTCCACCTCAAGGAACTTCAAACTACATTATTGGGTGGAGGTATGATGCTGATAGAAGAGCCCTCATTCTTTACAGAGTTCAAGGGCAGCAAGAAGTGTTTAATTTTCAGACTTTGGACTACTATGAAGGTCTTGACCTGATCAACATGCCACTTGTCAACCCAAGCAAATCAAGACAAGCTGACAGGTTAGCACTCAGGGTTCAAGACAGAATTACTAAAGAGTTCAGCCTTAGAAGGAGACAAAGGCAATCAGGTAATGTCATTGGTCAACTGGATGCTAAGGCAGACCCTGAGATTAGCTTCAAAGGGAAAACCTTGGCTGAAGGCCCAGTGATAGAGCCTGAGAGCCCTGTCACACCAACAACTGCTTCAGAAATTCATTCCCTCAGTGAAACACCTGCTGGTGAAGGTGTCTCACAACCTCTCTCTTGCCAGAACTTGGATGCTACACCAAGCAATAAAGGCCAAACCTATCCACCCTGAGTCACAAAATGGGTGACAAAGGGAAAAGGATTTTGACTCCTGAGAAGATTGAGGAGGAGGAGAGAGAGAGGAAGAGGAAGCTAAGGGGAGAAAGTTCCTCTGGGTCTTCAGGATTTATGCAAGCTGCAATCAGGGCTCCCCCCAGACCAAACACTCAAGAAGATGAGTTGAGGGCAGTCAGGATTACTTACCTGCATACCAGGAACTATGACATAGATGAGATTATATCTCTCCCCTTAGAGCAATTAAATAAACTGGCTGACATGGAAGTGTCAAGAGAGATGAAGGAAAAAGAGGATGCAAGATTACTTCTCCAATTCAAAGAAGAGAAGAGACATAAAGGATTATACAAGCATGCTCCAACTCTCTCCTCAGTTCAGGAAAGTCATGTGCAAGAGGATGTGGCTGCTACACAAGAACCTCAGGTAGACAAGGAAACAGATAGGCAAAACATGATCAACTACCTGAGTGCCACAGGTCTCTACCAGGCATCTGCACTTCTTCCCTTGTCCTTTGAGTACATTGAGTTTGAGTATCTCAAACAGCTTTAACTTCAAGTGCTCAAAGAACAAAAGGCAACAAAGAGAAAGACGAGGGAAGATGCTGCAAAGTCAAGAGCTATCATCCAAAAGAGTATGAAAAAGTCTGCTGACAGACACAGGATGATGAGCTTCTTGAAGCTGTATGGATTCTCCGTGTCACACCCCAACCATGACGGCGGAAACGTCGAAGTGTGAGGGTTAAGATTGTTCACAGCCACATAACACTATGTTAAAATATAAATGCCATTAACCAATTGTTTTTCAAACATCACAATCATTCACGTCTTACAAGAAACAATAAACAAAGAAAAAGAATCTAATGTTCATTTAAGCCTAGGTCCGTATCCTAAGCTTAAGAATTTCTTCAATCATCATTAAACTTGCACATTACCTGAAACATGTTGAAAATAAAGTCAACTAACAAGTTGGTGAGTTCTCATGGTTTTAAAATACAATAAGTATATATCATGAGAAAGAATGTGGCAATTCTAGTCAATGGTCACAAGATAGTAAGTATATAGAACATGCATAGTTACAATCAAACCTTGACTGAATAATATGAATAAGCATGATTAGCTAAGTGTATTTGGTTCCCTAGTGCACAAGCATACGGCTCCTAGGAGCCGGCAATCCCTCGGCTTTAGCACCAAATAGGCTTGTCAGGCCCAAAGATCTAAGACTTTGCCAGGCTAGTTATAGTTAATGATTGCACACGTATGTCACATCTCATATACAACTTAACATATTCAAATAACCACGACTATGTAAAGAATTTGAACGTGCGTAATAAGTATCAAAGCGTGTATGAGTTTGTTTGTATAACCAACATGTTTCACCCCGAAGGGTGTAAAATATATGTAAAATGGGGCATAAGAACTCACATGATAATAAGAAGACTTGAAGATGAAATAAGAATAACCACGGATAAAATTTCCAACACAAACGTCACAAGGCACCTAAATAAGAATAAGGTAACGCGTTATAATCGGTTTGATGATTAGTTGTTTTGTTATAAGGTTCTTAATAACGGATTGAATAGAGATTGACATCTATTTATTTCGTGTTATTAAGGTGAATCGAGTTTAATGAAATGATGATAATTAGATTTATTGCGCGAAGGCGAACAGCTAATATAAGAAAATTAATCGTACATTAAACCGATCTATGAATGTTTTATTGATTGTAATAAATCAAGTAATAAATAATTATATATATATATATATATATATATATATATATATATGAATGTATACATACTTTGATATGTTTATATAAATATAAGAATATATGTAAGTAATTAATCATTCTTATTGTTTGACAATGTATATATATATTTTACAATATATGAATATATAAATATATGAATATATTTTACAATATAAGATTATATTATGTGAATATATGGATGTAAGAATATATGTATAAGTAAATTATTTAAATTATTTGTCAATAGTTACATGTATATATATATATATATATATATATATATATATATATATATATATATATATATATATATATATATATATATATATACATGCATATGTTTTAAATAATCACACAACATTGTTTTAAATCATTTAAACTAAGGGAAGAAAATACTAAAAATGTATTTTGAATTTTAAACATATTAATAAAACTTGATAAACAAAATGAATAATTAACTAAATAAATTCTGAATTTATAAAATCATTTTAGAAATTTTCAGAATTAATTAATTTTTTAGAAAAAGAAATAATTAACAAAAGAAAAAAATAACACATAAAACAAAAGAAAAGGGGAAGGAGGGGGTTGCCGGGGTCGAACCCGGGACCTCCCCTAAGGGATAAGGTGCGGGAACCAGTGAACCAGGGCCATGGCCTTGGTTCACTTTCGGTTTGTTTTAACTTTAAACCAGGCTTCCCCGTTTCCCCCAAATCCGATGAACCCTAGGTTCATTGGATCCAAAATTGACCCTCGATTCGCTGTTAATCAGTCGAATCATCATAGGGCTTTTGATCATTGGACCAAATCGAGCAGAATACAGGTTTCAATTACCTGTTTAGATGAGGATTAGAGGGTTCTTCGATCTCGAGTTACTTCTGGTGTTCTTGAATTGGGGTTTTCTGAATTTGTGATTATTTCGTGCAATTGAGGGTTTAGGGAGTTTAAGGACTTCAAAATGAATCAGTAGACCCCTTTATATAGTATCAATTCATTGGCTTCGAGCGTATCACTCTCGGTTTGAAACCGCGTACGAATTTACCAAATTCGGGAGATTCTGACTGTAAATTTACAAAATTTAAGTGATTGATTAATTGATTCGACCGCGTATTAGCTTTAGGTGTGATTGATTCGGTTCAATTTAGGAAAATGGTTGAGATTTGATTCGGATTTGCACCTAATTAGCGTCGTTTTGATTTGGAAAGGTTGCAACGAGCGGGAAACACAAATTAGGTGAGGATTCGAGTTCGAAATTTGAAACCGAGGGGTTTGGGCGGTTTGTTTGGGTCAAAACAGTAAGAATCGCAAGGTTGTAGCTTCGCCGGAGCTCGGCCGGAGCTCCGGTCGAAGCCACCGGACTGCGGTCAAGGAAAAACCGAATGTTACACATTCAGTCCCTGAGCTTTGGGCTGTTGGTCAAAACGATTTATATTGATTTTAAGTTTGAAATTTTGCAGAACACCCCCTTGAACTTTGGTTTAAGGATTTTCACTTTTAAACACTATTATTATTGTTATTATTATTATTAGTATTATTGTAATTATTATTATTATTATTATTATTATTATTATTATTATTATTAGTATTACTATAATTATTATAATTATCATTATTGGTATTATTATTATTTATTATTATTATTATTATTATTATTATTATTATTATTATTATTATTATTATTAGTATTACTATAATTATTATAATTATCATTATTGGTATTATTTATTATTATTATTATTATATTATTATTATTATTATTATTATTATTATTATTATTATTATTTTATTACTATTATTTTTATTATTAAATTAAACCTTTACTAACGAGGCCACGCATAAACATAAATAAATAAAGACCGAAAATTACAGGATGTTACAGTCTCCCCAACTTGAATTAATTTCGTCCCGAAATTAAAAAATAACGAAGGTTACAAAAATAAATCAGGGTAAGTCTTCCTCATATGATCTTCACGCTCCCAAGTGAATTCCGCTCCCCGCTTGTTTTCCCACCGAACCTTTACTATTGGGGTCGTAGAGGTCTAGTCTTCTTCATAATGCGATCCATGATTTCGACGGGTTTCTCAACGAAATGTAGGGACTCGTTGATCTGGATGTCTTCCAACGGTACATACAAGTTATCGTCGGCCAAACACTTCCTCAGGTTCGAGACGTGGAAGACCGGGTGAATTCCACTAAGGTCGGAGGGTAGTTCTAGTTTGTAGGCCACTCTCCCGATTCTTTTCAGAACCTTGAAAGGTCCTACAAACCTCGGAGCTAACTTACCTTTCCTTCCAAAACGAACCACACCCTTCCACGGCGAGACCTTGAGAAGGACCATCTCCCCAACTTGGAATTCTAGTGGCTTGCGACGTTTATCGGCATAGCTCTTCTGTCGACTCCTAGCCGTTTCCAAGTTCTTGCGGATGATAGCAACCTTATTGGTCGTCTCTTGTATGAGTTCGGGACCGGTGATAAGACTTTCGCCCATGTCGGTCCAGCAAATCGGTGAACGACATTTACGACCATAAAGGGCCTCAAATGGTGCCATTTGGATGCTTGAATGGTAACTATTATTGTAGGAGAACTCCGCGAGTGGTAGGTGTGTATCCCAGTCACCACCAAAATCGAGAACACAGAGACGCGACAGGTCTTCCAGAGTTTGGATCGTCCGCTCGGTTTGACCATCAGTTTGGGGATGGCAAGCCGTACTTAAATCCAATTGCGTACCCAAAAGTTCTTGCATAGAAGACCAGAAGTGAGAAGTGAAACGAGCGTCTCGGTCGGATATGATATGAAGAGGCACACCGTGACGGCTTACGATTTCGTCGATGTAAATCCGAGCTAATCTTGATGTCTTATACGTGTCGCATATGGGTATGAAATGTGCCGACTTAGTCAATCGGTCGATGATTACCCATATGCTATCGTGCCCACGAGGTGTCCGAGGTAGTTTGGTTATGAAGTCCATGGATATCTGTTCCCATTTCCACATGGGAATTTCGGGTTGTTCGAGTAATCCACTTGGGCGTTGGTGCTCCGCTTTAACCTTCGTGCATGTAAGACACTTAGCAACGTAGGTTGCTATGTCCCGTTTCATTCCGGGCCACCAATATTGACTCCGCAAGTCCATATACATCTTATCGGAGCCCGGGTGGATAGAATAGCGAGTCTGATGTGCTTCATTCATGATAAAAGCTCGAAGATTATTGTGTTTGGGGATCCAGATTCGGTTCGCGAAATACATCAACCCATTGGCTCTTGCTTCCAGTTGGGCTACAAAATTGGGCTCAAGTTCATCTTTCATACTCTCCTCGCCTTGTACTGCCTGCTGGGCTTCTCGAATGCTTGACTCGATGTCACACTCGATCCTCAAGTTTTGCAGTAACACTGTAGTATTGTGAACATCAAGTCGGACTTCAGTATCAAACTCTCCCAATGTATCGAACCACTGCCGACGGTCGCGAATCTCTTGAACGGAGACCATCTTTTGGTGCGTCTTTCTACTCAACGCATCGGCTACGACATTTGCCTTGCCGGGGTGGTATCGGATGTCGCAGTCGTAATCACTAATTAGTTCCACCCAGCGACGTTGCCTCATATTGAGATCCTTCTGATTGAAAACATGTTGGAGGCTCTTGTGGTCCGTGTACACTATACATTGCGTGCCGTATAGATAATGTCTCCAGATTTTTAAGGCAAAGACCACCGCTCCGAGCTCGAGATCGTGCGTCGTGTAATTTACCTCGTGAACCTTTAATTGTCTCGAGGCATAAGCTATGACCTTTCCTCGTTGCATAAGAACACAACCAAGGCCTTGTTTCGACGCATCGCAGTATACCGTGAAGTCGTCATTCCCATCCGGTAGGGCCAGAATAGGAGCATTGCATAACTTGTGCTTCAATGTCTCAAACGCCTCTTCTTGTTCGGCTTTCCACTCGAACGGCTGGTTCTTCTGGGTCAAGAACGTGAGTGGTTTTGCGATTTTTGAGAAATTGGCAATAAATCGTCGATAATACCCGGCTAGGCCAAGAAATGATCGAACTTCCGTCGGCGTTGTGGGAGCCCTCCAATTCTTCACGGCTTCCACCTTTGCAGGGTCGACGTGAATTCCTTGACTATTCACAACGTGCCCTAAGAATTGTACTTCTTCCAGCCAGAACTCGCATTTCGAAAACTTCACGTACAGTTGTTCCTTCTTCAACAGATTGAGGATTTCACGAAGATGGAGTTCATGATCAGAGTGAGACTTGGAATAGATAAGAATGTCATCGATGAACACAATGACAAATTTATCTAGGTATGGCTTGCACACTCGGTTCATAAGGTCCATGAAGACCGCAGGAGCATTGGTTAAGCCGAAAGGCATAACCATAAACTCGTAATGCCCGTACCTATTGCGGAAAGCAGTCTTTGGGATGTCGTCGTCGTGGACTCGCAGTTGGTGATAACCCGAACGCAAGTCGATTTGATTGCGGCTCCTTGGAGTTGATCGAAGAGGTCGTCGATACGAGGAAGGGGATACCGGTTCTTGACGGTTAACTTGTTGAGCTCCCGGTAATCGATGCACATGCGAAATGACCCGTCTTTCTTCTTGACAAATAAGACAGGTGCACCCCAAGGAGAAGAACTAGGACGGATAAAACCCTTCTCGGATAATTCCTGGAGTTGGCTAGAGAGTTCTTGCATTTCAGATGGTGCTAGTCGGTAAGGTGATTTGGCCACGGGGCTCGCTCCCGGGATCAAGTCGATTTTGAATTCAACTTCCCGTACAGGAGGTAACCCACTAAGGTCGTCGGGAAATACTTCAGGGAATTCTCGTACAATTGGAACATCCTTGAGTTCATTCCCTTTGACTTTAGTGTTGACTACGTAAGCCAAGAATGCTGGATAACTCTTACTCAGGCACTTTCGAGCTTGAGTGCATGACATAAGCTTGAGTCTTTTGGAAGACCGTTCACCGAACACCTTCAACGTGTCTCCGAACGGTAAGGGTATGCGAATGCACTTCTCAAAACAAACAATCTCAGCATGATTCTTCGATAACCAATCCATGCCAATAATAACGTCGAAACTCCCGAGCTTCATAGGAATGAGGTCGATAAGAAATTTATGATCGTCGAGGCACAATAGACAATCACGGATGACCACGTCGACGGTGATCGGTTCTCCATCGGCAACTTCAACAGTGAGAGGTCTTCCCAAATTCGCACGAGGTTTAGCAAGTATCGGTTCGAATTCTAAGGAAACGAAACTCTTATCGGCACCCGAATCAAATAGTACGAAAGCATAGGTATCATTAATAAGAAACATACCTGTGTAGGTTTAAAAAGGCACTTAGGCATAAACCAGGGATTTTTTAGAGGAATTCTACGGAGATAAGGTTGAAAATTACGTACCGTTCACTACATCGTTGTTCGCCTGAGCTTGGTTTGCGTTGATGTTGAAGGCACGTCCACGAGCTTGTGGAACATTGCCCACAAGACGAGGGCACTGGGGTCGGTAGTGACCCGGTTCTCCGCAATTGTAGCAGGCCCGATTTTGTTCCGTCACTGCGTTCCCCATTGCTCGGCGACATGTTGCCACGAGATGCCCGTATTTGCCACATAGTGTGCAGATGCGACACGGGAGATTCCCCGGATGATGGTACTTACATGTGTTGCACAAGGGTAGAGGGCCTGCATAAGCCCTTGCCACGGGCACTTGTGCTGCCGGTGCAGTCCCGGGAACACACTGTCGCTGGGGTGGCTTAGGAGTGGCCACGGCGTAGTTCCGTGCCGGTACAAACTTCCTCTTTTTGTTATCAGCTCTAACCTCCTTGATCTCTTCAGGGACCGTCTTCTCAGTTTTCTTGACACCCTTTGCAGACATGGTGCCTGCTCGGATGTGATTCTCGGTCAGCTGTGCAGTGATAGTGATAGCTTCCTCCAGGGTTGCGGGTCGGCTACCCACCACGGCATCCTGGATTTGGGGCGGCACACCCTTAATGAATTTTTCCACATTCCGTGAGACAGTATCCACCATGTGTGGCAGCAGTATACTTAGTTCATGGTGACGGGTAGAATATGCCAGATGGTTCCCGCCATCCTGTTTAAGGTTCCAGAATTCCTCCTCCAATTTTTGAATTTCACTTCTCGGACAAAACATGGCAATGGCTATGTTCTTGAATTCCTCCCAAGTTAAGGCCAAGATCGCGTCGGGGCCTCGGTTTCTCTTTTCACTGTTCCACCACGTAAAGGCCCTTTGCTGTAGCATACTGGTGGCATACCTCACTTTGAGTGCTTCGGGGCACTCACAGTTGACGAAAGTGTTCTCCATACCTTCAAACCATTCTAGGAGACCGGTGGCGCCTTCCTTGCCACTGAAACTGGGAGGCTTGCATGAACTAAAGTGCTTGAAGGTGCACTTCTGGTTGTTACGACCTTGGTTTGCACTATTTTCGCCTTGGCCGTTGCTGTTGTTTGCGACGTTGGCGATCATGGTGCTGCTGAGTTCAGCCACCATAGTCGGGATGACCGCAGCCATTTGCCGGGCAATTAAGGCGGCAAGCTTACGGCCGGATCTTCCTCGGGTTCCTTGGTAACGAGACATGCTGGAAAATATAAATTGGATTAAGATCGGTTAAAAGGGTAATAAGGATGGACAGTTAAAGTAAGAATCATGGGTTGTACGGAGTGATTCCATTTGATGACGCATCATCATTTGAAAACGTTGACACGTCAAGATGAATTGACCCATTCGCCTCAGAAACTGGTGTATGTTGGCCATAGTTTATCACTCATCCCGGAAATCCCCAGGTAAGCATGACTGGTCCCGTAGGATTTATACGAAATGCTTACCTTAGCCCGAGGGCCTTTTGCCAGGAAAACCAGAATACAGGTGTCTATGTACCACACTAGTTCTATGGTTCATGGAATCAAAAATCTTGATGAGATATTTATAGAATTAGGCCTTGAGTCTAAGAAATTTTTCTATCAATAAGTTCTACTTAGAGACGAGGAAGGATTTAAGTAGTAGCAATTGTCGGGGAGAATCAATGTTTATTATAAGTCTAGGGAGACGAGTAACAATATGTAATCATGCAGATAGGCATCTATGCTAAGGCATCACATTGCACATAATAAGGCATAGCGTTAGGCAGCATGCAAACAATATGTATGTATTCATAAGAATACTTTTCTATAAGGATCATGCATAAACTATAGTCTAGGTCACCATTTCTAATAACCTAAATCCCTATAGTTATGGGCTCTGATACCAATCTGTCACACCCCAACCATGACGGCGGAAACGTCGAAGTGTGAGGGTTAAGATTGTTCACAGCCACATAACACTATGTTAAAATATAAATGCCATTAACCAATTGTTTTTCAAACATCACAATCATTCACGTCTTACAAGAAAACAATAAACAAAGAAAAAGAATCCAATGTTCATTTAAGCCTAGGTCCGTATCCTAAGCTTAAGCATTTCTTCAATCATCATTAAACTTGCACATTACCTGAAACATGTTGAAAATAAAGTCAACTAACAAGTTGGTGAGTTCTCATGGTTTTAAAATACAATAAGTATATATCATGAGAAAGAATGTGGCAATTCTAGTCAATGGTCACAAGATAGTAAGTATATAGAACATGCATAGTTACAATCAAACCTTGACTGAATAATATGAATAAGCATGATTAGCTAAGTGTATTTGGTTCCCTAGTGCACAAGCATACGGCTCCTAGGAGCCGGCAATCCCTCGGCTTTAGCACCAAATAGGCTTGTCAGGCCCAAAGATCTAAGACTTCGCCAGGCTAGTTATAGTTAATGATTGCACACGTATGTCACATCTCATATACAACTTAACATATTCAAATAACCACGACTATGTAAAGAATTTGCACGTGCGTAATAAGTATCAAAGCGTGTATGAGTTTGTTTGTATAACCAACATGTTTCACCCCGAAAGGTGTAAAATATATGTAAAATGGGGCATAAGAACTCACATGATAATAAGAAGACTTGAAGATGAAATAAGAATAACCACGGATAAAATTTCCAACACAAACGTCACAAGGCACCTAAATAAGAATAAGGTAACGCGTTATAATCGGTTTGATGATTAGTTGTTTTGTTATAAGGTTCTTAATAACGGATTGAATAGAGATTGACATCTATTTATTTCGTGTTATTAAGGTGAATCGAGTTTAATGGAATGATGATAATTAGATTTATTGCGCGAAGGCGAACGGCTAATATAAGGAAAATTAATCGTACATTAAACCGATCTATGAATGTTTTATTGATTGTAATAAATCAAGTAATAAATAAATATATATATATATGTATGTATACTTACTTTGATATGTTTATATAAATATAAGAATATATGTAAGTAATTAATCATTCTTATTGTTTGACAATGTATATATATATTTTACAATATATGAATATATAAATATATGTATATGAATATATGAATATATTTTACAATATAAGATTATATGTATGTGAATATATGGATGTAAGAATATATGTATAAGTAAATTATTTAAATTATTTGTCAATAGTTACATGTATATATATATATATATATATATATATATACATATATATATACATGCATATGTTTTAAATAATCACACAACATTGTTTTAAATCATTTAAACTAAGGGAAGAAAATACTAAAAATGTATTTTGAATTTAAACATATTAATAAAACTTGATAAACAAAATGAATAATTAACTAAATAAATTCTGAATTTATAAAATCATTTTAGAAATTTTTTGAGAATTAATTAATTTTTTAGAAAAAGAAATAATTAACAAAAGAAAAAAAATAACACATAAAACAAAAGAAAAGGGGAAGGAGGGGGTTGCCGGGGTCGAACCCGGGACCTCCCCTAAGGGATAAGGTGCGGGAACCAGTGAACCAGGGCCATGGCCTTGGTTCACTTTCGGTTTGTTTTAACTTTAAACCAGGCTTCCCCGTTTCCCCCAAATCCGATGAACCCTAGGTTCATTGGATCCAAAATTGACCCTCGATTCGCTGTTAATCAGTCGAATCATCATAGGGCTTTTGATCATTGGACCAAATCGAGCAGAATACAGGTTTCAATTACCTGTTTAGATGAGGATTAGAGGGTTCTTCGATCTCGAGTTACTTCGGGTGTTCTTGAATTGGGGTTTTCTGAATTTGTGATTATTTCGTGCAATTGAGGGTTTAGGGAGTTTAAGGACTTCAAAATGAATCAGTAGACCCCTTTATATAGTATCAATTCATTGGCTTCGAGCGTATCACTCTCGGTTTGAAACCGCGTACGAATTTACCAAATTCGCGAGATTCTGACTGTTAATTTACAAAATTTAAGTGATTGATTAATTGATTCGACCGCGTATTAGCTTTAGGTGTGATTGATTCGGTTCAATTTAGGAAAATGGTTGAGATTTGATTCGGATTTGCACCTAATTAGCCTCGGTTTGATTTGGAAAGGTTGCAACGAGCGGGAAACACAAATTAGGTGAGGATTCGAGTTCGAAACTTGAAACCGAGGGGTTTGGGCGGTTTGTTTGGGTCAAAACAGTAAGAATCGCAAGGTTGTAGCTTCGCCGGAGCTCGGCCGGAGCTCCGGTCGAAGCCACCGGACTGCGGTCAAGGAAAAACCGAATGTTACACATTCAGTCCCTGAGCTTTGGGCTGTTGGTCAAAACGATTTATATTGATTTTAAGTTTGAAATTTTGCAGAACACCCCCTTGAACTTTGGTTTAAGGATTTTCACTTTTAAACACTATTATTATTGTTATTATTATTATTAGTATTATTGTAATTATTATTATTATTATTATTATTATTAGTATTACTATAATTATTATAATTATCATTATTGGTATTATTTATTATTTATTATTATTATTATTATTATTATTATTATTATTATTAGTATTACTATAATTATTATAATTATCATTATTGGTATTATTTATTATTTATTTATTTATTATTATTATTATTATTATTATTATTATTATTATTATTATTACTATTATTTTTATTATTAAATTAAACCTTTACTAACGAGGCCACGCATAAACATAAATAAATAAAGACCGAAAATTACAGGATGTTACACTCCGGAAGGAGATTTGGCCCTATGTCTCTATCCACAATGGATGAGCATATGAGGGTAATCAAGCAAAAGATCAATAGTGGAGAGCTGATTGACTTATACTCTCCTCCAAGTCAAATCCCACCTGAAGTGGAGATTAAGGTTGAACGACCTGAGACAACACAACCTGGACCTCCTACTGAGCCTCAGCAAGCTTCATCTTTTGATCCACAGCAGGGTCAAAATCCCTCTCCTTCTGAACCTGTGAGGGAGGAACACCCAACTGAGAAAGACAAGGATGATCAATAAGGTGTTGCAAACCAGTCTTCTCAGTTAAAGTCTTCTAAGAGGAAGAAGATGATGGCTTCTAAACCAAAGTCTAAGAAGAAGAAGCCTGAATCATCCACCTCTACACCTCAGGCTGAGTCAGATCAACCTGAGGAAGTGCATGAAGAGGCAGCCCAATCAACTCCAATTTAAGTGGCTCCTCTTGCAGCTGAGACACCCATCTTATCCTGGACCTTCACTACTAATCCAGAGAGATGGCATGTGATCAGAGATCAAGGTGTTGAGAATGTCTATACATGGAAAGACGTAATCAACTTACCTCTACATGATCTCTTTGAGATGAGAAGATATTATGAGAGTCTGAATGATCCTGACCATCTAATGAAGAAGGGTATGGTCATCATTGTGCTGAAGACTACAAACATCTGAAGATCTACTAAATGTTTTGGTAGCATCAGCCTAGGGGGAGTTTGTAAGGATTCCTATAAGTCTGATGCACCCAAAACATCCAAAGTCTCTCTACAAGCATGCACTAAAGAACAGAAGTAGAAATGCTTCGGAAGTTTTACACCATGCACTAGAAATATTCGAAGTGTAAAATCTTCCGAAGCCAAGACCAATATCTTCCGAAGCCAAAAGTAAAGTCTTCCGAAGCTTCAAAGACAAAGTCTTCCGAAGCCAAATAGTGAAGACAGATTTCTTACGAAGACTTTTAGAGATATGCCTTTATCTGATGTACTTTACCATAAAGCTGGACCACCTTTCCACTGCAACTCTATAAAGTCACCAACTTACATGAATTGGTGAAAGGTCCATGCTTTTGGTAACTGTACATTGAGGTCTTGGGTCCATGCTTTCTACTTTATGTACTTTTATCCTTTTTGTAATATATTAGGATGTGAGCTATGGCATGTCATAGTCATAAGTCAAAAGGCAGATATGCCTTTTGACTCTACATTTGATTTTGTAGTTGTCTAGTCAATTGTATCCAGCTGGCCTTCAAAGTATGGCCGGCTGTAGGATGTAGTATAAAGTATCTCAAGTACTTGTAACTTTCTATCGATGCTTTGTAACTTGTAATAGAAATTGAGAAGCAATATACAACATTCTTGAAAACCAAATACTTGTGTTGTTTGCAATCTTGTTCTGTGTCACATTTACTTGTGTTCTTAGCATCTTTCATTAACAAGTTAACCAGTTCCCTATTTGATCTGTTAAGTGTTCTAAGCAACTCTCCTCATTGTGTTGTTGTGTTGTAAGTGCATACCCCTCACCGGTCCTGCCTGGTCATGTTGTTTATTTCCAACTACAAGATTTTTGCATAATTTTTTTCTAATTATAAATCCTTAGTTGTATTACATAAACAATTAATTACTTATATATCATTATCATGTCATGTCCTAAGACTGCTATAAGGCCTTTTTATTTATAGTTCATCACCTACTATATCCATATGTGAATGTGACAATCTAGAGTAGTTAATTTTTTCTCAATGTGTGTCCTTGTATTTAATATTCTTTTGACCATGGGAGATTAGTGTGAACTCTTTTGTCTCTATTTAACAAACTTTTAACATGCATTTTTCTAACAACTATACTACAAAATACATAAAAAAAATTTCTCTAAATCAATCTAAATTTTGACATATGTATATGTCACATGTTGTATTTTAACCATGATAAGATGAATAAATATGATTCTATAAACATAAGTATTGATATAAATATTGTTAGGACAACATACCTTTCCTTCAATGTGTTTCATAAGTTGATCATATGTGCCATTACTTCCTCCTGTCTCATTAATGAAAGGCTTGAAGATAGGCTGAACATTGAAAGGTGACAAATGTAATGCATAGCAGAATATGACTATTGAGAATCCACCTTCAACTTTAGATTGTTGGTTAACTTTAACAAACTCAGTAAAACCTGTTTTCTTAGGAACCCACACAACTAGTGTTTGGCATGGATCGTATCCTTGCTTGTTTATCTTCCACTTTGGCCCTATAATGTCTTTTATTCATAGTAAATATGAAAACTACCAAAAGTTAGTATTTACTATTTGATTACATAATAATGCAACAAAAAGCACCTTAACTATGGGTGTGTAGTAGAAATGTTTTTACATGACATATGCTAATTTTGTTGAGTAGATTTTTAATTATTTGAGGCACTTATTTCTATGGAAATTGATATTCATTATGTTAAATACTTAAGCTATAGATTCTATCTAGAGTAAAATACATGGATGCTCTAGTGGTTTAGCTTATCTTATGGACTCTGTTCTTAATGTTTAGAAGTTTACAAATATAGTCCTCAACTATCATGCTTGGTTTCATCCATGGAATTCACCCCATGGTGTCATCATTTCTTGTTTCAATTTAAACAAGATGATCAAGTAAATGATTACACATATCAATTTAAACAAGAGTACAACACCATTGTTTCTAAGAAGGATAGTGTAATGAAACAAGATGCATAACCAATTTTCAGCTTGTCCCCACATGCACTGCCCCATGCCACCACAATTTTTCATACCATTGTTGACCTGAACTCCAATACTAGTAAAAGTTCACTAGGACCAAAACTATAACTTATGGAAATTTTATCAATATACAAGGGATGAATGATCAAAAACCATTCATTAGACTCTTTCAATCCAAATTTCACATTTGATGTTTAAAGTGTATGGGTGAAGAAAACAATTGTGAGACCAATTTTCAAGTTGAGACAACAACTGTTCAAAATGATGGTCACTTTGGTTTCATCTCCCACCACCTAATTATTTATATTTCCCCTTTTTGATTTTATCATTTATCATCTTCAACCAACGAATATAATTAACTTATTTTACATTCTTTGCATATGGTTAAGAAGAAGATTGTTTTTGTTTGAATTTAAATTTCTTTTTAAAAATAAAGGTAAAATGGTAACTTTCCATGAATTTTTTAAAAAAGCTAACATATGTTATCTTTTTGAACTCTAGATGAAAGCAAACATGATAGTTAGAAATTATATGTATTTTTTAACTTTTAGAGACAAACTCTATAATTTGTCTATAAAGCCTCTCACAGGTATGCTACAATTAAATAGACCAGGGTTATTGTATAATCAAAAAGATAATATGGACAGTGTTAGAAAAATCATTTAAATAAGAAGTTTACCCTCAAAATGAGGTGGATAGAGTGGAAAGAGTGTATCCGAGCCAAGACAGGAAAGAAGACTCACTGTAAGTATACATATAAGTTTAAAATAATGCTAGATTAGTCATAATTATATCAACTATGAGGAAAGAAGAATGAAGTTTTACACTCAGGGGTTTCCATCCAAGGTCCGCACCTATATTGAGGCAAGAAACTAAAGGATAGAATCTTCGATGGAACAAAACAAGATATTATTTAATGATTTGTTGGAGAATCTGATTTTGAGTAATCGAAGAATAGGTGGGTTTGTGGTGTGAAGAGGACCAGTGAGGATAAATCCGAGTCCAAGTTCAAGGAGATAAAAGTGGATAATTCTAGGGAATGAAGACAATATGTAATGAGCATGATGGTGGATGTAGGATTAGGAAAAATCTTTGTTACCGTTGCAACAAGATGGGTCATTCTACTAAAGACCGCCCAAGAATGGGTAAGTGCTATAATTGTCATTCACTAGTCATTTTAGGCGAGACTATAGGAAGACTAAACAAAATGGTTCCGGTGGTGACAAGAAACATGATAAGAGAGCTGATGATATGGGAAACACAAAAGCTAGAGCATTCACAATCAGTAGGGAGGAAGGCTAGATTCAACCTAATGTGGTGTCTGATAAATTCATATTTAATGATGTGTTTGTCTCTATTTTATTCGATTATGATGCAAGTAAAAGTTTTATTATAACTTTATGATGCAAGTTCTTAACTATGTGGGTAAAGATATATATAACATTTTGAAGTAGAAATTATCAATGGTAAGACAGTTAGGATAACAAAGGCAACACATACGTGTAACATAGAATTAGAAGGTAATAGGTTCCATGTTAGGTTACATGTTATGATGTTAGGTGGGTTTAATATAGTTTTGGGTAGGAATTAGTTAACCCCTTATGGGGTTAATATTGCATGTCATGATAATATGATTCGTTTAATAGCACCACATGGTAGTTTAGTTACATTTTATGGCAATAAAGCTACACGGTTCCAAAGATAATTTTAATGATATACGCAACAATGTTTATACAGTGATGGTGCAAAGTCTATCACGCATATGTAAATGATCCTATAACCAAAACATTATAGTTGACAAATGTACGTGTGGTGTGTGCTTTTCCTAATATGTTCCCTAAGGACCATCCTAGAGTACCACCAAAGCGGGAGATAGAGTTTTAGATCGACTTGTTGCTAGGAGCGATTTGCGTTGTTTGAGCATTGTATCGTTTAGCTCAGTCAACACTGAAAGAGTTCATGACCTAGATATATGAACTTCCTAGTAAAGACTTCATTAGACCGACCACTTTTCCATGGAGTGCTCCGGTGTCATCTGTGTATGTGTATTGACTATAAAGAGTTGAATAAGCAAACAATATAGAAGAAGTTCCTGTTAACTATCATGATCAACCTAATGTCTAGTTGTCATTAGTTAATTGTTACAAAGCATGATATACCAAACAGGATAAATAGGATATCGACCGATGCTTGACAAATCAGAGATAATCTTTATAGATGATATCCCCTACTAAAAAACAAAGGAGACCATGCTTATTACAACCGTTATGTTTTGGAAACCCCAAGGAAAGAGAAGTTGTATATATGGTTCTTAAAATATGAATATTGCCTATGCAAAGTGTAGAATCTGGGTAGTTGATCAACCTATACAGGATAATTATTGATCCTGTTAAAGTTGAAGTGGTTATGCAAATTTAGTTCTAGTAAATGACATTTAAGATCTTAAGCCACCTTAGTATGATGGGTTATTATAGGAGGTTCATCCAAAAATTTTTAAGAATTTCCTCGCCATTGACAAAGTTAACAAGAATGGGCGTAAATTTTAAATTGAGACACTATAAAGAAGACAAATTTCAAGTGTTAAAGAAATAATTAAAACAAGCACCGGTACTAGCCTTGCTAGAAGGAAAAGAAGAGTTGGTTGTCTACTCAAATGGTTCTTATCAAGTGTTGAGGTGTAAATTGATGTAATGCATTAGAGTGATAGCTTATGCTTATCATTAGTCGAAGATTCATGAAATTAACTACATGCCATGATATGGAGCTAGTAGCTTTGGTATATGCATTAAAAATATGGATACACTATATGTATGATGCTATGTGTACGATCTTCACACACCATAAAAGCTTAATCTATTCCGTCAAGCATAAAGATATCAAGATGAGGCAAGAGACAGTGTTTATAGTTAACAAAGGATTACAATCGTGAAATTAATTATCACCCGGGCAGAGCTAAGGTTAGGGCCAATGCCCTTAGCCGCAAAGAGAGATATGAATGAATCCAAGTGAGATGTTATTAGTTAATTGTGACACCTAATGTGAAAAAGTAAATTCATGAAATTTAAGACAGAATCCTTAATGTGCAATCAAATTGACCATGAAGGAATGAAATGATCGACCATAAATTTGGAACAAACTACCAATAGCATTGAAGCAAGATACAGGCGTATGTGGATTCTTTGCAAGAAGAATCCGAGAATGAAGATTTTAGAAAAATCTCACAAGACCTAATACTCAATTCCTTTGGGTACTAATGATGTATTAAGACTAAAAAAGGAATTTTAGGGGTATAGGATGAGAGTTGATGTGGCCTAGTGTGTTGTAAAATGTTTGACCTGTTTGCAAGTATTAGAAGCTGTGTGGTAAGATCTAACCTTTGGATAAACTTGAATGGAAATGACAACATATGAAGTTGAATTTTAAAAAAAAGTTGTCTCATACAACAAGAGTCGTGATATAATTTGGTTATAATAGACCAACTTACGAAGAGTGCTCCCTTTCTACCAATTTGAGAGACATATAACTCGGACCGGTTAGTCGAGCTATTTGTAAATGATATAGTTGGTCTTCATGATGTACCTTTTGTCAATTGTCTGTTATAAGGACAAAAGGTTTACATCTATGTTTAGAAAGAAGTTGCATTATGCGAGAGAACTATAGTACATATTAGTAAGGCATACCACCAGCAAACAAATAGTGAGTCAGAAATGACCATTTAAGCCATAAAAGACATGCTCCGAGCATGTACTAATTATTTTCATGGGAGCTAGGATTGCCATTTTCCATTAGTAGAGCTCTCGTACAATTACAATTATCATGCCAATATTGGTATGTCGTCTTATGTGATTCATTACAATACAAGAAGTAGATTCCCCATATGTTCGGGTGAAATCAGACAAAAAGATTAGGGAGCACAGAAGTTATTGAAGCTATGAATTAAAAGCTACAAAAGATTAAAATTAATATAAAAGTTACCAAAGACAGACAAAAGTCTTACGCGAACACATGACATAGACCAACTGAATTAAATATTATGGATAAAGTAATGTTGAAGGTTTAACCATGGAAATAAATCATCATATTTAAATCAAGGATAAAGCTGACTCCGCGTTCATCATATCATGATGACAGACTGGTTAATGTTAAGGAGCTTGTCACTATTGATAGGATAGAGAAACGATCAAGGAACAAGGTGATACAAGAATTTAAAGAGCAATGGAGATAGAGGAAATGCTCGAGAGTCACTTAGGAGTTTAAGGAAGAGACGAGACAACAGTATTTGCAGTTGGTCGACAAATAACAATTTTAGAGGATGAAAGCTAAATAAAGGGATTGACTTTCAACATCACAGTTAATGGAATAAAAATCAAGTCAATAGAAAAGAAGGTTTCAATTTCAATACAAGTGGGGGGATAAAAGTGGCAAGATTGGAAGTTATGCCCTAAAAGCCCCCATAAAAGGAAAGAACTTCCCATGCTCCTTCCTTTTGCGATCAACTATTTCTAAAAAGGTAAAGAGAGAGCTTTGGTACTAGAGATAGAAAACAAGGATACTAGCAAAATGTCTAAAAATTTTGTACGCTTTTGTCTAGATCTATTTTGGATCTTTGTATAGACACAATTATAAGTCAAATAATATTATAACAATGACATGTTTTCCTGCGTATGATATAGATCTCAGTTATTGTCCTTGGTTCTAGGGTTTTGCTCGTCATTCTTAAAAACATGAGTTCTAAGTCCCTATTTTCATATGGTTTATGTTGTTTTTGGGCTAGTATGCACATCATGATAGTATTATTAATGATTAAAAAGATTTTTTATGTTAATGTTCATATGTTTTTTATGAGTTTTAATGATGTCTGCATGGATGAATAGTAAGTTTTAGTGTGAACCCTAAAATATAGTAAGCTTGATTATAAAGGTGTCATTAAATGGAAAGAATAAATGTTTGTAGATTCGGGTGGTTTCTACTCTCCCACATCTGATACCTAACCGTATGTGAGATAGTCAAAGATGATACTTCATCGAATATGAACTTGGATATAATTCTAGGTGTATAGTTCATCTGCATGTGTTACTGTTTACCAAAGGTAATATTTGGTCACTCGTATTTGATAGTCATCGATTATGATAGTACACTCACATGTAATCCTCACTCGGATTTATTGTAAGTGTTGACCTCATACACATGATAGTTTATTCAAACCCGATTGTATTCCCCCAAAGGTGACAGTTTTCACCCAAGGAGAAGTAGGTCAACCGAATCTGATAGTACACCCGCATTTGAGTTCACTTAGATATTATTTTATACGTAGTTCAACCGAGTGTAGCGTAGTTCACCCATATGTGTGACAGTCCACCGTGATTAGGTATCTCCTTTGGTCCGATCTACCTTTGTGGGGAGTGTTAAATATATACGTTAGACATTACACATAATATTATACTCTATATAATAACACACTTATGACTATAGTAACCTTTCAGATATTTTCTTTTTGACCATCGAAGTTTTTTATATTTTTGTTTTAGCCACCTATGTTTAACTCTTTTATAAAATGCACATATAATTGTGTACCAATACGTGTTGGTTTCTAATTGTGTAACAAACTAACAACTAACTAACTGTCATACATTAACTAAATTAATAAGTTACAACTAGCAGTACTTTTTTATAATGACTTTGAGTGTTTTGATTATTTAATATTCATATCTAATTTTACGAATATTTTATTTTTCTGTTTAATATTTATAAGTATCGTGTCTTATAAATATGAGGGGTATTCATTTGAGTCGAGCTTATTTTTATCTATGTTACGTTGTTATTTCGTTCAAGTAGATTTGATTGAAACACAAACATGCAAAAGATTAAAGGTGCTTTAAAATATTGACTTTTTCAATAATATTTTTTTTTGTATTCGGCTTGCAGCTTTTAAAGCATAATTTTTATAAAATTATGAAGTGTGTGTTACTACGTTCTTCTTTATATCAATGTTTCAACGTGCATTTTTTAAAACCGAGCCGTCGATGTAAAATTTATTCAAAACACCGATACAAGTAGGCGAAATCGAGTTTTGAAAATTTTAACTTCCCCGCCGCAGGGCGCGGATTAATCAACTAGTTATAAATAACAACTCACCAAAATGTATGATAGTAAGAGGTGTGAGTGTGATGGGAGCATAGTTAGTTGTTTTTAACCACCACCCTCTTAACTACATATATGAATGAAAGTATGGAAAATTTTATTACTCTATAACAGCAAACTTTCTACCACAATTTTATTTGAAAGGTTACAGAAACTATGATTTTTCTTTCACTTTAGGTACTAATAAGTATATTAATTGATATATCATATATGTGTTATATAATTAATATTTATTAGTTTTAGGTTCAACTATTGGAAGAGGTCAACCAATCAATCGTCTACAAAACAAAGTTGTAATGAATATTGAATCAAGTGTTTTGACTAGGTCTACCATGACGTGCACCTTTCTTGAGTCTGTTATATAATCCAAGTGTTTGGTTACACGTGTTCGTTCAATGTGGAAATTGATGTCTTTACAGGATATCTTATTTTATCGGGGCTTACAACAGGTAATAAGGACGTGACATTTGACTTCAATTTTTTAATTTTGGTCGATTAAGATTTTCTTATTATTATTATAATCCTTTGTTTAATTTGTAAGATAACCGAAACATATTTATAGATTATATCTAAATTTGGTATTTAAACTTGCGTGATGTTGATTTTAGTACATGAATAGTTGCTTAGTGTAACAAAAATATATTACAATCAGTTATATATATATATATACACATATATTTATATACATATATACACACACACACACATATATATATATATATATACACTTATATATAATATATATTAAAATACAACTTTAGAGCTACAGAAAACTTTCTAGGTTTATAGTCTGACCACAAAAGTTTGATTAATTGCAAAAAGATCGTTAAACCTATTATTTCAGTTTCTTTTATAATATTTTGATTAATAGTATTATTTTAAATCGATTTGAATATCATCATAAATTTAGTAATATTGTAACATAAGATTTCAACACTATAAAAAGAATATTTTAAAAATAAATTTACCAGTTTGGTATGTTTCTATGTTTTGATGATTAAATTTTATTCAAAACTGATCATGTCCACATTTCCGCGTAATTCTAGAGATTCAACTTATCTTAATCAACATATCGACGTGCCTTTTTTTCCATTCAACGTTGCCGGCGCAACGCGCGAGTCTTTATGACTAGTCCTTACAAAATCATGGTTAAGGTTGGTATAGTGATTAAAAAACTATTAGAGTATATTATGACATTTTACTATATGTTTTTTATTAAGTATCAATTAAATAAAACTTAACGTCTCTTAATAACACTACACAAATATAAATAATTTTTTTACTATTATTGTAAATTAAAAGTGTGGTTCTTAAAAAAATAAAAAGAGATTCAAATTTGAGTACAACTAATTCTTGTTTCATCTTCAAACATCGAATATTGTGAAAAGTGCTTATAAACCATTAAACTCCAACAAGAAAAAAACTATTAAGATAGGGACCAAAAATAGTAAAACTTATTAAGATAGGGACCAAAAGTAGTAAAACTTTATCCAAAAGACGAAAAATTATTATAAGTTTGTACGTTCATGTCCTGAAAGCAGCCTCTTAAATAAACATATAGAAACAATGCGCACATTAGGCCCAAACGACCTGACCACCCAGGTCCTCACGGATGCAATAGCCTCAGGTGCAAGGTTCGCCCTTTTATTTATCCAAAAGTTTGTGAATCGTTTATAAAACTGATAAAAATTTTCCTAATGGTAACAACATACCTGCGCATATATCTATTTGTCCAACATGACCTTTCTCCTCGATAGATAGTCTCCTAGGGCTACGCAATGCATGTCGCATGCTAGTACTCATCTTTGTTTTCCTTAATTGAACTCTTCTTGCATTTGTTTCCCCTCTTAACCTTTTATTAAATGTTACTCTTGACGCTGTCAGAAAATCAACAGCACAAAGAATCAAAATGACGAAAATAAAGGACACAATGTGCTTTTTGTGTTCCATAACATTGATTTAAGTGAATCTGTATCATCAGAAGTTAGTTTATATAGAGTGATTAGCATCTTAACATTCATTGACCTATTCTAAAGACTGGAGCAAGAGTATAAACTAAACAAATTAAGTGATCACGTAATAACAAAACCCACTTTCCGAGCAAATTCGATACTCATTAAAATACATTCTATCTAACCAAGCTTTTCTCTTAAATAAATATATGTGACTGACATATACTGGTTTAAATATTTTCAACCACGACCCACCGAAACTCTTTTGGCAGTTGTGCATTCTGCAACAACAATTTTCCCTGTTACTTATTGTTTTCTTCTTTTTGAAATTTGAAGAGGCGTAAGTATTCATTAGTAAGGCCATGTTAGAAAGGAATGTGGTGATTTATATAGTAAGTTTTAATACCTATACATGTCTAATTAAATAGAAACACAAATACTTACCATCTATAGACACTAATCAAGAGCACCCATGTAATAATAGTAAACAGGCTGGCTCTAGTTTAAAACATGTGAAACAATGGCTTTAAGCCCTCTTATTTTAAGGGCCCCAGATTTTAGAATGCTATTATCACAAATTTATAGTTGAATATATCTATAATAGTGTAATATTTATGATCGTAAAGAAGAAGAGAGAAATTTTTGGAAGAAGATA
Organism: Flaveria ramosissima; assembly: GCA_025215565.1. Classification (NCBI taxonomy): domain Eukaryota; kingdom Viridiplantae; phylum Streptophyta; class Magnoliopsida; order Asterales; family Asteraceae; genus Flaveria; species Flaveria ramosissima. The sequence goes on from CM046030.1 coordinate 21,451,692, forward strand.
CTGAGAACTATTTCACGCTTATGCTGTATTTTTATTAGTAAATAACGAGTTTGTCAAATACGCTCATAGTTTTTTCTGATGGGAATAAGCACATAGCTACTTCTCACTCTGTTACAAATAGATACAATCGCAACTAGTTTTTCAAATAGTTTAGCTATAAAAGTGGTTGCTAAAGTGCTCGATCTCAATCTCTCACTAAAGGTTTGATTGTAAGATCGATCACATAAAAACTCCAATCACAAAATCTCTAACAAATTTTCGAAGGAATTTCAGTCGTAAAATAGATCGCTAGATAATTTAAATTGCATGAAAGGGTGTTGCACCCTTTTGAGCCGTATTACCACCGAGGGCAAAGCCAAATCACAAGAGTCCACCCAAAACAATACTCTATAGAAAGCCAGACAAGGTCTTCTAGGGGCACACATTATTAAGGGTAACTTATCCGAAGCTAAAGCCTTTACCTCCTCCTTAAATTATGAACAAATTTCAAGCAATATAAAACATTAAAATATTCTTTTTGTTAAAAAATCATAGGATCAACATTGCATCATATCGTATTTTATAGAATATTTGGTAGCCTTAAAATCCTAACAATAAAAAGTAATGTTGCTACCATCAAAGAGATTTCTAGTCATAATCATAATATGTGATTGTTATGCAAAGGGTCAAGAGAGAAACCTCAGATGGGACCGTTACCCTTAGTAGAAGATGCATGTTGCAGGACCGTTTAAGGGAGGTCAATACAACCAGTCTCACAATGAGGAGAGTGTTAGAACATTTAACAGATCAAATAGAAAACCTGGACAATATTAAGATACTAAGAACAAAAGCAAAACAATGAGGCAGAAGTAAGAACAACAACAACTGAATATGGTTTTTCAAGGATAAAATATATTGCTCTCGAGTTCTTTTATAAATGTTACAAAGCATACCCATAAATACAAGGACCTGAGATACTTTATACTACAATCCTACAACCGGCCATACTAAGAAAGCCAGCTAGAAACACTAATCTAGACAACAAGATCAATGTAAAGTCAAAAGGCATATTGTCTTTTGACTAGTGACTATGAAATGTCATAGGTCACATCCTAATATATTACAAAAAGTATAAAAGTACATAAAATAGAAAGTTACAGACACCAGACCTCGATGTACCGTTGCAAAAGCATGGAGTTTTTCTCCAACTTGTATAAGTTGGTGAGTCTTCAAAGTTGCAGCAGAAAGTGGGTCAGCTTTATGCAAAAGTACATCAAAGAAAAACATATTCTTCTTTGTCTTAGGATGAAATCAATCTTCACTTCAATTGTTTCAGAAGACTTTGTCTTGAAGCTCCGGAACACTTAATCTTTGGCTTTGAAAGATTTGGTCTTTGGCTCCGGAAGATTTTACACTTAGAATATTTTCTGTGCAGAGTGTAAAACTTCCGAAGCAACTTCTACTACGTACAAAGTGCATGCATGCAGGAAGCACTTTGATTGTTTTGGTTGCATCAGCCTTTCTATAAACCTTACAACCTCCCCCTAGGCTGATGCTACTAAAACAGAGAAGTTCTTAAGCAATTGACAGTCCTTATTAGGATCAAGACCATTCCTTTCTTCATCATTTGGTCAGCATCCTTATGACGCTCATAATATCTTCTCATGTCATGGAGATCATGCAGAGGTAGATCAAGCATGCCTTGCTAGAAGTGGACATCTTGACCACCTTGATCTATGATGACATACCATCTGTCTGGATTAGCAATAAAAGTCCAAGACAAGATGGGTCTTCCAGATGCAAGAGGCTCTACTTGAGATGGAGTTGGTTGAACAGCCTCTTGTTGCACTTCCTCAAGATGCTCTGAATCGTCTTGAGGGTTGGAGGTGGATGCTTTTAGATTTTTCTTGGGTACACTCTTCAAAGCCATCCTTTTCATCGTCTTTGGAGTCTTTGACTGAGAGGGCTAGTCTTGAGTACCAGGTTGTTCAGTTGTACCTCTCTCAGTTGGATCCTTTTCCCACACAGGTTAAGAAGAATATGGAGTAGGACCCTACTGATGGAATAGAATATGAGGTTGGCTGAGATGCAGCTCTAGGTTTAGTTTTTGTTGTCTAAGTGGGTTCAACCTTAACCTCAACCTCAGGAGGAGCTTGGCTTGGTGGAGAAGGCTAGTCCACAAGCTTTCCCTTCTTAATCCTCTGCTTGATCACTCTAATAGGCTCATGCATGGTGGATAGAGATATTGGACCAAGCCTCCTTTTGGAGAATCCATACAGCTTCAAGAAGCTCATCATCCTTTACCTATCTGCAGACTTCTTGTGACTTTTTTGGATGATGGCTCTTGACTTTGCAGCTTCTTCCCTCATTTTTCTCTTAATAGTCTTTTGTTTTTTTAATGAACTGTTGCTCCAGCTGCTTAAGATACTCAAATTCAATGAACTCATATGATAGGGGAAGAAGTGCATATGCCTGATAGAGGCATGTGTCACTCAGGTAGTTAATCATGTTTTGTCTGTCAGCTTCCTTATCTACGGTTGGTTGTTCAGCTACCACAGCCTCTATCTCATGGCTTTCTTGAACTGCGGAGAGGGTAAGAGCATGCTTGTAAATCCGTTTCTGTCTTCTCTCTTCTTGATCTTGAGGAGCAACTCTACATTCGCTGCCTCATTCCTCTCCTTATATATTTCCATGTTTGCCAATTCATTCAGTTCTTCTAAGGGAAGAGAAATATTTCATCCACTTTATAGTTCCTGGTCCCAGATAGTTTATCCTGGCTGCCCTCAACTCATCATTCTAAGTGTTTGGCCTGGGGGCAGCCCTGATAGTAGCTTCCATAAAGCCTGAGAACCCAGTTGAACTTTCTCCCCTTAGCTTCCTCTTCTTCTCTCTTTCCTCCCCCTCAGCCTCCTCATGAGTCAATTTCCTTTTTCCTTTGTCACTCACAGGCCTTTATGACTTAGGGTGGAGAGAGCTTTGGCCTTCATTATCTGATGTGGTAGTCAAGCTCTGGCTAGAGAGAGGAGGTGAAGCACATTCATTAGCTAGTGCCTCACTGAGGGTACTGGGTGTTGAAGGGATATCTGTCTCAAAGTTCACAGGTTTAGCTACTCATAAAGGTTTCCCTTTCGAATCTAATCTTAGGGTCCACCTCAACATCCAGTTGACCAATAGTCTTACCTGCTGGCCCCTGTCTCTATAGTCTTGATCTTTTCTTGAACTCTTCAAGCACCCTCTCTTGAATCCTATCTGCTAACCTTTCAGTTTGTCTGTATTAGCTTGGGTTGACAAGTGGAAGGTCAGTCAGATATGTACTTTCATAGAACCTCATGTTGCAGAAGTTTAAGCTTTCATATTGCTATTAAGTTCTTGAGATTACTAGAGCTCTCCTATCAACATCATACCTCCATCCTATGATTAGGTTTTCAAAGTGATGAGATGGAGTAGGCATAACTCTGGGAATACCCTCCTCAAATAGGTTTTGAATGAGTGAGTCCACATCAATGTGAACTTAAAGAGGTTGTTAGGCATGGACAATTGCAAGTGAGGGTTGTGAATCCTCAATGTCCATACCCTGTGAAGAACTCCCAAGTTCTGTGATCGCTTGGACTTTCTCCCTATTTTTGGTAGCATCACCTTCTTGCATAGGTGAGCTAACAGTTAGGTCAATTATATCCACAGGTTCTTTTGTTCTTGGTTGAGTCCTCCTTAAAGGTCTCCCAGCTAGTTTCTTCTTGAGATGAGAGATCTCAAGTTTTTGATCATTGACCCTTCTTTCCAAGGTAGTCACCTGAGATTCCAAGTGACTAACCTAAGAGACTAAGTAGGTGCATGTTTTTGCAAATTTTTGCACCTTTAGCCTCGTGTTCCCCTCATCTTCATCAGAAGAATCATAGGGGGATGAGAGAATTTGACTAAAGTCCTCTTCCTCATCACTAAGACAGGGTTCTTGGCTCCTTGATTTCCCCTGCACATTGATAACTTCAAGTGAAGTATCAATGGGTTGAGTTGCCATGGTTGAGGTCTTAATGATGTAATCACTTGCAGAAGTGAGAGCCTCTTCCATATGGACTTCCTGAACAGGTTCAAGGAGATCCACCCCATTAATGGGTGAATGATGTGGGCTAGACAAGGGAGAGGAATGAGTACTCATCTCTCTTTGAGTAGGGGAGGAGAAGAGAGACTCATGGTACTCATTGAATCCCAAGTCTTCATCATCATTGAAATCAAGGTTGGGTATTGGTTGGTTAAGATTAAGAGGCTAGAGTTTTGAGACTTTAAGTAAAGGCTTAAGGCTGTTGGGCTTGTGAGTTCATCAGGCTGAGTATGAGGAACCTCAGCACTAATCATTGGGAGTGGTTTGCTCCTCATGAGAAGTGGGAGCTCCAGTGTCCACTTCCTCCTATATGGTTGGTGATATAGGGGCCCGCACAATCAAATGATACCTGATGTTGATATGGTTTGTCCTTGAGTGCTGCATAGGATTCTCTATAATAGAGATAGCACTATTGTTGTCTATGTGGATGGGAGTCTCTTTGAAGTTGAATCCATAGTCCAGTATCTGATTCTGAATCCAAAGGACTTGAGCACAACAGCTAGCAGTAACATTGTATTCACTTTCAGTAGTTGATGCGGACACACAGGATTGTTTCATGCATTGCCATACGACTATCCTTCAACCAAGGAATTGACATCCCCCAGATGTAGACTTTGTAGTCATTTTGCAGCCACCACAGTCACTATCTATAAAGGTATACAGATTAAAGTTATAATTCTTTAGATAGCAAAGGCCTAGTGTTGGAGCATCTTTGAGATATTTTAGAATCCTTTTGACAACAACCATGTGTGACATCTTGGGGTTGGCTTAATATCTTGTACAAATGCATATGGCAAACATGATATCAGGTCTGCTGGCTGTGATGTACGTAAGAGACCCAATCATAGCCTTGTAAAGGTGTTCATCCACACACTCCCCCTCAGGATCAGGTCCAAAGGAGTGGTTTTTGGTTATAGGTGTCTTTACAACCTTACAATAAGTCATGTTGAAACTACTGAGTATGTCTTGTACATACTTTGACTGACTTATGAAGATGTCACTATCAACTTGCTTCACTTGAATTCCCAGAAAGAAATTGAGTTCCCCCATGGAACTCATTTCAAATCTATTCTTCATCAGCTTCTCAAAGTCTTTGCAAAGCTTTGGACTAGTTGACCTGAAGATAATGTCATCTACATACACTTAAACCAACATTAAGTCATTACCCATTTCTTTGATGAAGAGAGCTCCATCTATAGTACCCTTTTTGTAACCATGCTGACAGAGATACTGAGATAGAGTCTCGTAGCACTTCCTTGGAGCTTGGTGCAACCAATAAAGAGCTTTATCAAGCCTGCAAACATAATTAGGATGATCTGGGTCTGTAAAGCCAGGTGGTTGTTTGACATACACCTCTTCATCAATCACCCCATATAAGAAAACACACTTGATATCAAGTTGGATGCAACAAAAGCTAAGAATATCCTAACAGCTTCAAGTCTTGCCACAAGAGCAAAAACTTCTGTGTAGTCAATTCTTTCTTCTTGTGTGTATCCTTGAATAACTAGTCTGCCCTTGTTCTTGATGAAAAGTCCTCTATCATCATTCTTGTCTCTAAAAACTCACTTGGTTCCTATGGTAGTCTTCCCTAGAGGAAGAGGACACAGGTTCCAAACCTTTTGCCTTTTGAATTGTAGCAGCTCCTCTTGCATTACTTCAACCCAACTTCCATCCTCTAAGACTTATCAACTTTCTTTGCCTATATATAGGATAGAAAACAAGAGTAGAGACAAACATTTTTCTCATGGGTTTGTCCTCTTGTTCTTGCCCCCTTGTCAACATCTCCAATAATGTTTGTGGTGGGGTGTGACTTATGGATCTTGAGTTGTGGGATCACATCAAGTTGAATGGAAAGATCTAAATTAGAGAAATTTAGATCAGGTAGTGAAGTGTCATCCACCACATCAGCACACTTATCAAGAGAAGCTTGACTTAATGAGTGTGTGACATCACTATCTTCCATGGAGTGATCGTTAGTATAAAGAAACTCTTGATCACTGTCACCACTACCACTTCCTCCTACATTTGCAGCTCTTTCATTTGAGTTTTGTGTCTATGAGCTGGAATTTGTAAGCATGGTTTATCAGTTGAGTTTGTCATGGTTGTCCTAATAGGAACTCCATCTGCAGGGTTAGTTACCACTGGAGTTGAAGTAGAATGATTTGTAGGTCTTCTCAGCTCAATCCTTGGGTCAGGATCACCTGTTGATAAGATACCTGTGGATCAAGAAACATTATCCCAAGACTTGTTAAAACAGTTAGTTACTAAATCAAGATTAAACAGCCAATCTGGACTAGAACCTTTCACACTAGGAGTGTGTTCATTGAAGGTCGCATTGGCTGTCTCCTCAACTACTCTAGTTTTGAGATTATATACTCTATAAGCCTTATCCAATAAAGGTTCCATGATCTGATTTCGTACCAAATTTGGCTATTTGATCTTTGGTATTGAAGATGGTGCAAGGACACCCAAATGACATAAGGAAACAAATAAATGGTCTCCTTTTGTGCCACAGCTCATAAGGAGTCTTACCGTAAGTCTTAACCACTAAAACTCTATTTTGCACATAGCAAGCAGTGTTCACTGCCTCTGCCCAGAAGGTGATGCGTAGTTCAAAGTCAGACAACATGGTTCTTGCAGCTTCAATTAGTGTCATAATTCTCCTCTCAACAACCCTATTTTTCTGAGGAGTCCTGGGAGCATTATATTGTCTTGTAATACATTTTACATCACAAAATGTATCAAGGATTTTGTTCTTAAATTCTGTTCCCTGATCATATGTTATGGTCTGGACTTTGTGATCACATTGATTCTCAATTTTCAGAATGAAATTCTTTAACTCAAGATTCTCATCCTTAGTTCTAAGGGAAAAGAACCAAGTGAATCTTGTGAAGTCATCTGTATCATCAAACAATATGAGGTCCTTCCTAGACTCATTACACTGCTGGGACCAAAGAGATTGATATGTAACAAGTGTAGGGGAGTAGTGATGGAGTTTCTTTCCTTTAGCTTGTGAGATACCTTGTGCTGCTTTCCTTTCAGGCATTCAACACAATAGTTATCACTTGTAAACTCTTTCTTTGGAATTCCAGTTACCAAATCATTCATAATTAATTTATTCATGTTTTTAATACATGGCACATTCTTTTATGCCAGAGGAAAGACTCATCACTATTTGCTTTAGATAGAAAGCATGAAACTTCTCCTGAAGGGGATGTTTCTTGCAAGTCCATCTTGTACATGTTCCCTTTCCTGGGGGCTCTAAGCAAGATATGCTCCTGAGGAATAACCACCCTGGGCTTAAGAACAATGCACTCATGCTCAGTGAAGAGCATGTTATGTCTTTGATCACAAAATTAGGATACACTCAGTAGATTGCACCCAAGCTCTTTGACAAAGTTTACCTTCATAATGTTGAGCTTACCATTTGTGACCTTGCCCCTTCCAGTACTGTAACCGCCAGCATCTCCTCCAAAAGCAATTGGCCCTCCATTAATTTTCTTAAAATTTTGGAGTAAAGACCCATTGCCTGTCATGTGCCAGGAACAACCACTATCAATGATCCATACATTCCTATTAGTCTTTAGTTGTTCCTGCACAAAAAGAGATAGTTAGTTACATTTGCAAATCCATGCCTTACTGGTGTTGGGCTTGTCAAAATGAGTTGAAGATAATGAAGTAGTAATTGATCCTATATTCAAGTTATGAGGACCATCAACTATTGTTGACGAAGAACTTTCAGTCACATGGTCTTCCTTTGTCTTCCACACTACCTTTGGAAGCTTAGACCTGACCTTTAGTACTTTAGAAGTTTTGATAACTGCAGTTCGGAAGATCTTGCTATAACTGCAGCAGGCTTTGGTACTTCGCAAGCATTCCTTTCTTCCTAGACCAACTTCTCTTTCGAAGACAAGTTTTCACTTGTCTTCTTCTTCACTTTGGAGCTTCCTAAAGGAAAAGACTTTCCTTTCGAAGCTGGCTTCTTCTTGATTTTCTCAGAAGTTTTCTTCTTGATCATATGAAAGTACTTTTAGGATCGTAGAGGCAATCCTTAGCAAGATTAGAAGTAATACCACACATGACACAATCCATTTCCTTTCTTCTGAGAACCTTCTTTTAGGAGGAAGGCTGAAATTGATCACAATCCATCTCTATCTTTATCTTCACAGACAATGTAGCAAGCTTTCTTGGGTGAGGCCTGCCTTTGGATTTGGATGGTTCAGGTTGTGTAGCAATGGTACACAACTGATCAACCATCTTTTTGGTGCTGGGATGGTTTGGACAAAACCTAAAACTCCTGGTACTAAAGTTTATAGTTGAGTCTTTAGCCTTTACTAATTCAAAGCCTGTAGAGATAAACACTTGTTTCTGCTTAGAGTTGAAAGTGGCCTTTATATCTTGAGCCTTTTTTGACTTCCTCTTGGCTTTTCTGATCAAGTTCTTCCTCTTGGACTTGGTCATCCCAACTTGTTTTCTATCCTAAGGAGCATAGTGACCCTTCTTAAGATGCTCTTCTTCACCCTTCTCAGAGTCATCCTTCACTATCTCCTCATCATCCTCTTCATTTATGGGACTCCCACATCCTAGGGTCTTGAGACTTGATGAAGCCTTCCATTATTTGGCACCAAGTGTCAAAATCTTTAGGAATGATCAGTGGGGACTTTCTCATCGTTTCGGTTTCCATATCAGCCTTTGTGTGAGCTGCCATTTGAGATGTTAAGTGTTTTAGGAAACGAAGGGATCTAAGATGGTAAGATCTTACAATCAAGAGTCTGGAATGCTCTGATACCAATTGCAAGACCGTTTAAGGGAGGTCAATACACTAACAGATCAAATAGGGAACTGGGACAAGATTATGATACTAAGATTACAAGCAAAACAATGTGATAGAACTAAGAACACCAACAACTGAATATGGTTTTCAAGGATAAAGTAGATTGCTCTCAAGTTCTTTTACAAGTATTACAAAACATACCCAGAAATACAACGACGTGAGATACTTTATACTACAATCGTATAACCAGCCATACTTAGAAAGCCAGCTGGAAACACTAATCTAGACAACAAGATCAATGTAAAGTCAAAAGGCAGATTGTCTTCTGACTAGTGACTATGACATGCAATAACTCGCATCCTAATATATTACAAAAATGATAAAAATACATAAAGTAGAAAGTTACAGACACAATACCTCAATGTATAGTTGCAAAAGCATGTACCTTTTCTCCAACTAGTATAAGTTGGTAAGTCTTCAGAGTTGCAACAACAAGTGGGACAGCTTTATGCAAAAGTACATCAAAGGAAAGGATATTCTTCTTTGTCTTCAGAAGAAATCAGTCTTCACTTCAATGGCTTCGGAAGACTTTGTCTTGAAGCTTCGGAAGACTTCATCTTTGGCTTTAGAAGATTTGGTCTGGCTTCGGAAGATTTTACACTTAGAATATCTTCTATGCAAAGTGTTAAACTTCCGAAGCAACTTCTACTATATACAAAGTGCATGCATGCAGGAAGCACTTTGATTGTTTTAGTTGCATCAGCTTTTCTATAAACATACACATGTCTTGTTATTTAAAAGGACCATGGGATTTTAGAAACAACAAAAAAAGTATATTTTTCTTAGAATGGTGTGCTAGCATCACAAAGGTCTGCTTTGTGCTAATAACTCACCGGCCTACTTTGTGCTATCATCTAGAAGGCTGCTCTATGCTAACAACTCACTAGTTGTTCATAAGCCTCGCTTAATTGCTGGACTCACTCAACAACGCTAACTTTTGTATACATGTCATGGAAATCCAAGCTTTGTTGAATTGATGCTTGAGCATGAAAAGGCACCCGGATCAAAGACTAGCATATCATTCTATGACTCTTTTTTATGAATTATGGATGTTATTCAATGAATTCTATTTGATGTCATAGTTTAGCTAAACATGACTTGGTTGTTGATTGAATGCTTTTGTTTCCACTGCATTAATGTTATAAAAATTTCCCTTTAAGAATAACGATTATATTCATGAAACCATCTATGAGGCCACGGGGAAATTGGGCCTTAAATGATAAAACGAAAATTTTGACAGAGTTATGATATGACCAGCTATGCTATATAGAACAGAGTGTTAGGTAATCAAGAAATCGCAAGCACACAAGATGGAGATAGCAAATATAATGATGCTCAGGTAGATGTGTAGGTACACTATGTTAGACATGATTATGAATGGGGTTGTTAGATGTAGCTTAAGAGTACCTGGCATTATCAATAAGACAAAGAGCAAGATTAAGATGGTTTGGGCATGTTAGGAGGAGACTAATAATAACACCGGTTAGAATAGTCGAGAGACTCAATATAAAGGGGAGAAGAACTAGAGGCAGACCCGGACTAACTTGAGAGGAGAAAATCAGTCAAGATTGTTGGAGTTGCACCTCTCTAAGAATGTAGAGATGTAGGAATAAGGTTAAAGACATCTAGAGGATGTCATATTGGTATCTTATACGGGTCTCAGTCTTTAACCACTATATCTTAGTACAAGATTGTCTATATTGGTGTGTATATATTCTTTGTTGAGATTTGCATAGTGATGCATTAGTAATCTTGAATAATAGTATTCGGTATATGACTTTGTTCACTAGCAATAATGATTGCTTAGTATTTTATTTACTCATTTATTGCTATTGTATGCTTCTAGTTTGCTTCTAGTGGTAAACTGTTTATCATATGGTATGTATTGTGTTGTCTTTGCTTCATATTGAGTGATATGATCTGATTATGTGTACTGGGGTTGAGGGTCTCACTGGTCCAGTCTCTCTATCCTCTCGGATAGTAGTAAAGTTTTTCCACATCTCTCCCTCCACATATCCTATCTGTATACTTGCTATGGATGAGATAGAGTAGATATGGTTATCATTATGGTATGTTTTTGCATTCCAAAATCAACAAAGTCTTGACAATTTCTATGCTTTCTTTAAGAGAGGTTTTTAAGGAGACAAATATTTGTATATTTTAACATTTTAATTCTATGCTTTTTGTGTATTCTTAAAATAAGATGGCGGGTTGTTCAACTTATCAATGCCATCAGACACATCTATACTTATTAATAAAAAATATATTTAGTGTCACGTGTCATTTTCTTAGGACTCCATTCTTTTAATTTCCCGTCTAAATATGTATCTATTCTTATTTATAGTCATAGTTTATTTGAGTAAATTAACTATTGCTATAATTACAAAGAGATTTCTTTTTTCTAAAATAGTGTATATAAAATTTATTTACTAAATAGGTGTTTAAGAAAGTGTTTATTTTTCTTACTATTTTACTTTAAAATAATATTATTTAAAATGAGTCAAGTAAGAAGGTTAATTAATAACATTATTAAACCATTTGGTTCATATGTCGTAACTGAAAACAAAAAGTTTTTCTAAAACATATTTTTGTTTTTTTTTAATTCACTGAGAGTAAATTTTAAATCTTTTGTTCATATAGAAAAGATAAAATTTTTCATCTATAATTTTGTTTTAATTTCACAAAAAGTAGGCACATTGTAACACCCCAGAAATTCAGCCCAATTAGAAAACCTAAAGTATTATAAGGCCCGGATTGATTTGGGGTTGCCAGAGAAAACCTAGATAAGAAACCAATAATTTGGCTCATTTAAGGCCCAATACATGTTCACAAACTAATTAAATAAGTTATCATAAAATAATAAGTCGTTATGTGACTCGAAGTAAATACAGAAAGATCCAAACTAAACAGATTTAAAGCCCATAGCGGGTAAAGTTCGGTAATCTAACGCGTACTAACATATGATTTTCATCAGAATGACCTTATAATGGCATATATCCTGAAAAAATCATTATTAATCATGATGCATATTGTAGATAAAGCTACCTAAAAGGTTCTACATCAATCGTGCATAGTAACTGAGATAAGTGTAAGAAACGCGAATATTGGTTGCACCGGCATTAACCGACACCCGATACGTCAATCGAGTCTGACAACATCGTAAATATTTATCTAATTATTATATGCATTATAATAATCTAGAATAGAGAGGGAGACATTTATCTAGAGCAAATGCGTTTCGAGACGCGACCGAGCGTGTACCGGCCTGAGCATTAGTCAAACCCGAGAATTTACGATAATTATACCCAATTGTTTTTATTCAAGCCGAAGTAATTAAATATATCTACTATAGGTCTTCTAAACAAGATTTCACTCGAAAGAATCTGGCTGACATGTGTTAACGGAGTGGACAGAGCGTATACGCGATATCTGAAGAAAACCCATCTGAAAACCCTAAGTATATAAGCCTAACATTTCCATCATTTCCTTATTTTCACAAACCCTAAACAAGCAAAATGCTCCCAAGGGCTGCAGCATGCGCAATCGCCGAAGCAGGAGGCTCCACTATGGAGCGGCGGCGCCGAACGGCGGAGCCGCGGCGGCAGCGAAGGTTTCCGGCGAGTCCTCGACTTACCCCCACTAATTTCGACCTCCTGAATCCAGTGGTGGTGTTAGTTTTCTCTGAAATGCAACGATGGTGGAGATATGGGGCAGAGAAGGTGGCGGCGGCTAGGGTTCCAGCCACCGGAACCAGCGAGTGGCGGCGATGGGGCACACATGGTCATCTTCCCCTCGACAAGCTCCTTCCAATGATGGTAGCTGTTTTCTCAAATTCATGGTGGTGTTAAAGTTATTGGCGAACAAAGAAGACGGCGGCTAGGGTTTCGCCCTCTATCTCATTTCTCTTGTTTTCTAACTACTTTGGTAAGCTTCATGAACCATTTTTTTGTTTCAAACAAGTTCTACACTTGATAACTGTTCGGTTCATGGCAACATGTTGAATTGAAAGCGAGATTTTCGAATTTTGGAGGCTTTGGATGGTTCTCCGGTGAAGCTCAAGCCAACTGGCGGCGACCGACCATGGCAGTGCTTACCGGAGGTAAGGATTGACAGTGGTTTGTGGTGGTTGCCGCCAATTGAGGTGGTTTAGAGTCGTTTGATGCTGTTCTAGTGGGTGCATGCTGAATTCTAAGCAGGATCTTTGAAATGTGGTGGTTTGGAGCTGTTCTCCGCCAAGATTTCTGGCTGCCCCGGGGCTGCCGGTGGCGGTCAGTGGCAATCCATGGTGGAGAGTGGCTGCATGTGGTGGATATTGGTGGTAAAAGTCATAACCGAGGTGTTTGGTAACGTATGTTGCGGTTATAGTTGCGTTTGGGTATGAGATAACAATGTATTAGTGTTTGTATATAACTTGGTGTGGTTTAACTAGGTTAAACCTTGGTCAAAGTTGTTGGTCAAAGCTGGTTAACCATGGTCAATGGACAGTCAACACGATGCGGGTCGGAACTAGCGGATTCTAGGATGTGAAACGGAAACGCTAGGTATAACCGTGCGCTAGAAATTCATATTCGTATATATAGTGATTATATATTAACTTGTGGGTATTGAGCTACAAATATTTATAAGAATGTTAACTAGTTATGAATCGTCAAGGATAAATACGTAAATTTGAAAGGACGTGACCAATCATAAAAAAAAACAAGTTGGTAATGTTATCATATAAGCAAATATATTAGAAGCATATAAGAACTTATTTGATCTCATGTCATACAAAATCTTTACAAGACTCCGGCATGTAAAATGCATACAAAATACATTCGTGCGCATATATTTATACAATGGATACTTTAGGTAAACCGACATTTACACGTATTTATTTAAGACAAAAGGCTTATAATACTATAATAATCCATTATCATCTTATTATTAACAGTCGATCATCTCATTATTATTGGTAGAAATATTATTAGTATCACCCCTTTTTATTCAATATAACGACAACTGATATTCGAATTATTCTAGCATCAATCAATTTAAACTTAGGATAAAAGCGTAAGCAATATAAATATTAGTGGAACATCTAATACATTATTTGGAACATTATAGATTACTTATATCATCAATAATTGTTATCTATAAAGATTGGAATCCCTAGTATCAACCAATTATTGCTACCTTCATTATACAAAGAATCATTTCTTTAATAAAGGCATTAATTAACCTAATATGCACAAATTAGTACTTAACAACTAATACTTGCTCAAGAAGCTAAGATACAGCAATGATACTAAGCACCAACTTTAAGTTAACTAAAGAGCTTAACCGCACGCATGTAATAACATCGTGCTAATTCTAAACATAACTCTCGTATGTAAAATTTCGGATTGCATGGTTGGTGCCCTTTTCTCTATACCAAGCTCAGAATCTATATAAGGATACCAGGTGAGTTTAAGTTTCCCCTTTTTACTATTGTTTTGGGATGAAGCATGCTCTGTTTAAACTAAACTATTTCTGTGCTAAATTATGATGCTATATGTTGTGGTAATGTTGATACCTGCTGATGCTTGTATCACAGTCATTAATTCTTATGTGAACCGCTTGTTTATATGGGTAGATCTACTCGGGGAATCCCCCACACACAGTGCCTTTCCGTGATGAATGGGAAGGGTACCACACTGAGATCCTGCGAGGTAGTTTGTGGCATGTGACAGGTTTTTATAAGATACTATGGTGAACCATCCGGCAGGTATGATATACTAATTTAAGGCTTAGTTCTCCCAATTGTGATTGAACTGGTAACACAACTTTTGAAGAGGCTAGCCGGGGCTGAGTGCAGGGTTGATTTTGATCCCCACAACAATGATACTATGATTTCTGAATCAAATATGGATTCCAATGAATCCTTTTGTTTTTAAACTTTAAGCTCTTGAACTCACGAACTTTATGTTGACCCAAAAACCCTTTTGAACATGTCTTCAGGTACACCTAGGGAGTTAGATGAGATATATAATAGATCTAAAGCTGAAGCAAGAGTTGAGGGTAGATGTAAAAGGCAAAAGTTGAGCCTAGATGCCTTAGTTATGGAAGCCTGAAGAAATGTTGAGAAAGAGATTAATCATGATACCTTTAGATTGTAGATTGGGGTACTTGGTGTATTGAAACCAAGCAAATATCCTAATGTAAATATTATGAGATGCTTTGTAATAACCATTTAGTTTCCGCTGCATTTGGTTGTTGTTTACCAATCGTTACGTCCCGCCTCTCTGGGCCGGGGTGTGACAGATTGGTATCAGAGCCAGAGGTTGTAGAGAAGTAGGTCTGCTTCGCGAGACCTAAACTACAACCATATGAACCCCATAGGACCTCCTTAGTAAGATGACTCTTCCGAGTTTTGCTGATTGCACAGCTGACTTTTGTCACTATGTGAAACAACTGATGTTATCTGAACCCTTGATAGGACTTGTGTTGCTATATGAAACAACTGCTATAATTTGCAAACTTGTTTATATCCTTCATTTATACGATGATACTTGTTAGGATGCAGTGATTGGTTCGTAAAACATGATGTCTTTTGTTTGATCTGCTCCCTTCTATGGCTTGTACCTGATTGCTCATTATATGATTTGTTGAACTGTACTTTGACACATTTATTGGGTTAGCTAGATTGTTAGCATAATTAGAAACCAAGTGTACTTATTTGCAGATGAAGACCAAATGAGAATTATAACACCATAAACCCAATAACGCTCAAAACTTGAAACTTATGATGGGAAATAACTAGAATGATTGTGTAAGGTAAATTGACGATTACATGTGCACACGTAATGGTGAATTTACAGATACACTTGAATTCTGGTGGGCCCTGTCATGTAAAATAATGTTAAAGTATAACACTCAAAGAACTAATAAATACAAGTTCAAATGCAAATATCCAACATATAATCAATGATTATATATTCACAACTTACGTGCTAGGCGAAACCATTTGACACTTGAAGAGCTACCAAGGACGATATTATAGTAACTATCCCTTTTCTTCTTCACTCTTTCTTTGTTCTGCCCTCCTATTGGAATTATAATGATATAATTATTTTACTCAGAAGATCATCAAATGTTCGTTCTCAAACCCAACTAGTCCCGTGCTGAAAGTATGGCACTTCACCTAAGTTATGCGTGTACTTTAGCCATATTATTTTTTCGTAATGTTCAAAAGTTTCTTCCTACCTGGCAGATAATTAGTCAAAACTTCCTCAACATAGTAAGAGACTCAAACATAATCTTTACAACCGAGAACGGACAAGAGGAATGGATTGCCGAGAACTACCTCATGTGATCAATGACATGGAAGACTTGTCACTTCTTTCTTCCTTAGTAGCTCACACTTCATAGGACATTCTGGCGTCTAGAATTCCTCTATCAATTTCTTAAAGCCTTTAATGAATATGACTTCTCTATACCTATTCATTGTAATGGAACCACTTAACCCAAAGAAATATTCCTAATATCAGCCTCGATAGTGATTAACCATCACCTTTCTTAGTACTACGCTTGTGAAATCCTTCATCATCCACAAACTGTTAGTCACCTAATAACAATCTTCACTTGAAACATAAGTTGAATTATTTTGACCATGCTTTTAGCTGACCGTGTTGTTGGTAAACTTCTGAGTGCCAAAATAAGTAAGAAATGAAACCTCATTCTATAATCCCGATTGTATAAAGATAAATGCTCAAGTGCTAGAGTTATTAGCCGAGAACTGATCTTCGAGCTTTCAAAATAGAAAACCAAATATACAACTTTGGTGAATTCCCTATTTCCACTCACATCCTGTTCAAGATTTATTATTTATAAAAATTATTTGTCTAACGAGTGGTGCTACTCACGCTAAACCCACTATCATGACCGTTATGGTAAAAACTCGTGGTTGTGGATGTGGACAACTTTGGATACTTGCAAGTCATCTCTATCCCGAGAGCTCTACTATTTGGGTGATGAATTCGTGATACGAGAGCAAAGATCACAAAGTTAGATTACAATCTCGATGTTATATAATATGTTAATATAGCGGTAGTTAGTTTCCTTTTACTAGCGAGCACATTAATGAAGTTCTAAACTCGTTAGAGTCAATGTTGCCGATGATAATGAATAATTCATGTGGGAAGGCTCTCAGTTAAGCTTAAAGGATTGTATTGATCCAATAGAGGTATTAAGAGGCATAGAAGATCAACTACAAGAAATCTCTTGTGTTAAATCACTTGAGGTCCAACTACAACGAAGTGATAAACATGTAGAAGATAGTAGACAAGGAAGATCTGCATAACATTCTCCGGTCGTAAGCGTTAATTACTTTCCCCTCTAATTTTTTTAACCTTTTCTAAAGTAATTCTCAAATGCCATACCCTAGAAAACTCTGTACCTTAGGAATTCAAGCTAAAAGTCTTACTTTCATATCTCTTTGGAATAATTGATATGCTTATAAGGAACTAGGATCTAAATGGAATTATTTGCTTCACGAATGGACCCTCTACAAGGCACGATTACTTTGGAGAAAATGGAGCGAGAAAGAGGTCATCTAGAAGGTTGACCCTAATTGGGAAACACCATAAAGGAATTAGTGGGAACGTTTGCTGCAATTCTATAGTTTTAGACTACATTTGAGGTTGCTCTGACGGAATTTGAATCTTAGATATGTCGTAATGTATGGAGGTACTGAATTTGAAGCTTATGTTAAGGAGCATGTGGAAGGAAAGCATATTCAAGAGCTGTTATATAAACGGTTCATAAGACCTGGAATGTCACCTTGGGGGAACCCCAATACTTTTTATGGGAAGAGAAATGGAATGCTGCAAATGTGGATAGACTATTGAGAGTTAAATAAAGGCACCAAGAAGAAGTGATACCCTCTTCCTAGAGTTGTTAACCTGCTTAATCAATTACAAGATGCTACTTACATCATAAATGTTATCATCCGAGAATATAAGAAAAATGACGAATTCATCTGGGCGTGGATCAGAAGTTTGTGGTGTGTGTTGATGCAACGGGACAAGACAATCGTTTAGCTGCCCGACAACTCAAGAAACATGTTAAAAGTTACGTGTAACGCCCGGAATAAAGTCGAAACGAGCCAATTAATAATAATGGGCTTAGCCGGGATTATTTGAAGAAAATAAGCAGGAATGTGGTATGGACCGAGTAGACCTCGTGGGTTATGTGTTGGGCGAGTTTAAGGTCCCGGGAACGCCCGGTATATATAAACGGATCAGCTTGAGCAGCTCTCATTTGCAACTCAACACCCCAAATTCTAGAGAGAGAGTGTAGAGAGAGAAAGTGGAGAGAATTAAAGATTCAAAGCTCGGTTGATCACGAGATTGAAGATCGGAGTTCGTGGGCATCCAAACAACAAGAAAACACCAAGAATCCAGGTAAGAAACATCATTTAATCTTTCATTTTGATGTAAACCCAGATTTTAGGGCTTGGGTTTTTGAAAGTGGCAAAGTTTCGCCCAAAACTCACGTTGTTTGTGTAAGAAAACATGTAAGAAGCTTAGATAAAGCTTATTGGGTGATAAACCAAGGTTTTGGATGAAAAATATTGACGTTTTGGGTCAAAATGGGTTGGTTCGTAATTTTCAGCCCGTTCTGCGAAATTACAGGTTCATCCAGCGAAATTACATAGTCCTCCGGCGAAACTGTAGTTTCGCAGGTAGTTTCGCAGATATGGTTATCCAACAAAAGTTGGGCGAAACTGGTAGCGAAACTGGCAGTGAAGATGCCAGTGAAACTGCCAGCGAAGATGCCAGCGAAACTAGCAACGAAACTGCTGGCAAAACTAGCAGCGATACTGCTAACGAAACTAGCAGCGAAACTGCTGATCTTGCATCGAAATTAGGCAGAAATTAACCCTTTTGAGTGTTAACTTATCTGTAGGCTGCGTAGTGTAACCCTTGCTTAGAAAGCTTGATTGAGAAGCTACTCACTAAGTCCACATGAGTTCTAGATCCCCTATTTTAAAGGTTTTAAACTTGTTTGGGGCTGGAAATGCATACTAAATATACGCTTCTAAATGACCAAGATTTTAATAAGAAGATTGATTTTTCTATAAGGAAATGTGCTATATAAAAGTGTTAAGATAAAAAATTTTCGCGCTAACCTGGCAGCCCGGCCCCAGCCAGGGGCGTTGCCCCTTGGACCCCACTAGGGGCTACTGCCCCTAGGACCCCGCTGTCAGGGGCTGCCGCCCCCGAAACCCCGCTATCCCGCGGAGGGTCGGTTATGTTCTATGATGACTTTTACTTGTTGTGCATGTGTATGTGTATGTGAATAGATGATGCATGATGTTTATGATGATGTGTGATGGGGTATGTGATGTTTATGTGATGTTATGTATCTTCATGTTCTGTTTTCTTATGTTACTATTATGTATTATTCCGTGACTTACGTGTTATGATTATGAAATGAACGAAAAGTATTATGTAACGTAAAGCGAAAGTTAATGATAATGATAAGTGGAAGGTAAGTAAGAACGAATGCATGCATTAATGAATGAATGAATGTAAGAAAGTATTGCAAGCAATGTATGGAGGTTCACGTCCAATGAAGGGTTTTAGCTCAACTATGTGCGGGTTAGCTACCCCGGAAGGATGCACACTGGGGTCTAATCTTTGTGATTGACCATACGTATGAGATCCTTGTCGCTTGCCCTATGTACTGGAGTCAGCTTCGTGCACAATGTTCGAGGTCTATAATAGATCTCAGGCCCAGTAACCAACTTCGTGCATAATGTTCGGGGTATAGCACATGGCATTGGTCCGGAATGAAAGATGAATGATAATGATGAGTGTACTTGCCTCAGGCCCAACGGTCAGCTTCGTGCACAATGTTTGGGGTATTGTACATGTCATCAGAAGTTAATGAATGTACGAAAGATAAGTGAAGAAGATTATGAATGCAAGTGAATGATAACGATAACGGGCGATGATGAATGAACGAAAGTTAATGAATGAGTGATCAAAGATAATAATGCTATTATCTATGTGTACGTATGACGCATGATCGCAAATTAAAGTAATGAACGGTTGTAAAACTAGAACTCACTCAGCAACGCTGAGTTTTATGTGTTTCCAGTTGGCAGGTAATGGTTGCTGAGGATGGCACGGGGCGGCAACTTGGCTCATTTTGGATGGCATCCATTTTGTATAATGTTTTTGTGATGTAATGCAACAAGTTGTTTTATAATCTGTCAACGATGTATTATTTTACAAAAGCAATTATAATGAAATGAAATGGGTTTAAGTATTCCGCTGCAATGTTTTAGTAAATGTGAATGTATGTTTTACATTTTATGTGCGACGATTGTCCAACTGTGAGCGTCCCGGGAACGGGGCCTTACAAGTTGGTACCAGAGCCAAAGTTTAAGTGAAACGGGTAAATATTTTCAAAATAACCTAAACTTAAACTGAAAATGGGACAAAAGGAAGGGATCCCAGTCCGAGTAGCTACGTGCCATCAGGTATTTTCTGTAATGTTAACCGGTATTACGTGCGCATGTATGTGATTTATGTGCCTTTAGTAGATTTGGATACTGATGTAATCAGAATAGGAAATGCTCGGGGTATGAATAGTAAAGTAAGTGGCTAATCACAACTGGCCACTGTAATTAGGGACTTTCTATACTTGACATAAACTGAGCTATTACCTTGAATGATCGTGTTAGTGTTTGGATCTTATAGCGCGTTAGAGGATGGCTGGAGGTAGATCTTCTAAGGCTTCTCGAGGCGGAGGCCGTGGTGGATGTGGTGCTGGACCACGGATCACAAGTGGATGTGGTGCTGAAGAGGTGGCTCATGAAGAGCCTGAGACCCCTCATCCGGAGGGTGGTGACGAGAGTGATAACCTAAGGTCCTCAGTGAAGGAGGATGTGGTGGAGGAGGTTCACCAGGCCATGGAGACGATCCTGCCATCTGTGGTGACTGAGGTGATTAAAGTTGTTAGGGAAGGAGAGAGAAGGGAAAGGAGGAGGACCACAGGAGAAAGGGAGAAACCAGAGACTAAGACGGTTGTCTCCGATGAGGAGGAGGAGGAGGAGCCTGTGCAAGAAACTGCACGAGGCTGTAATTATGGGGCGTTCCAGAGATGCAAGCCCCCTACTTTTGATGGCAATGGCAGTGCTACTGCTGCCCATCGGTGGGTGAGGGAGATGGAAGCTATGCTCGACATCAGCGAGTGCCAGGAAGATCCAAAAGTAAAGTTTGCCACCCACTCATTCGTGGACTCGGCGTTGTGTTGGTGGGACAATATCGTCCAAGCCGAGGGTAGTAGGGCGATTGGAAGGATGAGGTGGGCAGAGCTGAAGAAGTTGGTGATTGAGGAGTTCTGTCCTCATAGGGAGCTCGACAAGGTGGAAAGGGAGTTCCTGCAGCTGGAGGCGGGAACCATGACGCATCAACAATACACCACCAAATTCAACGAGATGGCACGCTGATGCCGGATCAGGTGACGCCTATGTCACGGAAGATCAAGAGATACATCCAGGGCTTGCCGGCAGATATCTGCAGGCACATGATCGCCGCCCGACCAGGTACGCTC
Organism: Flaveria ramosissima; assembly: GCA_025215565.1. Lineage (NCBI taxonomy): Eukaryota > Viridiplantae > Streptophyta > Magnoliopsida > Asterales > Asteraceae > Flaveria > Flaveria ramosissima. The sequence continues at coordinate 21,473,186 of CM046030.1, forward strand.
AGGTCAGTGGTTGATCTGGCAGAAAGGTTGTATGACGAGCAAAAAGTTGTGGTGGCTGAGCTGGGGAAGAAAGGTGGCGGTGACAAGAACTGGAATAGGAAACGATATGGACGTGGCAACGCCGCTCCAAACAATAAGGTTGCGAGGTTGGATGACTGGCGTGTGGTTACACCCGGTGCGGGGTCGAAGAAGTGTGGTAAGTGCGGGAAGGAGCATGCCAGAGAGTGTAGGTGGGGACTGAACGTGTGCTTCAAGTTTGGGAAGCCTGGCCACATGGCAAGAGAGTGCAAGATGGCGAGGTGTTTTAACTATGGCGGGGAGGGCCACATGAACAGGGACTGTAAGAAGCCGAGGGCTGAAAGTTTTGGGGTAGTGAAGAAGGCTAGAGGTGAAGGGCAGAAGGCGAGCGCCCGAGCTTTCACGATGACTCGGGAGGAGGCTAGGACAGACCCCGATGTGGTGTCAGGTACGTTTCTAGTAAACCAAACTCTTGCATCTGTGTTATTTGATTCCGGTGCTAGTAGGAGTTTCATTTCTGCTGCCTTTTGTGCTAAGCTGCCCATTAGGAGTAGAATTATTGAAGAGCCCTTCGATGTAGAAACTGCCATAGGTAAGTCTAGCAGGATTTCTGATATGGTAGAAGGCTGTGACATAGAATTAGAAGGTCATAAGTTTCCTGCTAGACTGTTTGTGAGGACCTTAGGCGGGTTCGATGTAGTCTTGGGAATGGATTGCTTAGCAGACTACGAGACGAACATTGTGTGTCGCAAGAAGATGATCCGATTGACAGTGCCTGACGGAAGTTCAGTGACGATCTATGGTGAACGAGTCATTACGATTCCGAAGGTGACTTCGATGGCTGTGGTGGGAAAGTGCATGAGACGTGGATGTATTGCCTACTTGGCCTACGTGAAGGATGTGGATACGTCAACACCACAATTATCCGATGTACCGGTTGTGTGTGACTTCCAAGACATGTTTCCAGAAGATTTACCTGGTGTGCCACCAGACCGCGAAATTGAATTTTAGATTTACTTGTTGCCCGGTGCCCAACCGGTAGCTAAGGCACCGTATTGGTTGGCTCTGACTGAGATGAAGGAACTGTGGAGCAATTGCAGGAATTGCTTGACAAGTGTTCATTAGACCTAGTATCTCTCCTTGGGGTGCTCCGGTCTTATTTGTGAAGAAGAAGGACGGTTGTATGTGGATGTGCATTGCTTACCATGAGTTGAACAAGTTGATGGTGAAGAATCAGTATCCATTGCCGAGGATTGATGACCTGTTTGATCAACTCCAAGGTGCCAGTTGGTTATCAAGGATAGATCTCCGATCTGGTTACCATCAGCTAAAGGTGAAGGAGCAAGATATTCCTAAAACAGCTTTTCGCACGCGTTATGGACACTACGAGTTCCTCGTTATGTCTTGTGGTCTAACCAACGCGCCAGCTGCTTTTATGGACTTAATGAATTGAGTGTGTCGGCCGATGTTGGATAAATCAGTGATTGTGTTTATTGATGATATCCTAATTTACTCGAAGAACAAGGAGGAGCATGCCGGTCACATTCGAGAGGTGTTAGAGACGTTGAGAAAGGAGAAGTTGTATGCTAAGTTCTTCAAGTGCGCATTCTGGTTGCGCGAAGTTCAGTTATTGGGTCACGTGGTGAATCCCGAGGGGATCATGGTAGACCCGGCAAAGGTGGAGGAGGTGATGCAATGGAAGTCTCCAAAGACGCCATCCGAAATCCGTAGTTTCTTGGGGTTGGCGGGCTATTATAGAAGATTCATCCAAGACTTCTCTAAGATAGCTTCCCCATTGACTAAGTTGACCCGTAAGGATGTGAAGTTTGTATGGGGTCAAGATCAAGAGAAGGCTTTTGAGGAGCTAAAAGCAAGCCTGACTCAAGCTCCTGTCTTGTCATTACCCGAAGAAAGCGAGGACTTGGTGGTCTATTCGGATGCTTCTTACTCGGGGTTGGGTTGCGTGTTGATGCAAAGAGGAAAGGTTATAGCTTATGCATCCCGACAATTGAAAGTTCATGAGGTCAATTATCCTACTCATGACTTGGAGCTAGCAGTTGTGGTCTGTGCACTAAAGATTTGGAGACACTACCTATACGGAACAAAGTGCACAATCTTCGCGGACCACAAGAGCTTGAAGTACTTATTCGAGCAGAAGGATTTGAACATGAGACAGAGGCGATGGTTGGAGCTCATAAAGGATTATGATTGCAAGATCCATTACCATCCGGGCAAGGCCAACGTAGTGGTAGATGCCCTTAGTCGAAAGGAGATGCTTGAACCAATTCGGGTAAAGGCTTACCAATTGATTATGACCTCCGATGTGATGACACAGGTCAAGGAGTTTCAAGACGAGGCGTTGAAAGAAGATTGTCTAAACTCTGAGAGGATGAAAGGTCTAGTCGCGGAGTTGGGTGAAAACACACTCGATGTAAGAACCCGATTCGGGCGGATGTGGATTCCTCGTTATGGGGATCTATGTGGAAAGATTATGGACGAAGCTCATAAGACTCGATACTCCATTCATCCCGGTGCTACAAAAATGTATCAAGACATGAAGAAAGATTATTGGTGGGCGGGTATGAAGCACGACATAGTGGAGTATGTGAGTAAGTGCCTTACTTGCCTACAAGTGAAAGCGGAGCATCAGAAACCATACGGGAAGATCCAACCTTTGGATATACCCGAGTGGAAGTGGGAGCATATCACCATGGACTTTATCACGAAGTTACTGCATACCGTGAAAGGGTATGATGCCATATGGGTGATAGTTGATCGTTTGACGAAGAGTGCTCACTTCCTACCGATCCGTGAGACGTATTCCTCGGAGAGACTCCCAGATCTATTCATCAAGGAGATTGTAAGTCGCCATGGTGTACCGGTGTCTATCATGTCGGATCGTGACACCCGGTTTACATCCAAGTTTTGGAAGAAATTCCATGATGCTATGGGGATGAGGTTACACATTAGCATGGCTTATCATCCTCAGACGGATGGTCAGCCGGAAAGGACTATTCAGATGCTAGAAGATATGCTTAGGGCATGCGTCATTGATTTTGGAGGGAGTTGGGACGACCACTTACCGTTAGCTGAATTCTCATACAATAACAGTTACTATGCCAGCATTGGTATGCCCCCTTATGAGATGCTATACGGTAGGAGATGTAGAACACCCGCTTGTTGGGGTGATATTGGCCATAAAGAGTTAGGGAGCGTCGAAGTGGTTGAGGCTACGACTAAGAAGCTTGAAAGGATCAAAGCCTTTGTGAAGGCAGCTAAGGATAGGCAAAAGTCGTATGCCGACAAATGGCGTAGACCGATTGAGTTCCAGGTGGGCGACAAGGTTATTTTGAAAGTCTCACCTTGGAAAGGTATCATTCGGTTTAGGAAGCGGAGAAAGTTGAGCCCGAGATACATAGGGCCTTTCCGAATCATTGCTCGAGTAGGAGAGGTGGCCTATAGGTTGGAGTTGCCTAGTGAGTTAAGTGTAATTCATCCGACATTCTATGTATCTCACTTAAGAAAGTGCTTAGCTGACATAGAATTAGTCAAAACTTCCTCGACATAGAATTAGTCAAAACTTCCTCGACATAGTAAGAGACTTTCTAACATAATCTTTACAACCGAGAACGGACCAGAGGAATGGATTGCCGAGAAGCACCTCATGTGATCAATGACATGGAAGACTTGTCACTTCTTTCTTCCTTAGTAGCTCACACTTCATATGACATTCTGGCGTCTAGAATTCCTCTATCAATTTCTTAAAGCCTTTGATGAATATGACTTCTCTATACCTATTCATTGTAATGGAACCACTTAACCCAAAGAAATATTCCTAATATCAGCTTCGATAGTGATTAACCATCACCTTTCTTAGTACTACGCTTGTGAAATCCTTCATCATCCACAAACCGTTAGTCACCTAATAACAATCTTCACTTGAAACATAAGTTGAACTATTTTGACCATGCTTTTAGCTGACAGTGTTGTTGGTAAACTTTTGAGTGCCAGAATAAGTAGGAAATGAAACCTCATTTTATAATCCCGATTGTATAGAGATAAAAGCTCAAGTGCTAGAGCTATTCGCCGAGAAAAACTGATCTTCGAGCTTTCAAAATAGAAAACCGAATCTACAACTTTGGTGAATTCCCTGTTTCCACTCACATCTTGTTCAAGATTTATTCTTTATAAAAATTATTGGTCTAATGAGTGGTGCTACTCACGCTAAACCCACTATCATGACCGTTATCGTAAAAACTCGTGGTTGTGGATGTGAACAACTTTGGATACTTGTAAGTCATCTCTACCCCGAGAGCTTTACTATTTGGGTGATGAATTCGTGATACGAGAGCAAACATCACAAAGTTAGATTACAATCTCGATGTTATATAATATGTTAATATAGCGGTAGTTAGTTTCCTTTTACTAGCGAGCACATTATTGAAGTTCTAAACTCGTTCAAGTCAATGTTGCCGATGATAATGAATAATTCATATGGGAAGGCTCTCAGTTAATCTTAAAGGATTGTATTGATCCAAAAGAGGTATTAAGAGGCATAGAAGATCAACTACAAGAAATCTCATGTGCTAAATCACTTGAGGTCCAAACTACAACGAAGTGATAAACATGCAGAAGATAGTAGACAAGGAAGACCTGCACAACAATCTCCGGTCGTAAGCGTTAATTACTTTCCCCTCTAATTTTTTTAACCTTTTTTAAAGTAATTCTCAAATGCCATACCCTAGAAAACTTCGTACCTTAGGAATTCGAGCTAAAAGTCTTACTTTCATATCTCGTTGGAATAATCGATATGCTTATATGGAACTAGGATCTAAATGGAATTATTTGCTTTACGAATGGACCCTTTACAAGGCACGATTACTTTGGAGAAAATGGAGCGAGAAAGAGGTCATCTTGAAGGTTGACCCTTATTGGGAAACACCATAAAGGAATTAGTGGGAACGTTTGCTGCAATTCTATAGTTTAAGACTACATTTGAGGTTGCTCCGAAGGAATTTGAAATGGAGATAAGTCGTAATGTATGGAGGTACTGAATTTGAAGCTTATGTTAAGGAGCATGTGGAAGGAAAGCATATTCGAGAGCTGTTAGATAAACGGTTCATAAGACCTGGCATGTCATCTTGGGGGAATCCCGATACTCTTTGTGGGAAGAGAAATGGAATGCGCCAAATGTGGATAGACTATCGAGAGTTGAATAAAGGCACCGAGAAGAAGTGATACCCTCTTCCTAGAGTTGTTAACCTGCTTAATCAATTACAAGATGCTACTTACATCATAAATGTTATCATCCGAGAATATAAGAAAAATGACGAATTCGTCTGGGCGTGGATCAGAAGTTGTGGTGTGTGTCGATGCAACGGGACAAGACAATCATCTAGCTGCCCGACAACTCAAGAAACATGTGAAAAGTTACGTGTAACGCCCAAAATAAAGTCGAAACGAGCCAATTAATAATGATGGGCTTAGCCGGAATTATTTGAAGAAAATAAGCAAGGAATGTGCTATGGATCGAGTAGACCTCGCGGGTTATGTGTTCGGAGAGTTTAAGGTCCCGGGAACGCCCGGTATATATAAACGGATCAGCTTGGGCAGCTCTCATTTTCAACTCAACACCCCAAATTCTAGAGAGAGAGTGTAGAGAGAGAAAATGGAGAGAATTGAAGATTCAAAGCTTGGTTGATCACGGAATTGAAGATCGGTGTTCGTGGGCATCCAAACAAAAAGAAAACACCAAGAATCCAGGTAAGAAACATCATTTAATCTTTCATTTTTATGTAAACCCGGTGTAAGGATTCCTTTAAGTCTGATGCAAACCAAAACATCCAATGTCTCTCTGCAACAAATGCACTAAGTACTGAAGTAAGAAATGCTTCGGAAGTTTTACACCATACACAAGAAAATACTCTAAGTGTAAAATCTTCCGAAGCCAAGACCAATATCTTCCGAAGCCAAACATGAAGTCTCCGAAGCCTCAGAGACAAAGTCTTCCGAAGCTTCAACCTATGAAGACAGATTTCTTCCGAAGACTTTTAGTATACATGCTTTATCTGATGTACTGTTCCATAAAGCTGGTCACCTTTCTGTTGCATCTCTGTAAAGTCACTAACTTACATGAGTTGGTGAAAAGGTCCATGCTTTGGTAACTGTACATTGAGGTCTTGAGTCTGTAACTTTCTACTTTATGTACTTTATCCTTTTTGTAATAGATAAGGATGTGAGCTATGGCATGTCATAGTCACAACGTCAAAAGGCAGATATGCCTTTTGATCCTACAATTGATTTTGTTTGTGTCTAGTCAATTGTATCCAGCTGGCTTTCAAAGTATAGCCGGCTGTAGGTTGTAGTATAAGTATTCCAAGTTCTTGTATCTTTCTTTAGGCTTTGTAACACTTGTAAAAGAACTTGAGAAAGCAATATACTGCCTCCTTGAAACCCAAATCTCTTGTTCTGTCTCTTTAACTTTACTTGTGTTCTTTGTATCAATATTGGTTAATCCAGTTCACTGTTTGATCAAGTTTAGTTATTCTCCTCATTGTGTTGTTGTGTTGTAATTGTTCAAGCCCTTAACCGGTCCTGCAATTGGTATCAGAGCTTTTCAGGCTCTTGATATAAGATCTCACCATCTTAAGATCCCTCACACACACAAAAACTAAACTCTCCAAATGGCATCCATCTCAAAGACTGATATGGAGACTGGAACCATGAACAAATCCCCACTGATCACTCTTGATGACTTTGACACCTGGTGTATGAGAATGGAAGGTTTCATCAGGTCTCTAGATTCAAGAATGTGGGAATCTGTTGAGAATGGACCTTTCATACCCAGCACTCCTTCTGCTACTGGTGCTGGTATGATACCAAAAGATGTGGCCAACTACTCTGATGAAGATAGGAAGATGTTAGGACCTGGTATTTGAATGAAATACCGAGTGATTATCGTGTAAACCAGATCAAATAGTGCGGAATCCTATTCGATTGGCGATCCAATCAGTGAGAACACACGAAGAATCAATAAAGAATTGAATCTAACGTTAGAAATCGATTGGGAATCGATCTAATGTGTTCTATGAACTTGGAGAACGAATTGGGAGGCTTCTGGACGGCTAGGGTACGTCTGCAGTCGAAATAGAATGAATGCTTACGTTTTTCCACGAATTGGGTTGTATTTATAGGTTAGTATTGTTCATTCGGGCGACTGGACCATAAGTATGGTTCAGTCGTGCGATTGAACCATGCGGTTGATTCATCCGCACGACTGAGTGTTCAGTCGTGCGACTGAGCCAATCTTATGTTACAATCATACGACCTATCCAGTCTCCCGGTTCAGTCGTGCGACTGAGTCAATCGTATGAAGTTATTCATGCGTGTGGTCTATTCGCATGGGCCATTCGCATGAGAACTTCATTGTGTTAAGTTTGAATGTATTAATTAATATAACATGATGTGTAACCATTCAAACAACCATAAACCTAATTAACCAATTCACCATCGACTCATTAATGAAATATTAAACATTATCAATCACAAACAATCAATATCATTTCATTAATCATTTCACATTACATCAGAATCAGACAAACAAGATCTATTACATTCCAATCCTGATCTAGGGACATACATGTATCAACAAACTCCCCCTTGGACCTAGATCTCTCTAATGTCTTGTTTTCTGCATCACCTCCTCATATTTCTTGTACTTGTCCTCTTTTGTGACTCCCGCGTGAATCTCAAACGCGAAGCAGAGTCGTATGACGTTCTGGAACTGAAGGGCTTGTACAATATCCTGCGTATCATAGAACAGTGGCCACTTGTATAAAGTATAGACATCATTAGCCGACAAGTTGGTAAGCCACATTGGGTTGAATACCCTGATAGTATCCATTTGGCCCTCTTTGTTTAGAACTATGACCGCTTCTGCTGTTCTCCAATCGTAGTACCACCACTTAAAGTGTGGAGTGAAGTCCTGTGGCATTTCCCTGAGTGGGATTCTTGACATTGTGCGCGGAGGACTCCACTTCAACACTATCTTTGGCTTGCCAGTAATGGCATCAACCTCAGACCTTCTGATATACCTTGTAGGCTGTTGGGGTCTGAAGTTAACCCACCTGGTGTGGTACTCCTTCTTTAGGGCAGCTTCAAACCAGCCTGACATCTTCCTCGGGTCAGCATACAAAAGCTTTAGTTTGGCCAGCTGGTTGAGCTCAAAACCTGGTAGAGTCTTCTGATCATGTGGGAATATGAAGTACTCTATGCCCTTTTCCCTCTTAACTGCATATACGTTAAGATCCTCAAAATACGCCCACGTATGATCCTGCCAGACACCTTATGATGTTTCTTGACTCGGTAGAGTTTGGTGTAGGCATCCTGTTTAGGCGCAGCGCGTTGGGCTCTAACTTCCTCAAAACACGCAGCCCACTCAGCCTTTCGGATATCAACATCATCATTTGAGGCTTGGGCCATTCCCTCTGTTTTCTCTGATTCTTGCTCCATCTTGTCTAACACCTCAAAAGTATCGCTGACGAGGGATTCACCCAGATTGGGGACCACATTTCCCTCATTGTCAGCATACTGAGGGTAGTGCTCGGCAGTGACATCTTCAATCTCGATTTCATCAATATCGTTGAGCTCTTCGTCACTGGTCTAGTCGCATGTTGGAGCATCCTTCACTATCTCATCTGGATTGAGCTTGAAGATCTCTACTAGTTGCTCGTTTGATAGGTCGTGAATTATTTCCCCTTCTTCAGGGGTATAACTCACCGACCTCCTTACGATACCTTGCAGATCAAGAATCATTGTTAGCTGAGTCTTGACCTGCTGAAGGGGAGCAACATCAAACTCATCCCTTTAGTAATTTGGATCTGTTTGATTTAAAACATTCAACACATCAACCATTAGTAATTAATCAAAACAGAAATGCATTAAACTTAATATAAACATTGAGTACATAGGTTTAAATACATGATTCAAATACAAAAGTAATTAAATACATAAACATCTAATCTTTACTTTTGTCCTGGATCATCGGCTCGTCACTTGGTGGAGCAGAGGAGGAAGCTGGATGGTCTTGTCTATTCTTGGACCTCCTCTCTTGACCTTGAGCAGAGGCCGATGCAGCTGCATCCCCTCCCTCTGCATCATCATCTTCATCCTTCTCCTCTGTCCTTTCTTCTTCAGTCCCTCCTCATCCTCCTCTTTCTCATCCTCTCATCATCCTCATCATCATCTTCATCATCATCATCACCATCATCTCCGTCTCCCTCTTTGATCTTCAGGGGCTCCTCTTTAGATCCCTTTAGCTTTAACATGATCGTCTTCTTCGCCTCCTCCAACTCCTCTATCTTCTTGGTGGATGTGACACTTTGCTCCTGGAGTTGGGCTATCTCATGGCTCTGAGCAGCCATCTGTTGGGCCTGCTCCTCTATCACTCGAGCCTGTTCTCAGGCAGTCAGGTCATCAAGCTGGCGGATCTGAGCCGACTTCTCTCTTCGTCAGCAGCTAATAAGCGCATCACCATCCTGTTGAGCGCAGACAGCTGTTCCTCTACCCCAATTGGAGGTAGAGGTGATCCATAAGTATGAGAGGGATGGGCTGAGGGTCCAGCTTGGTGGGTAGTGGTGGTGGTGGTGGCTGTAGTGAAGATGGGTCTGTGAAATGGTGGAGGTGATGTGGGAGTGAAAGATATGGTGGTAGATGGCATCTGTACAGTGGTGGGAGGTGTGGAGGTAGTAGTAGTAGCTGTGGTGGCTGTGGTGGGTGGATGGTGTGGCTGAGGGAAGTGGTAGTGGTGGTGGTAGCAGTAGTGGCTGTGGTGGTAACGAAGGTCAAACGTCTCCTCTTCTTCTTTTGCCTGTGGGGCTGAGCCATCCTTTTCCTCCTCGTTCCCGTCGAGGTGGATGCTCCCCCTACAACCCGGCTAGCTGACTTCGGTGCATAACTAGGATCAGCTATCTCTCCCGAGTCTCTTGGGCGTTCACCTAACCGCCCTTAGCCCATACTCTGTGGGAACCACCTTGCTTCCCACAGTTCGTGTCAAGGGCTCCTCGTCCGACTCCTCTTCCTGCGCACCAGGAACAAAGTCCTGATGGAATCCAGCAGACTCGGCTATGTCTCCAGCTGGGGCGGACACTGGAGGTATAACATCAGAAACTGTGCCTCTCGGTGGAGTAGGTATCATCCCCAACGTCCCCCTTGTCGTCATCATCAGAATCATGCTCTGGGAGCATAGCCTCTCGTCATCTGAATCACTATCATCATGACGCCATTTGCGTCTCCCCGGCGCAACATATCTCTCATTGGCCAAATGGCCGATCAACCTCTTAACCTGGGGCTTTACCTGCTTGCCCCTATACACCCTCATACGACCCAAGGTCGTGTCATCCATAATCTCCAAAGCAACCGCATCATGACTCTCCTTGGGAAGTAGTGGCAGCTTCTCGTTGAAGATCAGCTGTAGAAACCTAGGGTACATACAAAACCCTCCTTCCCCTTAGCCTCCAGATCTCCACCAGATAAGAAAGATCATACTCGAAAAGCTGAAAGGGTGGTTCAGCACCAGTGCCACGTAGGCATTCTGAATCTGGTCTGATAGGTCGTCGAACCCACCCCTCCTCGAAGCAATACACTTCAGGATCACATGCGCCAAGTACTTGTACTGGGGGCACAGGTTGCTCTTGTTGAGCCACCTGAGTTTATGTCCCCAGCGTACTTGATCCTGAGGAAGCAGCCTCTCACAGTCAGTGGATGTAATCTGGTGGGGTGATCCGTATCATCTCAAACTCAAGAACTCTCTGGATATCAGCAAGCTGTAACCTCAATTCATGACCAAGAATGGAGCTCCGTATACTGTAAGGCTCACGAGAACGATCAACTGAGGCATTCTCCAGAATGCCTGGGGTAATGACCTTAGGGCGTGCACGGTGTAGAGATAGCCTTATGTATCCGGAACGTCTAAGGAAAGCTATAATCTCTGTGAACTCGGCCCCGTTCCGAGTAGTATGATCCAAGTGAGCACATATGTGTGCTTTGGATTAATGGACCATCTATCAGCCATTTGCTGAAACACAAGACACAGAACCATTAGTACATAATACATCAAATTCAGTTCTAAGTGTAATGTTTAAATTCATTCTGATTCATTCGTGCGAATGAATCATGCGACTGAAGTCAGTCGGTTGTCCTTTCATGCGACTGAGCTCATTCGTTGAATGTGACATGCGACTGAGTTCAATCTGCTGGCTGAGTCTGCGATTGGTTCAGTCGGCCGACTGAGCTCATTCGCATGGTTCATTCGGCCGATTGACCCAATCGCAAGATTCAATCGTGCGATTGGAGTTCATCCGGACGACCAGTCGCCTGTCCCACTGTTCAGTCGCCTGTGGTTCGAATCTTGATCAAACAAGTGATTTAACATGGGTTACCGGTTCAATAGACTCGCCATCTAGTCACTAATAACCTATTAAACTTAATTTTAACATTTTGCTTAGTTTAGGTAGGTTATTAGGTCATGTTCAGTCCGTTTCTTGTTTTCATTCGAAAATCGCGAAATTAGGGTTCCATTCTTCTCTTTTTTTCGGTGAGATTTCACTGCCATCTACTTATAACGTCCAACCAAAGTCAGAGAATCAAACATGATGTGAAACAGATCTAGAGAGAAATTTGGCATGCGAATTAAGGAGCGATTGAGGGTGATGAGTAAAATGCGATCGACTGTGGCCCTTTAAATACTGAATCTGAGCTCAATCGGCCGACTGGGCTCATTCGCTCAGTTCATTCGGGCGACTGAGGCTCAATCGTGCGATTGGCCCAGTCAGTCGCATTCAGTTGGCCGACTGAGGTCCAGTCGGTCGACTGACTCATTCGTACCCTTTCATTCGCATCTTCAGTTGACCGACTGAGTTCCAGTCGGTCGACTGACTCATTCGCACCCTTCCATTCGGTCGAATGGATCAGTCTGATAAGCCATTCGGGTGAATGGCTCAATCTCATGTCCAGTCGTGCGAATGGGAGCCATTCGCATGGTTGGTCCATACTCATGGTCCAATCGTGCGAATGGGTCATACTTATTAAATTTTCTGCCATTTTTAACATTTTACATTTAAAACCCTTTTAACTTTTGAAATTTTACATTATGAGCATTTGATCATCTCAGACATGATTTTTAACTTGAAAACTTTTTGATCACCTCAGACGTGATCCCTTTAAGCAATTTAGTCACCTCAGACGTGACTCTTTTAAACACTTTGTCACCTCAGACATGACCCTTTTAGTTGAGTTGATCCCTTACTGATTTTCATGATGTAGTCCGACAAACAAACAAACTAAAACGACTAACTAAATTAGAAGATTAAACTAAAGTACAAAAAATAAAACTTGTTTTTGGCTTTTTGCGAGAGGTAAATCCTAAGATAGAAATCTACGGAATTTGGTTCCGGAACAGGCAGCTTCAACTCAGATTGACCACACCTGGACCAATTCAATTTTGGAATCATACAGACAAATCAAATCATTTGGGACTTGTTATCAAAACCTTTTAATGCTCAATTCTTGGTTTTCATCCAGAGTCGTTAGCAACTTTAGGAAATCATACTGGAACTATTAGATTACCACATTGATTTGAACTTTCAAGAGTTGCAGCCACAATGATTGTCAATATATTTGTCCTCTTAAATCCATACACAGACTTTTGTACAGACTGGTGACAGTTTTAGGTTTAATTATTTCAACTAACATTTGTGGATCCCACACTTATATGGTAATCAACATTCCTCAGGAGCTTTTGAGCGGTCTACGGGTATTTTTACAAGAAGAGACTATTCTTAGAGCTTTCAAAGAGAAGCCAATCCTCAGGTCAGTGCCATCGCACAGCAGAGAGGCGGCAAACAACGATGAATTCTAGAATATCTAGGTTATGCTTATCCTCAGGTCAGTGCCATCGCACAGCAGAGAGGCACACAACCTATCTCCTTGTTAGAGCAGCTTAATTTTATTTTGCACAAAATGCACCAACAACATAAGTCATTAGTTTGATAGCATTTGTCTTTCAATTTTTTCGTGCTTTGCTCTATTTATGGTCATCCGCACACATTTGTGGCGTTTACATGCTCATTACCCCTTATTGGAATATTGTTGATTGTGTTAACCAGTGATAAGATGGAAGCCCACAGTCAGTTGAACAACTTAGTTTGATCTTGAGATCACCAGTCAGGTCTAATAATCTATTGTGTTGAATCTACCGACATATCATTTGTGGTCTAGCAACCTCTAGGTCTACTCTCGTTGTGTTACCTTAGGAGTTACCAGTTTTTCTATCATCTTCCCTTTTATATTGCTTAGACTACACAGACTTATACTTTGAATTTTTGCATTTTTCTAAATTAAATTTTAAAGTCCCTCTTGATTTGTTCCTGTGTACTATCATTTTCCAAAGGGTTTGAATCGGTAGCGCAGATACGATCTGCCTTATATCAGTTATCCACTCCTTCTCTCCCTTTTTTTTTTTTAATGTTACTTGTTGACTTATTCTCCCCCCTAAATTCTAAAATAATAACTGATTTAATTATTTTAGGATTTTAATAAACAGCAAAGTAACATGAGTTTAATTTAAACAGACTAAAATAAATAAGAAAATAAAATAAAATAAAAGGAAAAATTAAGTAAACTACATCGGACTACACATGATCATCATCAGGAAAAACATCACTTTTCTTTTTAACGCCGTTGACCTCTAACAAATATTAAAAACGTGGTTTATCAAAGCTTTAGTATAGAGGTCAGCGCGTTGAAAATCAGTATTAATTTTTACCACATCAATTAAGTTCTTTTCAAAACAATCTCTTATGAAATGGTACTTAATACCGATATGTTTGGTCTTTGGATGTTGGACCGGATTTTTAGTTACTGCAATTGCAGCAGAGTTATCAACAAAAATAGGAGTAGAAGAGAACTTTAAACCGTAATCCCGCATTTGCTGTTGGATCCAGATGATTTGTGAACAGCAACTTGCAGCAGCAACGTATTCGGCTTCACAGGTTGACAACGCAACCGATGTCTGCTTCTTACACTGCCAGGTAACTAATCTTCTCCCAATAATTGACACCCTGCTGATGTAGACTTGTAGTTCATCTTGCAGCCCCCATAATCCGAGTCACTATACGCCGTGAGCTCAAAGTCATCATCATGAGGATACCACAACCCAAGTGTGGGTGTACCCTTCAGATAACGAAATATCCTCTTGACCCCGTCAGATGGTTGACCTTAGGCTTAGCCTGATATCTAGAACATAAACATGTAGCATACATGATATCAGGTCTTGAGGCAGTGAGATACATGAGGGATCCAATCATTCCTCGGTACATTATGGCATCCACTAGATCTCCATTTTCATCAGATGCGATATCATGATTCGTAGAAAGTGGAGTCCCAGCAGCAGAAGCATTCTCCATATCAAAACGACTGAGAATGTCTCCTACATACTTGGTCTGATGTAGAAAGATCCCATTTGGTGTCTGATCCACCTGTAACCCGAGAAAGAACTTCATCTCCCCCATAGCACTCATCTCAAACTCTTTCTTCATAACTACTTCAAACTCTTTGCATAACTCTTCGTTCTTTGAACCGAAGATTATGCATCGACATAGATCTGTACTAGCAGTAGGTCTCCATCTTTTTTTCTTTGATGAACAGCGTACAGTCAATGACTCCCCTACGAAAGCCGTGTTTCACAAGATGAGTCGAGAGTTTCTCATACCAGGCTCTTGGAGCTTGATGAAGCCCGTATAAAGCCTTGTCGAGTTTGTAAACTCTATCCCGATGATAAGGATCTTCAAATCCCCGGGTTGACTGACATAGACTGTTTCTCTCTGATTTCTCCATGAAGGAATGCACTCTTCACATCTAATTGGTAGACTTTAATCTTCATGTACGATGCATAGGCAAGGAAGATACGAATGGCTTCCATCCTTGCCACGGGTGCAAACACTTCATTGTAGTCAATTCCCTCGACTTGGCGAAATCCCTGAACCACCAATCGAGCCTTGTTCCTGATAATGACCCTTGGTCATCCTTCTTGCATTTCAAGACCCATTTGGTGCCAATGACCTTAGCACCTTTAGGTCTATCTACTAGAGTCCACACACCTAACTTCTTGAACTGAAGAAGTTCTTCTTGCATGGCACTCACCCACGCCTCATCATTTAGTGCATCACTGACGTATTTTGGCTCAAACTGCGAGACAAAACACCGATAAGCACCATCATGAATGTAACCCTTCTCCATAACCGAGGCGTAATCAGCTGAGTATAGCTGATTTCGGGTTTGTACTCCTGATCTGACATCCCCAATGACATTGTCTAAGGGATGATAGACGTTTAGGCATGATCCTGGAGTAGTAGGAACAACCACCTCAGAGCCAAGATTATGAACATTTGGTTCTGCATCTAAGGTAGTTGGAGTTTGAGTTTCCGAAGTCGAAGGTGCATCACTGTTAGATGCTTGTGGACTTTCAGGAACTAGAACCTGTTGCTCCTGACTGTTCTGGTCATCTTCTTCAGCTTCATCGTCAGAGGAGGAGTCACTGTCGTCTTCTACTCCCCTACTGAGTAGATGATTCTCCCTGTGAGCTAGATGATGTTGAATCCTGAGATGGTGTATTCAAGATATCATACATCATATGAGTAGCTAACTCATCATCCGAAGGAGAGATAGGGATGTTGAAGGACTTGAAGAATCCATCATAGTCGAAAAAGTAGGCGGGTCCTTTGCCAGTAGGTGGTGTGGTATATCTCTGAACGTCAACATTACACCACACTTCTACTAGACCCGTTGAGTTGTTGTAAACCCTCTTGTTCGGTATGTTGTATCCTAGAAAATTCCTTCATCCGCCTTCTCGCTGAATTTACCTTCTTGTGTCTTCTTCAGAAGTGTGCACGGCGTGCCAAATGGTTCGAGATACTCCAATTCGGTTTGCGTCTTTGTAGTAGCTCGTAACATGTCTTTCCGTGGCGCTTGACTATCAGAACTCGATTCAGTGTATAACATGCATTCGCCACTGCCTCATTCTAGAATTGGATAGGCAGTTTCGAGTCTGCCAGCATAGTCCGTGCTGTCTCTATCAAGCTTCTCTTCTTTCTCTCAGCAACACCATTCATCTGAGGCGTGTAGGCAGAAGTAATTGATGCACAATTCCCTTTTCCTTGCAGTAAGCCTCCATCCACTGGTTCTTGAATTCCGTCCCGTTGTCTGAGCGTACTTGCCTAACCTTCAGCTTGTAGAGAGATTCCAGTGTGGTTACTAACTCCTTGAATGACTCAAATGTTTCTGATTTGGACTTCAGAAACATTACCCAAGAGAACCTTGAGTAGTCATCAGTAACCACAAAACAGTACAAGTCGCCTGCAATGCTCTTTGTACTACTGGACCAAACAGATCCATGTGAAGAAGTTCAAGAGGAAGTTCTATTGAATGAACTTTCTTTTCCTTATGAGACTTCTTTGTCTGTTTGCCTTTCTTGCAAGCTACACAAAAATCAGGAAGCTGGAAGTTCTTGACATTAACTCCTCTCACAAGATTGTTCTGAATCAAGTGATTCATCTTCCTTTGACTAATGTGTCCCATTCTCCTATGCCAGGAGATGGAATCCTTCTCAGTAGCTTTAGATAGAAAGCACTGAACCTCATGATCCGTTGTAGAAGCTGTTGACAGATCCAAAACATAAAGATCTTTATATCTTGAAGCTGTCATCAGAACTTGGTCCTCTAGGATCACGTAGTCTTTCTTTAGCACGTAAAACTTCTTGTTGTCGAAGATGACCTTAAATCCCTTATCACAGATTTGGGAAACAGAAAGTAAGTTGTTTTGAAGTTGTTGAACGTAGTTCACCTTATCAAACTTAACTTTCTGATTCCCCACTTCTCCCTGAGCTGTGATATAGCCTCCCTTGTTTCCAGCAAACGAAACATGCCCTCCTTTTATTTGCTTGACGTTTGATAAAAGAGCTCTGTTTCCTGTCATGTGCCTGGATGCTCCGCTGTCTACAATCCACGTGTTAGTTTCAGCACTGTAGCGAACACCCTGCACATACAATGTAAAGGATTAGTTTAGGTTAGGAACCCAAGCCTTTACTGGCTTGGGTTTCCCAGAGGCATCACACATCATGAATTCAACCCATTGACCCTTAGAGGGTGAGGGTAGCTCAGGTTCCTTTTTGTTATCATTATCAGACACAGAGGATGACTTCTCTTTCCATAAACCAGATTTGTGCAAGGCCTGTTTGTGATAAACAGTCGACTGGCTAACGGTTGAACTTTAGGTTCACTAGTTCTTCTAGGTGGAGTTAAAGAACTCCTCTTAGAAGACCTAGGCTTTGAATCTTGAAGTTCAATCTTCTTCCTAGGTGTCTGATAGTAAGGACAAAAGGAAGCAATGTGTCCACATTCTCCACAGTTGTAGCACGACCTGCTATCAACTTTATGATTAAACTTTCTTTGTGGAGATGTGTGTGACACTCTAGTAACATCACTCAATTTAGGTTTTGACTCTGGTTCTTTTGATGTTTTCTCTGGTTTAACAAAGTTAATTGTTTTAAATTTTAACATCTTTTTCTTTTTGGTTAACTGGTTTTTGACTTGAAACTGTGAAAGATTAACATTAGAAGTCTTTTCAGGTTCTGATTTGACTCTGTTTGACCCTTTTTTAAGTTAACCTTTTCAAATTCCTTTCCAGATTAACACAAGGCATTTTACCCTTTGCCTTTGAAGTGGCCTCCTTTTGTTTGGTTCCAGATTCAATAGATGAACATGAGGAATCTGGATCACTAACAAGAGGAGTAGACACCACATGATCCTTGATGGGGTTATTAGTTATTGGTCTAGTCTTAGTGTTCATCAAGGTCTCAGGTGGTGGTGGAACCACTTTATAACCCAATCACTCCCCGTTGTTTCTTTCTCTCACTAAGTGTTGGACAATGTGTGATGAACTTGTCCAACGTGCAGTTTCTGTTTTAATGAGTTTACTTCTACTTCTAGAACTGCCTTTTGCTTCTTAGTGTCTTCTAGGGAATTTAGATAGTACTTAATGTCATTAGCTTGGTTAAATGCAACTACTTCGGTTTCCCTAAGCTGTTTAGTCAAAAGGTCTATCTTTTCTTTGTAACTATGCTCATTTTGTTTTAATACTCTATTAGCCTCAGTGCACAGTTGCAAATCTTTTACTAAGTTATCATTATGATCTATTAATAACCTAGCAAATTTCTCATCTATGCTATTTCTAAAAGTATCACAATCAAAACAAGCATGATTATTAAATATTTGTCAGTGGTACTTACCTGAGTTGGTTCAGAAGAGTTAGCCATCAACGCAGCATCAGATGTCTCTGGTTCTGGTGATTCTGTCTTTTCTGTCTTTGCTGTGGTAGTCTCCTCTTTAGGCTTGTAGCTGACCTCAGTTGCAGTTGCTTCTTCACTATTTGACATTGCTATCTCAACTGCTATATCTCCTTCACTCGCGGAATCATCGTCTAAGTCTTCTACACTTGCAATGTTTGATTCCCCAGGAGAGACAAACCTAAAGCTCCAGTCCTGTCCTTCATCATCATGAGCAGTCAAGGCTTTTGGATCCTTGCTTGATGAAGTAGAACTAGTAGCTTGCTTGTCTTGACGAGTGAAGGACGAGAATGGGTTCCCGTTACCCGTCTTCTTTGGCTTAACACATTCTCTCTTAAAGTGCCCCTTCTCTCCACAGTTAAAGCAGGTCACTTTACTCTTGTCAAAGCCAAATGTGGTATCCTTAGTAGCTACCAAATTCTGTCCGGTCTTTTTCAAAACTTTTGCCCTCCGGACAGCACTAGCTAAGGCCCACATTATGTCCATCCTCTCAAGCTCCATTTCATCTACTTGCTCGTAGTCCTCATCTGCCAGATGACAGTTTCCAATCTTTCCAGCAACAAGTCCATCATAAGAATGAACCACTGCAGCTAAAAGATCCATGTGCTCTCGAGCTACTTCCACAGTCACATTACCGAGGTTCTCGGTCTTCAGTCTAGTAGCGTTTGCTTCAGATCCAATGTAGTGAGTACTAGAAGACCCCGACGTGTCTGATCCTGAAGGAGAAGCATGTGAAGGACCCGATGAGCTAGGCAAAATGCTGTCTGGAGAGGTGCTCTAGATGTCTTAGCTTGAGGCGTGGCATTGTACAAAGCTGGATTCTGAGTGTACGAAGACTTTTGAGCTCTGTACTTCATCCCAAGTGCTTCTTCTTGCAACTTTAGAATGAAGTCATTGATATCCAGCTTTGCCAACATTTCATTCTGTCTCAGGTTAGACACGAATGAAGCCCACTTTTCAGGCAATCCGTCTGCAAAGTTAGTAGCTTTTTCTTCCATGGTAGTAGCAACCCCATGTGTATGCAGTTCACTCATCAGATGGTAGAATCTATCTATAACATCGTCCAAACTCTCGTTTCCCATCGATGAGAAGTTATCGAATTTCTTCTTTAACTCCTTAGCCCTGATTGCCTTCAGCGAAGCATTCCCGTCGTACCTCTTTCCAGCTCATCCCATAGTTTCTTGGACTCTTATTCTCTGAGTACTGGTGGAAATTGTCTTTAGGGATAGACTGTGTAATCAATGCATAAACTCTCTTCTCTGCATTATATTTAACTTTCTGCGCGTCTGTCATACCTCCTAAAGTAAGCTACTCCATCGGCTCCCACCGGCGTACTATACCCAATCTCGATAGCTTCCACAGATTTGGATCCACTCCATTGAGGTAGATCTCAAAACGTTGTTTCCAGTGGGGAAACTCATCTAAAGTTAAGAGCTTTGGTGGTTTATTATGATTACCCACCTCACTCTCAAGTAACAGCAGGTTCTGGATCCTAGAGTCCTTCCCAGCAGTAAAGGTGATAGGATCGGATCAATTAGATTTGAATTATGCAGCGGAATATCCGAATTAAGATCGAATTCAAGCAAGAAAGTAAGTCATGAATATGCAAAACACTCAATCACAATTATAGAGAGAATATTTCTGTTAAAGGAATGTTTTCATTCACGCGTAATGCTTCGGTTAGAATACAGCTAGGTCAACATCCCTTATATAGAGGAATGTGACGTCTGCTGAGGTCACTTGATAGTGACATCTAACAGAATTTACAAAACAACTGAAAATATGCAAACTACTGAGATGTTCTCAACAACTGATCACATCTCAAAGAATGCTAAGTACAAATACATGAAACTACTGACTTAAAACTACTTAAACAATAAACTACTGAAATGTAAAATTACAAGTACTGAAAAGTAAAACCATCACAACTACTGAAGTTAACAACTTCAGCTGTTGTGACAACTGCTGATCACTCTGGTCTTCAGTCTTTGTCTTCAGCACTTCATCTTCACACTTTGTCTTCAGTTCTTTACTTTCAGACTTTGTCTTCAGACCTTTGTAATCAGCTGATGTCTTCAGCTGTTGTGATCTTCTTCAGCAGTTGTAATGTCTGTGGGACTTAGAGGTTTTTCTGATCAGGCTCATTGGTTCTTTTGGTCCAACAAACTCCCCCTGAACCAATGCAGCCAAAACCTCTAACTTTATTGAAGATCCCACTTATTCTTTGGCAAAATACTCTCTTGATCAGCTTCAGAGGTAGACAGATAAGCATAGGCCAGAAAAAGGTTTCTAATCTTTTGATTGGCTAAGTATGGAAGGGAACTCTGTCTTGGGGAAATTGGACACAGAGTCTTGTCCCAACCATGAAACCTATTTCCCATTGATGAGTCTGTAAGACTCCCTTGCATAGGCCTCAAGGAGAACAACTTGTTCCTCCTTAGTGAGTTCTTCTGCTTCTCCCTCAAAGAAGAACTCAGGCCCATAGTATTCAGACAGATACCTCACTGTCTTCCCATTCTTCAACTCAACAGTTGTTATCTCTCTATATGCAAATTCATCTGGATGAGAGCCTTCAAGCAGCAACTGGAGTTCACTCTTTTGAAGATCTTCAAGTCTTTTGTACAACAACCCCTTCTTGATCATTTTGTTCTCAAGAATAGACATAGGGTTGATTTGGATGTGTGAGCTCTCTTGAATTCTTCAATGATTTCCCAGGGTGAGACTACCATGGCCAACATGATTGCAGCATTCAAAGTCTTTCTTACTTGGCCATGATATCTACTTGGTAAGTTTTTCTTGTGAATCTGGAACTTACCCTGGGATCTGGCCAAATCCTCACTCTTTCTTTTTGATGTTGAAAGGTATGTCTGAGAGTGTACAGCCTCTGAGCTTGTTTCTTCATAGCTTGAATGGATGAGGACTGAGGGAAGTCCTTGTCAACCATTCTAAGAAATTGCTCATCATGCTGCTTCTGCTGTTCTTCTTCTTCTATTTTGACCTTAACCATCTGCCTTTGAGTTTCAGGAGTTATTGTTTGTGATTGACTCCTAGGCTTCAGTTTCTTCCTTTCAAGAATAGCAGATATTGGCAGATTATCCTCTTCATCCTCTTCTTCTTCTTCTTCCATCCTCAGCAGCCTTCTTTTTCTTTTGGGTGCATCACTGGTGGAATCTTGAATGGGTTTCTTGGGTGAAGGGGTTGGTTTAGAGGGTTGTGAGGTTGATTGTTTTGGAGGTTGAGAGGTTGGTTGTTTTGAAGGTTTTGAGATTGGCTGTTTTGGTTGTGAGGTTGGCTTTGAAGATTGTTTTGGTAAAGGAGATTTTAAGGGCTGCTCTATCATTTTGTTGGTGAGGGTGGCTTTGGATAACTTGGCCATATCAGTTCTCTTCCCAGCACCAGCTTCATCCAGAGCTTCAATAATTAAGCCTTTGTTGAAGCTTTCAGATGAGCATATTTTGGTGGTTATCTCCAAAATGCTATCTCTGGACCATGACTTGATCTCAATGATAGGTCTTCCCAAGTGTTTAGAGAGGAATCTGATCATAGCCTCCAGTCTCTCCCTTCTTCTTCATTGCAACTTGCCCATCGATTCTCAATTTCCTGAATCTCAAGTCTTCTGATCTCTGAGTCAAGTTTGGCAGTATCAAATCCTTGCCTGAAGAGCTGATCAATGATCCTGTCCATGGATCTGCTATGTTGGTCATCAGCTTCTTTGATCATCTCATCCAACCTCTTCTCATCTTCAGTTTGTTCACCAACACTCTTCTTTCTTTTGTAGGTGATGATCTCTTTGCCTTTATGCTCCTCCTTAGCTTCTTCCTCTTCAACTCTTTTCCTTTTATCATCCTTTACTGACTTAGACTCCCCCTTTTTGGTTGCATTGGGTTCAGGGGTTTGAATGTCAGAAAGGTGCTTTGACACAGCATCAGTCACAAGGGATTTAAGATCTGAGGAGATCCTCTCATCAATGGTTTGATGAACAATAGATGTGATGATGGGGGTGATGAGAGGTAAGGAAGATTTGAAAGCAGCAGCCATTTGCTCAGAGGGGTTCTCTCCCTGAGAAATGGTGCCTGAAACAGAGGCTGGTGGTTGTTTGATTTGAGTGGCTCAGTGTTTGGTGAAGCTTCAACAGAAGCTGCCATCTGTGGGTTTATTGGGGCAGATGGACTTGATTCCTGAGACATGTTGGTAAGCAGGTCTTTTAATCTACAAACCTCAGTCTCAAGAATAGTATTTTGGGCTAAGACTTCAAAGAAAAAGCCCAGGTCATCATCAGTATAAACTGAATCAGCTGACCTCCTGAGTGAATCAGGATGAACATGTGCTGAGTGTAAATCAGTGATCACATGTGCCCCTTTGTCTTGGAACTGGGGACTTCCTGCCTCAGGAGCAAGTCCTTCATTGGCAGTTGCCTCTGGTGAGGTCTTAGAGATGATACCTGCTTCATCCTGTTCATGTGTTGAAACAGGGGAAGAGGTAGCCTCACCAGATGTTCTAGTCTCCACATCTACACTAGGAGACTGAACTTTAGAATCCCTATGCTGTTGGTTATCAACTACATTTGGATCCTCTCCCTCAGCTGTTGAGGTTTTCCCAGTAGTAACAGGTTTCTGGGGAGGGGTAGAGGAATGTAGCTGAGTCAGCACTTGTGCAATGACTGCAGTTGGGCTTGTAGGGGTGGTATCAGTGGGAGATGGGGGTGAAAAGGTTTGCACCTGGGGAGAGTGGTGCTCTTCAATGGCAATCTTCTCAAGTGAGATAGATTCCAGTAATGTGGTTTCCCCAATATTGGTTGCATCAGGATCCTGTTGAGAGGATACCTGAGCGGTTTCAGCTGGTGGAGTCATTGAAACTACAAGGGGATTAAGGCTTGTAGTCTTATCCTGCGTTTGTGCTACAGGGGCATCATCAGGGGACTCAACTCCCTGAGTAGCCTTTTTGGTTTTCTTTGGTTTTGGTTTGGAGGGGACTTTAGATTTGGAGGTGGAGGCTGTGGGTTCCCTCTGCTTGGGTTTGAGCAGTTTGGCAGCCTCTTTGAGTTGTGGGTTTGAGTTGTGCCTGGAGTATACCTCTGGCAAAACCAGCAGAGCAGGGACTCCAAGGCCAACAAGGCCATCAGATTTTAATTGATTTAAAATGATTGCCATAAGAAACCTTGGATATAATATCCATCTATTTGCCACAGGTTTCAATGCCAAATCTTTCAGTTCCAAAAAGATAATATCAGAAAAATTTAGATTTTGATGTTCAAGGATAGAATATAATACCTGTTGCCATCTGGAGGACATTTGATCCCAAGAGGATGTTTTGGGAGCAAGGCAGACATTGATCATGTGAAATATGAGTCGCTCGGCATCATGGAAGTGCTTCTTCAGGATGGTAGTAGCACTTAGGTCACCTTCATAACCATGATTAGCAAAAGAAAGATCAATGGTGCCTTTGGGGTACTTTGTGGGATAGGTGGCATCATTCAGGTCTAGGTTTGACGAATGATCTCAGGAGTGATGACCACCCGTTTCTGGTTAACAAACGACTGGAGAGTGATGGTGTCATCATTCTCAGCAGTATGAACAGTAACGTTTGTCCAGAATTGGCACAGGGTATCGGGTAGATGGTAGGATTTAAGAGAAAGGCTGTGCGGTATTGGGAATCAACCATCAAGTCAATAGCAGCATCAAACTTGTTCCAGAAAGGTGATTTGGTAAGGTGAGCAACACAGTTGTGTCGAGGTTTGATTTGCATGGTCGCCATTAATGGAAGATGAACGTTTGGAAAGTGGGTTATGAAAAGTTTGAAGTTAGGGTTAGGTATATATAGGTTATGAAACGGCTGAGGGAAAACAACTGAAAGTGTTGGTGTTAGTCATCAGGTGTTAGAAAACAACTGAAGACATGGTTTTAACTTTCAGATGTTGTAAACAACTGAAGACTTGGTGTTGGTCATCAGTAGTTGTAAAACTACTGAAGACTTGGTTTTGGCTTCAGTTGTTTGGAAATGAAACAGTAGTTGTCGTCAATTCACAAAGTTCAGCTGTTTCAATGACCTTAACACTTACTCATCAGATCATCTGATTTTCAGATGTTTCATTGGTCATCAGTACTTATTTATTATAAAAGACATCAGTAGTTTGAACTACATCAGTACTTTCTAACAAATGAAGTACTTCAGTACTTTTAAGTAATTTAGTCTTCAGTAGTTGTAAAACTACTGAAGATAAAATGACTTATCAGCACTTATTTTTGACAAAAGTATACTAATGCTCATCAGTATTTATGGACTAAGAGCATCAGTAGTTGTCAAATTATTCTAGTTGCAGCATACCAAGCCTGAGTACAAGATTATGAAAAGTTGCACTATCCAAAGGCTTAGTAAATATATCTGCAAGCTCATCAGCACTAGGCACAAACTTTGGATCAATCAGACCTTTTTCATAGCAATCCCTAATGAAATGATGTCTGATCTCAATATGTTTGGTCCTAGAATGCTGGACAGGATTCTTAACAATACAAAGAGCTGAAGAACTATCCATTAATAATGGAGTCTTAGTCTCTGTAATGTCATAATCCAATAACTGATTTTGAAGCCAGAGTACCTGAGATGTACAGCTTGCAGCTGCAATGTAC
The DNA here is from genome assembly GCA_025215565.1 of Flaveria ramosissima. NCBI lineage: Eukaryota > Viridiplantae > Streptophyta > Magnoliopsida > Asterales > Asteraceae > Flaveria > Flaveria ramosissima. Next base: position 21,498,227 of record CM046030.1, read on the forward strand.
TCTGCTTCAGCTGTTGATGTAGCAACTGATGTTTGTTTCTTACTCTGCCAAAAGACCAAACAGTTGCCTAGAAATTGGCATCCACCAGAAGTTGATTTTCTGGTTAACTTACACCCTGCATAGTCACTATCAGAAAAGCAACCAATTTACAAGAGTGCCCAGTGGAATACCATAGTCCTAGAGATTTAGTTCCTTGCAAATATCTAAAGATCCTCTTGACTGCAATCATATGGGAATCCTTAGGAGCAGCCTGAAATCTAGCACAGACACAAGTTGCAAACATAATATCTGGTCTAGAAGCTGTTAGGTACATCAAGGAACCAATCATACATCTGTAAAGAGTTTCATCAACTGCTTTACCTTTTTGATCAGCATCCAGTTGTGTGTTGCTGCACATGGGAGTAGAACAGGTTTTACAGTTTTGTAAATCAAACTTGGTTAACAAATCTTTTGTGTATTTTGACTGATGAATGAAAGTTCCATCAGTCAGTTGTTTGATTTGTAAACCCAGAAAGAACTGTAATTCTCCCATTGCACTCATTTCAAACTTTTGTTCCATCAATTTTGTGAATGCATCACACAACTGTGGATCAGATGATGCAAAAATAATATCATCAACATAAATTTGAACAAGGAGCTTATGCATGCCAGCTTTCTTTATGAACAAAGTTTTATCTATGGAGCCTCTAGTGAAATTATTTTGAAGAAGAAAGTTAGATAATGTTTCATACCAGGCTCTGGGTGCTTGTTTCAACCCATAAAGAGCCTTATCAAGCTTATACACCCAATCAGGGTGTTTATGATCTTCAAAACCTGGTGGTTGACACACATAAACTTCTTCTTTTATTTTACCATATAAAATGCACTTTTGACATCCATTTGAAAAACTTTAAGGTTATGAAAAGCAGCATAAGCTAAAAACAATCGAATTGCCTCCAGTCTGGCTACAGGGGCAAAGGTTTCATCATAATCAATACCTTCTTCTTGTGAAAACCCCTGTACAACCAGTCTGGCCTTGTTCTTGACAATTTGGCCTTTTTCATCAGTTTTATTCCTAAACACCCATTTAGTGCCTATTGCACACTTACCTTGGGGTAGAGGAACCAGTTCCCACACTTGCTGTTTTTGAAATTGAAGAAGCTCAAGCTGCATGGCTTCAACCCATCCATTGTCCCTTAAGGCCACATGATAATTCTTTGGCTCTTGCTGACTGATGAAGAGAGCATAGAGACAGAAATTGGACAATTGACTTCTTGTTGAAACACCAGCATTTATGTCACCAATGATCTGGGACATGGGATGATTCTTCAATTCTTGATATGCAATAATATCTGTGCAAGTGTTTGTAGGAGATTCAGCAGCAGCAGATGTTGATGTAGACTCTTGAAACCTAGACTGAGATGGCAGTTCAAATGAAGTAGAGGATTCAGAGATTTCATCAGCATTTGTTGTGGATGGAGCTGCTGAGGCTACAGGAACATCAAGTGTAGTAGAAACAGGCAGATGATCACTACAACTTGCATTTGTATCTTCAGTTGGAGAGGATGGAGCTTCAGAGACAACAACATGTGGAGGCTGATATGGAACATATTGCAGTATGTCCAAGTCAAACATCTCAACAGGGTTTTGAGGAATCTTGTCTTTTGGGGATTCATTAAACTTGACATGCAAATTCTCTTCAACAATCTTTGTTCTGCAGTTGAAAACTCTGTATGCCTTGCAAGTAATGAATACCCAACAAAATATCCTGCATCCACCTTGGATTCAAACTTCTGAAGTATACTCTTTGTGTTAAGAATATAACATGGACACCCAAATGCTCTAAAGAATGAAATCAAAGGAGCCAAATGATGTAAAGCTCATAAGAGTCTTCATCAACCTCTGATTCACTAATACTCTATTCTGAACATAGCAAGCTGTGTTGACAGCTTCAGCCCAAAAGTTAGTGGCAAACCAGAGTCAGCCAACATTGTCCTTGCGGCTTCAATCAGGGTCCTGTTCTTTCTCTCCACCACTCCATTTTGCTCTGGAGTTCTTTGAATACTATATTGTCTTTTGATTCCCTTAGACAAATAGAATTCATCAAGAGTGTGATTCCTAAACTCTGTCCCATTATCACTTCTTCACACACTTAACTGGAAGTGAATGCTGCTTTTCCACATGTAACACAAAATAGATGATACTTTGAGCAGCCTCATCCTTGGAATGCAAGAAGAAAGTCCATACATATCTGGAGTAATCATCCACAATTACCAGACAGTACTTTTTCTTTGCCATGCTCATTACTCTCACAGGACCAAAGAGATCCATATGCAGTAATTGAAGCAGGTAGTGGACTTAGGTTCTTCTATACGAGGGAATGAAGCTTTGTGTTGCTTTCCTTTTAAGCAAGCTGGGCAGTTATCATCACACTTGAACTCCTTCAATGGCAAACCTCTCACTAAACCATGATGAATGAGCTGATTCATGTTCTTGAGATTTACATGACCCAGCCTTCTATGCCATAGTTCAGATTCTTGAGGAGAGGCTTTGGAGAACAGACATGGATGGCCTTTTAGATCAATTTTCTTTGATAGATCTAAAGCATATACTCTTCCAATCCTGTTGGCCTTCAAGAGAGTATACCATATCTTGTCTTGTGGAAAACTTTAGAAGACAGAATCCGACAGTTTTGACTTGTGAAAAGTGCAACATGCCCTTTATCACACATTTGACTGACACTCAAAAGTTTGTATTTGAGGTTCTCCACATGGTTAACATCATCAAATCTTATCTCCCCATTTGAGACAAAACCCTTCCCAATGATGTAACCCTTGGCATCATTTCCAAAAGAAACAAATCTATTCTTCCTTTGGGTATAGTCATGAAGAAGAGAGCTGCTCCCTGTCATGTGCATGGATCCTCCACTGTCCACATACCAGATGCTTCTTTGGCATGATGAAGAACCCTGCATTTATCACAAACATTAGTTAGCCTTTAAGACCCAAACCTTTTTGGTTTTGGTCTGTTTTCATCAACAGATGTTAAACTAACATGTTGTGCATGATTAACAGCTTTTGAAGATGTAGATGGTGCTGAAAAGGATTCCTTGGATTTTGGCTTAGGTGTCCTTTTCAGTGGTTTAATACAGAAACATCTAATTGGTTAACTCTCCCCAATAGATGTTGAACCATCATCACAAGTTGTGTCTGATTTGTTGACAGAGTTTTCAACTCAGTTGACACATCAGTACTTGTAGATGATTTGTTCTTGTGATTCACTACATCCTTCTTTTGAAAAGACACAGACTTAGTCTGAGTTTTTAATATTCCCTGAGGAATATTTGCAGCTGTTGTTTGAAAAACCCCTTCCTCCTTAGTGACTTTTTGAGAAAGCTTAGGTTTATCAGAATGAGATGATTGTGGTATAAACTTGGTTTGAAATTCATTTTTCATTTTATGCATTTCCTTCTTAATGATTTTCTCTTTATTGAATTTTAAACCCTTGTTATACCAGCATTCATCAGTCAGATGATTGAACAAACCACATATTTCACATGGCTTTTTTTTCATCTTTTCTTGATCAACTGCTGAAGTTGATGAAACTACTGAAGATTTGTTCTTCAGTACTTTCTTCCTTTCAGTACTTTTGAGAAGTACTGAAGGATTTTCAACAACTGAAGATTTCTTCTTCAGTGGTTTTCTATCAGTATTTTTTAGAATCCTGATAGATTCTTCAGCAGTTGTCAAGAATGCTTGTTTTCCTCTGATTTAAAATGCTCTTCAGGTGTTGTGTTTTGTCCTTCAGTACTTTGAGTACCTTGTGGAACAACACCTGAATTTCTCAGCCTCTTCTTGATCAAGTGTTTCGAAGCAGTAGATCATCAGTTATTTGATTAACTGAGATACTCACACTATCTTCATCCTAAGATTTTGAATTATCAGTTAAGGATGAAACACCTGATGATGTGGTTTGGGAATGACACTCAACCTCAGATTGTACTTCTAACTTGGGAGTAAAATCTATGGGAGGTATGGTATGATTATACCCAATCCCAAAATTCACATTGGAAGCAGTTTGCTTATTGAGAAGCATTTCAAATCCCTTGCAAGATGTTACCCAGCGTTCACAATCAACTTGGGTAGCTGCAAGTGTTTCTTTGAGATTTTGTGATTTTCTAGAATGACCTCTACCTTTGCTTTTTCATCAGTAATTTGACACTTAAGTTTATAAATCTCCTCATCCTTCTCTTTTAAAACAGACTCAAACTCAGCTTTTCTTTTGGAAATTGCCTTTTCTAGGTCAAGGTTTTGATTAATTAAAGCTACATTTGCTTCCCTAATAGAAACAAAAGCAGCTATGCATGATTCAGAACATAACTTGGCCTTAGCCTAAGAAGATACCTGTGGTACCTGTGATGATGAAGGATTGTCATCAGTAGATTCCAGGGCCATTAAAGCAAGGTTTCCAAAAGGGTTTTCACCACCATGTTGACCAGCACCAGCAAATTGCTCAGAATAACCAGAGGCATCATCTGGTAGGCTGCTCCAGTCAACAACCTCAGGGGTGAAAAAACTCTGATGAGATTGAGGTTGAGATTGCTGATTTGTTTGAGATGGTTCAGGATCAGGAGAGCATGTGGTTGTTGAGCCATGGGTATAGAAACTTGACCAGACTGAGGCATGTAAAAGCATGGATAAGGATATGGCATGGGGCTTTGAGGGACAAAGTATGCACGAGATGATTGATGTTGTGAATGATGATCAGAACTGGTAGGATGTTGCCCTTTGGATTGTGAATTATTGCTTGGAAAAGTCACAAAGGGTGCAGATGAGTTAGATCCAGATGATCTACACTCTCTAGCAAAATGTCCAAGTCTGTGGCACTTATGACATCTCAACTTACTCTTGTCAAAACCAACCTTGGTTTTGCCAGAGAGACCAGGAAATTTCCTACCTGTTCTTTTATAAAACTTTTGAGATCTGATATTAATCAATGCCATTTGGCTCAGAATATCCATCTCTTCCAGATCATCATCAGCAATTCCTGTCAAATCATCCATCATAAAACACAAATTATCAATATTAAAACCTGAGTTTCCCTCAACTCCAACAAAAGCATGATTTCCACTGTTTGAAGAGAAATCAATATGCTCATCATATGAACTTTCAGATGAAGCATATTCAGACTCATGACCAACCAGAGCAGTGTTACCTGGTACAAAGTCATCAGTGAGCTTTCCAGATGAAGATAGTTTCCTTTTCTGTTCTATCTCTCTCTCAAATGTTAAGAGTTTCCCATGAAGTTGGCTGAGAGATAGAGTATCCAGATTTGCACTAGAGCATAGGACAATGGTGTAAGTGTCCCATCTCTCAGGCAGGGATCTGAGGAATCTGTTATTCATCTGGCTGTTTGTGTATTCATGTTGAACCATTTTAAGCTCAGAAATTAAACATGAAAACCGCTCAAACTGTTGAGTCAGTGTCTCACCCTTCCTATGAGAGAATGTCTCATATTGCTAGGCAAGGATTTCTCTGTTGTTTGCTAAGACCTCATCAGTTCCTCCAAATTGTTCCTTCAGAGCAACCCAGAGATCATAAGCAGTTTCATGATGCATGAGCCCAGAATAGATTTCATTAGGCAGTGCCATGGCCAGAATTCCATGGGCTTTAGCATCAATCTCAAACAGTTTTAAATCCTCATCAGAATATTGTTCCTTCTTTTTAGGAACCATCTCATTTGTTTCAGGATTACTCACCATAGGCTTGTATGGTCCATGAACCACAGACTTCCAACAACCTGAACTGTTAACAGACAGGTGATGGAGCATTCGGCGTTGCCATATGTTATACTCACACCTAACAAGCATTGGAGGCTTAGTTGAGGAGCCAGTATTGTGAGGATCATTCATTGAAGTAGTCATTTTAACTAATTCAATCGAATTCAATGAGATTAAAATCGGTCTAGTTTGAAAACTCAACAACACAATTTGAAAACACAATTAGAATCTCAATTAATTAACCAGAAGCAACAGAAAAACAATCTCTATAATCAATTCTTGCAAAAATGCTAATTCGATCAATCTTCGCTATCAAAAGAGCAGTTTCAATGATCAATTGTTAGATCGATCAATGATTAACCAGCTCTGATACCATTTGATAGGATCGGATCAATTAGATTTGAATTATGCAGCGGAATATCACGAATTAAGATCGAATTCAAGCAAGAAAGTAAGTCATGAATATGCAAAACACTCAATCACAATTATAGAGAGAATATTTCTGTTAAAGGAATGTTTTCATTCCACGCGTAATGCTTCGGTTAGAATACAGCTAGGTCAACATCCCTTATATAGAGGAATGTGACGTCTGCTGATGTCACTTGATAGTGACATCTAACAGAATTTACAAAACAACTGAAAATATGCAAACTACTGAGATGTTCTCAACAACTGATCACATCTCAGAGAATGCTAAGTACAAATACATGAAACTACTGACTTAAAACTACTGAAACAATAAACTACTGAAATGTAAAATTACAAGTACTGAAAAGTAAAACCATCACAACTACTGAAGTTAACAACTTCAGCTGTTGTGACAACTGCTGATCACTCTGGTCTTCAGTCTTTGTCTTCAGCACTTCATCTTCAGACTTTGTCTTCAGTTCTTTACTTTCAGACTTTGTCTTCAGACCTTTGTAATCAGCTGATGTCTTCAGCTGTTGTGATCTTCTTCAGCAGTTGTAATGTCTGTGGGACTTAGAGGTTTTTCTGATCAGGCTCATTGGTTCTTTTGGTCCAACAAAAGGCTGACATTTGATCTTCCATGGCGAATAACTTTAAGTCTAATAAAACAAACTGTCAACTGGTGCGACTGAAGGATGCGATTGGGCTATCCGTGCGAATGAACTATGCGACTGGTTCAATCGTGCGGCTGAACTAAGCGATTGGTTCAGTCGTGCGAATGAAGCTGATGCGTATGAACACAGCGAACGAACGGTTCAATCCTACGTATGGAGATGCGACTAGGTCCAACCGTGCGTATGGGCAATGTGAATGAGGTCCAGTCGTGCGAATGGCTCACTCGTGCGACTAAAGCTGTTGTTTTGCGAAAATTTCTAGGTTAAACGTGTTTTAGCCGTAAAAATTCGAAATTTTGCAAACTCTAATCGCCTAAGTCCGTAGAAACCAAACTTTGATGAGCAGGGAACGTCCAAGATCACTTTTGACACAAAAGATTGCGTTTTTGATGTACAAACACAAACTTTTTATCAATCTTGATTGAATCACACGTAATCAAGAGCCAAAGCTCTGATACCACTTGTTAGGACCTGTTATTTGAACGAAATACCGAGTGATTATCATGTAAACCAGATCAAATAGTGCGGAATCCTATTTGATTGGCGATCCAATCAGTGAGAACACACGAAGAATCAATAAAGAATTGAATCTAACGTTAGAAATCGATTGGGAATCGATCTAATGTGTTCTATGAACTTGGAGAACGAATTGGGAGGCTTCTGGACGGCTGGGGTATGTCTGGAGTCGAAATAGATTGAATGCTTACGTTTTTCCACGAATTGGGTTGTATTTATATGTTAGTATTGTTCATTCGGGCGACTGGACCATAAGTATGGTTCAGTCGTGCGATTGAACCATGCGGTTGATTCATCCGCACGACTGAGTGTTCAGTCGTGCGACTGAGCCAATCTTATGTTACAATCATACGACTGATCCAGTCTCCTGGTTCAGTCGTGCGACTGAGTCAATCGTATGAAGTTATTCATGCGTGTGGTCCATTCGCATGGGCCATTCGCATGAGAACTTCATTATGTTAAGTTTGAATGTATTAATTAATATAACATGATGTGTAACCATTCAAACAACCATAAACCTAATTAACCAATTCACCATCGACTCATTAATGAAATATTAAACATTATCAATCACAAACAATCAATATCATTTCATTAATCATTTCACATTACATCAGAATCAGACAAACAAGATCTATTACATTCCAATCCTGATCTAGGGACATACATGTATCAACAGAAGAGAGTAGAGATTGATAGGAAGGCCATGACTGCTCTTCCAAACTCTGTGTACAGAGGCTTTAAGAAGTGCAAAACAGCTAAACAGCTGTGGGATGCACTGAAGCTGATGTATGAAGGCTCCTCTGAAGCCAAGGAGAACAAGAAGGATCTCCTGAAGCAGCAGTTTGAAAACTTCACCTTCAAAGCAGGTGAAACCATGACTCAACAATACTTCAGGTATGTTGAGATAGTGGATACCTTAGTGGATGGAGGAGTTCCTCTTGAGAACAGGGACATTGTAAGGAAGTTCATGTCCTCACTTCCTAGGCAATGGACACACTACTGTGTGGTGATCAAGAGGACTGAGAATCTCAAAACTCTTACTCTGACAGAGTTATATGGGATTCTCAGTGGTTACCAGATGGAGATGAACATGCAAGGTTCATCTGGAAACTCCAACAATCAAATGGGTTCAGCCCTTCATGTGGTTGAAAGGGATAGCATAGAACCCCAACATCATCTCATATGCTACGCTGACAACTCACCAAAGGGTCCTTTCATCACCTTCCCAGAGACACCAAGGGAGAACTTCACTCAAGGAAGCCCATTCCAAGAGACAAGCTCTTCTCAAGCCTTTGTGTCTTCTGATGAAAGTTGTGGGAACTCTCTCTTCACTCTTGAAGACCTGGACTGTATCCACCCAGATGATCTGAAGTACATGGAGATAGTTCAGCAGATGGCTTTCCTCACTCACAGAGCCAAGAAGTTCTACAAGAGAACAGGAAGAAGGTTTCCAAGCAATGCAACCAGTGGAAAGTTTGGGCTGGATAAAAGCAAAGTCAAGTGTTACAACTGTAACCTGATGGGCCACTTTGCTAGGGAGTGTAAGGCACCTAAAACAAATGGTGGCCAAACACAAACCAGACCAAACTACACTAACAAAGCCCCTTAGAATGAGAAGCCAAAGCAACATGCTGCTGTTGCTGTTGAAGAAGGAGGTTTTGACTGGAGCTTTCAGGTGGGAGATGCTTCTCCAAACCAAGCACTAATGGCAGACCATGATGAAGCCAAGGTATTGGAATATCTCTGTACTCCTGAATGCATTGCTAAAGTAAACAGATACAGGTCCTATAACTTAGAAATGAGATCTGATCTTGAGTCCTTAAACATATTAAAATCTGATTTTAGAAAGTCTGAAAATGATTACAAGTTAAAAATAGAGGACTTGGAGAAAACCATTTTAGTACTAAAACATGAACATACAGATTTTAGGACTCAAATCCAGGATCTCATAACTAAGTTGACTGAGTGCCAGGCTGAGCTTGTGATCAGCAAAGCCAAGGCTGAAAAGAGTGTTCTTGAAGAAGAGACCTTCAAGAACATGATATCCTCATCCCTACACAACAAAGTGTGCTATCAAAATAGACAAGGACTGGGATCAAATGAGATAGCTCCTCCACACACAATCTTGTCTGTAAGATCTCCTAGGTGTGGAACTTGTGAAGATGAGCTTCCTCTCATAGATCCTATAAGTGAAGAGGATGGAGAAGAGATAGTGAAGAATTCCTCTGAGAAGAGTGAAGAAGAGGATTCTTCTAAGGGCCACTATCCTTCTGAGGAGAAGAAATCTACTATGATGACCAAGTCCAAGAGAAAGAACTTGATCAGGAAGAGCAAAAGAAAAGCAAAGAAGGCTCAAGAGATCAAGGCTACTTTTGATTCTAGATAGAAACAAGTTTTATCTCTGCAGGTTTTAAAGTAGTAAAGACTGAAGACATCAACCAAGACTCCTCAGCTAAGAGTTCTGGTTCTTGTTCAAATCATCTCAGTACAAAGAAGAAGACTGAGCTGCTATGTACCACTGCTGCACAGCCTGGACCATCAAACTCCAAGAACAGTTCACAGCCCAAAAGAACTGTCTCAGCATCTACCAAGATGAAGATGGAGAAGGGATGTGACCAAAGCCAGTCTTGCTTTCATAAGGAGACTCTTTTGAAGAAGAAAATGTTATGTGTCATGTGTGAAAGTACCTCTCACATTGCTAAGGATTGCCCATACAATCCTAAAAGTACTATCCATATGACCAATACAAAGACTTCAAAGAGTTTCAAGAAGATTCAAGCTTCGGAAGGAAAGTCTGTTTCCTTCGGAAGCTCCAAATCAAAGAAGAAGGTAAATGGAAAATTACCTTCGGAAGAAAAATTGGTCTCGGAAGAAAGGAGTTCTTCCGAAGCACTGAAGTCTTCTGCAGTGACTGTAGAATCTTCCGAAGGTTCAGTCATCAAAACTTGTGAAGTCCCAAAAGCTTCTAAGGTTTTGAAGGTCAAGTCCAAGACTCCAAAGGTGGTGTGGAAGTCTAAGAAAGACCAAATGACTGAAGTTTCTCCATCAACAATAGCTGAAGATCCCCCTAGTACAACCATAGGATCTATTACTATTGCATTACCTTCTATTATACTTAGTGAGCCCAAGACAAGTAAGGCTTGGGTTTCCAAATATAACTAACCATTTTCTTTGTGCAGGAACAGCTCAAGACAAGCAGGAATGTCTGGATAATTGATAGTGGCTGTTCCAGGCACATGACAGGCAATAGGTCACTACTCCATAACTTTGAGAGAATTGATGGAGGACCAGTTGCTTTTGGAGGAGATGAAGGTGGTTACATTTTAGGAAGAGGCAAGGTCACAAATGGTAAGCTCAGCATTGAAAAGTTAAACTTTGTTAAGGAGCTTGGGTACAATCTTCTGAGTGTATCCCAATTTTGTGATCAGTGTCATAACATGCTCTTTACTGAGCATGAGTGCATTGTTCTCAAGCCTGGAGTGGTCATTCCTCATGAGCATATCCTACTCAGAGCCCCCAGGAAAGGGAACATGTACAAGATGGATTTGCAAGAGACATCTCCCTCTGGAGAAGTTTCATGCTTTCTATCTAAAGCAAATAGTGATGAGTCTTTCCTATGGCATAAAACAATGTGCCATGTAAACTTTAAGAACATGAATAAGCTAATTGTTAGGATCTGGTATTCGAACGAAATACCTAGTGATTAGCGTGTAAACCAGATCAAATAGTGCGGAATCCTATTTGATTGGCGATCCAATCAGTGAGAACACACGAAGAATCAATCAAGAATTCAATCTAACGTTAGAAGTCGATTGGGAATCGATCTAATGTGTTCTGTGAACTTGGAGAACGATTTGGGAGGCTTCTGGACGGCTAGGGTACGTCTGGAGTCGTAATGGTATGAATGCTTACGTTTTTCCACGAATTGGGTCTAGTTATAGATTAGTGTTGTTCATTCGTGCGACTGGACCATAAGTATGGTTCAGTCGTGCGATTGAACCATGCGGTTGATTCATCCGCACGACTGAGAGTTCAATCGTGCGACTGAGCCAATCTTATGTGTCAATCATACGACTGATCCAGTCTCCTGGTTCAGTCATGCGACTGAGTCAATCGTATGAAGTTATTCATGCGTATGGTCCATTCGCATGGGCCATTCGCATGAGAACTTCATTAAGTTAAGTTTGAATGTTTTAATTAATATAACTTGATGTGTAACCATTCAAACAATCACAAACCCAATTAACCAATTCAATACCGACTCATTAATGAAATATTAGACATTACAAATCACAAACAATCAATATCATTTCATTAATCATTACACATTACATCACAATCAGACAAACAAGATCTATTACATTACATATCATGATCTAGGGACATACATGCATCAACAAACTCCCCCTTGGACCTAGATCTCTCTAATCTCTTGTTTTCTGCATAACCTCCTTGTATTTCTTGTACTTCTCCTCTTTTGTGACTCCCGCGTGAATTTCAAACGCGAAGCAGAGTCGTATAACGTTTTGGAACTGGAGGGCTTGTACAATATCTTGCGTGTCATAGAACAGTGGCCACTTGTATAGCGTATAAACATCATTAGCCGACAAGTTAGTAAGCCAGATCGGGTCGAATACCCTGATCGTATCCATTTGGCCCTCTTTGCTTAGGACTATGACCACTTCAACTGTTCTCCAATCATAGTACCACCACTTAAAGTGTGGAGTGAAGTCCCGTGGCATTTCCCTGAGTGGGATTCTCGACATTGTGCGAGGAGGACTCCACTTCAACACTATCTTGGGCTTGCCAGTAATGGCATCAACCTCAGACCTTCTGGTATACCTAGTAGGCTGTTGGGGTCTGAAGTTAACCCATCTGGTGTGGTACTCCTTCTTTACGGCAGCCTCGAACCAGCCTGACATCTTCCTCGGGTCAGCATACAAAAGCTTTAGCTTAGCCAGCTGGTTGAGCTCAAAACCTGGTAAAGTCTTCAGATCATGTGGGATTCTGAAGTACTCTATGCCCTGTTCTCTCTTAACTGCATAAACATTAAGATCATCAAAATACGCCCATGCTATAATCCTGCCAGACACCTTGTGACGTTTCTTGACTCTGTAGAGTTTGGTGCATCCTTCTTTGGTGCAGCACGTTGAGCTCTAACTTCTTCAAAACATGCTGCCCACTCAGCCTTTCGAATGTCGACATCATCATTTGAGGCTTGTGCTGTTCCTTCTGCTTTCTCTGTTTCTTTCTCCATCTTGTTCAACACCTCAAAAGTTTCACTAACGAGGGATTCACCCAGATTGGGGACCACATTACCCTCATTGTCAGCGTACTGAGGGTAATCCTCGGCGGTGACATCTTCGATCTCGACTTCATCAACATCGTTGAGCTCTTCATCACTAGTCGAATCGCATGTCGGAGCATCTTTTACTATCTCATCCGGATTGAGCTTGAAAATCTCTACGAGTTGCTCATTTGATAGGTCATGAATTATTTCCCCTTCTTCAGGGGTATAACTCACTGACCTCCTAACGATCCCTTGCAGATCAAGAATCATTGTTAGCTGAGTCTTGACCTGCTGAAGGGGAGCAACATCAAACTCATCTCTTTGGTAATTTGGATCTGTTTGATTTAAACATTCAACACATAAATCATTAGTAATTAATCAAACAGAAATTCATTAACTTAATATAAACATTCAATACATAGTTTTCAATACATGATTCAATTACAAAAGTAAATAAATACATAAACATCTAGTCTTTACTTTTGTCTTGTATCATAGGCTCATCACTTGGAGGAGCAGAGGTAGAGGCTGATTGGTCTTGTCTGTTCTTTGACCTCCTCTCTTGACCTGAAGCAGAGGCCGATGCAGCTGCATCCCCTCCTTCTGCTTCATCATCATCGTCCTTTTCCTCTGTCCTATCTCCTTCGGTTTCCTCATCCTCTTCTGTATCATCCTCATCATCCTCATCATCATCTTCATCATCATCATCACCGTCATCTCCATCATCTCCATCCCCCTCCTTGATCTTCAAAGGCTCCTCCTTAGATCCTTTCAGCTTTAACAAGATAGTCTTCTTTGCCTCCTCCAACTCCTCTATCTTTTTGCTTGATGTGACACTCTGTGCTTGGAGTTGGGCTATCTCAGTGCTCTGAGCAGCCATCTGTTGGGCCTGCTCCTCTATAACTCGAGCCTGCTCTGCAATCTGGTGAGATTGTGCAGCAGTCAGGTCGGCAAGCTGGCGGATCTGGGCAGCCTTCTCTTCATCTGCAGCTAGTAAGCGCATCACCATCCTGTTGAGCGCTGACAGCTGTTCCTCTACCCCGATTGGAGGTAGAGGTGATCCATAAGTGTGTGAGGGATGGGCTGAAGGTCCTGCTTGGTGTGAGGTGGTGGTGGTGGTGGCTGTGGTGAAGATGGGTCTGTGAAATGGTGGTGGATGGAATCTGTACTGTGGTGGGAGGTATGGTTGTGGCTGTGGTAGCTGTGGTGGATGTGGTGGCTGTGGTGGTGGATGGTATAGCTGTGGAAGTGGTAGTGGTGGTGGTAGAAGTAGAGGCTATGGTGGTAACGAAGGTCAACCGACGCTTCTTCTTCTTCTGACCATGGGGCTGAGCCATCCTCTTCCTCCTCGTCCCTGTTGAGGTGGATGCTCCCCCTACAACCCTGCCTGCTGACCCCGGTGCATAGCTTGGGTCAGTATCAGTCTCTCCAGAGTCTCTCGGGTGTTCACCAACCACCCTTAGCCCATGTTCTATGGGAACAACTTTGCTTCCCATAGTTCGCGTTAGGGGCTCCTCATCCGACTCCTCCTCCTCCTCCGCACCATGAACAAAATCCTGATGAAATCCAGCTGACTCGGCAACATCTCCAGCTGGGGCGGACACTGGGGGTACTACATCAGACACAGTGCCTCTCGGTGGAGCAGGCATATCGTCCCCAGCGTCCCCACTATCATCATCGTCAGAGTCATGCTCTGGGAGCAGCAGCCTCTCATCATCAGAATCACTGTCCTCATGACGCCATTTGCGTCTCCCCGGTGCCACATATCTCTCGTTGGCCAGGTGGCCAATCAATCTCTTAACCTGGGGCTTCACCTGCTTCCCCCTATAAACCCTCATCCGACCCAGAGTCGTATCATCCATGATCTCCAGTGCAACTGCATCATGACTCTCTTTGGGAAGATGTGGCAGCTTCTCGTTGAAGATCAGCTGTAAAAACTTAGGGTACATACAAAACCCCTCCTTCCCCTTTGCCTCCAAGTTCTCCACCAGATAGGAGAAAATCATACTAGAAAAGCTGAAGGGGTGGTTCAGCACCAGTGCCACGTAGGCATTTTGGATCTGGTCTGATAGGTCGTCGAACCCACCCCTCCTCGAAGCAACGCACTTAAGGATCACATGAGCTAAGTACTTGTACTGGGGGCACAGGTTGCTCTTGTTGAGCACACCTGAGTTTATGTCCCCAGCGTACTTGATCCTCAGAAAGCATCCTCGAACAGTCAATGGATGTAATCTGTTAGGGTGATCAGTATCATCTCCAAACTCTAGAACCCTCTGGATATCAGCAGCAGTGACCTCGATATCATGACCCAGAATAGAGCTCCGAATACTGTAGGGCTCACGAGAGCGATCCACGGAGGCATTCTCCCAGAATGCCTGGTGTAGTGATCGGTAGGGCGTGCAAGGAGTAGAGATAGCCTTATGAATCCGGGAACGTCTGAGGAAAGCTATAATCTCGGTGAACTCGGCCCCGTTCCGAGTAGTATGATCCAAGTGAGCACAGATGTTGTGCTTTGGATTTATGGACCATCTCTCAGCCATTATCCTGAAAACACATGACACAGAACCATTAGTACATAATACATTAAAATTCTGTTCTAAGTGTAATGTTTAAATTCGTTCTGATTCATTCGTGCGAATGAATCATGCGACTGAAGTCAGTCGGCTGTCCTATCATGCGACTGAGCTCATTCGGGTGAATGAGACATGCGATTGAGTACAATCTGCTGACTGAGTCTGTGATTGGTTTAGTCGGCCGACTGAGCTCATTTGCATGCTTCATTCGGGCGATTGACCAAATCGCAGGTTTCAATCGTGCGATTGGAGTTCATCCTGGCGACCAGTCGCCTGTCCTACAGTTCAGTCGCCAGCCGTTCGAATCTTTATCAAAACAAGTGTTTTAACATGGATAACCGGTTTCAATTGGATCGCATTCTTGTTACTAATAACTATTAACCTTAATTTCAACATTTTGGCGTAATTTAGTAGGTTATTAGGTCAAGTTCCAGTCTGTTTATTTTCTCTTTTTGGTTTTCATTCGAATAGCAACCAATTTAGGTTCAATCCACTGTTTTCGGTTAGATAGAACTTCAAACTACCTGTATAATCCACCACGAGCGTCAGTGAATCAAAATCAAGATGAAAACAGGTATAATGAAATTTTGGCAGAGTAACGGTAGGGTGTGCGATTTGAGAGCGATTGGGGTGTGATGAGTGAAATGCGATCGACTGTGCCCTTTAAATACTGAAGCTGAGTTCAATCGACTACTGGCCCATTCGCTCGTCATTCAGCTCATTTCATTCGGGCGACTGAGGCTCAATCTGCGATTGGCCCAGTCAGTCGCATGCAGTTGACCGACTGAGATTCAGTCGGTCGACTGACTCAATTGTACCCTTCATTTCATTCGCATGTTTAGTGTTGACCGAATGAGTCCTCAGTCGGTCGACTGACTCATTCGCCCCTTCCAATCGGTCGAATGGGTCATTCTGATAAGCCATTCGTGTGAATGGCTCAATCTCATGTCCAGTCGTGCGAATGGAAGCCATTCGCATGGTTGGTCCATACTCATGGTCCAATCGTGCGAATGGGTCACACTTAGTAAATTTTCTGCCAATTTGAGTATTTAACATTTAAAAACCCCTTTTTAAATTTTGAAATTAACGTTATGAGCTTTTGATCATCTCAGACATAATCATTTTAACTTGAAAACCTTTTGATCACCTCAGACGTGATCCTTTTAAACAATTTAGTCCCCTCAGACGTGACTCTTTTAAACACTTTGTCACCTCAGACGTGACTGTTTTAAACTTTAAGACACATGTGGTCATCTCAGACATGACCCTTTTAGTGAGTTGATTCCTTACTGATTTTCCTGATGTAGTCCGACAAACTAACAAACTAAAACGACTACTAACTTAGAACATTTAAACTAATACTCAAAACAAGACTTGTTTTTGGCTTTTTGTGAGAGATAAATCCTAAGATGGACATCTACGGGATTTGGTTCCGGAATAGGCAGCTTCAATTAAATTGACCACACCTGGACCAATTCAATTTTGGAATCATACAGGCAAGTCAAATCATTTGGGACTTGTTATCAAATCTTTTGATGCTCAATTCTTGGTGTTTCATCCAGAGTCATTAGCAACTTTAGGAAATCATACTGGAACTCTTATTTTTCACATTGATTTGCACTTTCAAGAATTGCAGCCATAATGATTGTCAATATGTTTGTCCACTTAAATCCATACACAGATTTTTGATACAGACTGATGACTGTTTTTAGGTTTAATTATTTCAACTAACATTTGTGGATCCCACACTTATATGGTAATCAACATTCCTCAGGAGCTTTTGAGCGGTCTAACGGGTATTATTACAAGAAGAGACTATTCTTAGAGCTTTCAAAGAGAAGCAGTCCTCAGGTCAGTGCCATCGCACAGCAGAGAGGCGGCAAACAACAATGAGTTCTAGAATATCTAGGTTATGCTTATCCTCAGGTCAGTGCCATCGCACAGCAGAGAGACACACAACCTATCTCCTTGTTAGAGCAGCTTATTAATTTTGCACAAAATGCACCAACAACATAAGTCATTAGCTTTATAGCATTTGTCTTTCATTTTTTCTTGCTTTGCTCTATTTATGGTCATCCGCACACATTTGTGGCGATTACATGCTCATTACCCCTTATTGGAATATTGTTGATTGTGTTAACCAGTGATAAGATGGAAGCCCACAGTTAGTTGAACAACTTAGTTTGATCTTGAGATCACCAGTCATGTCTAATCATCTATTGTGTTGAATCTACCAACATATCACTTGTGGTCTAGCAACCTCTAGTCTAGTCTCGTTGTGTTACCTTAGGAGTTACCAGTTTTTCTATCATCTTCCCTTTTTTATATTGCTTAGACTACACAGACTTATACTTTGAATTTTTGCATCTTTTCAAAATTTAATTTTAAGTCCCTCTTGATTTGT
The DNA here is from genome assembly GCA_025215565.1 of Flaveria ramosissima. Classification (NCBI taxonomy): domain Eukaryota; kingdom Viridiplantae; phylum Streptophyta; class Magnoliopsida; order Asterales; family Asteraceae; genus Flaveria; species Flaveria ramosissima. The sequence goes on from CM046030.1 coordinate 21,515,853, forward strand.
TCCTGTGTACTATCATTTTCCAAAGGGTTTGAATCAGTATCACAGATATGTTCTAACTTATATCAGCTATCCACTCCTTCTCCGTCGTTTTTTTTATTTTATGTTACTTGCTGACATATTTTCCCCCCTAAAATACTAAAATCATGACTGGTGTAATTATTTTAGGATTTTAATAAACAACAAAATAACATGAGTTTAATTTAAACAGACTAAAATAAACAAATAAAATAAAATAAAATAAACTTTAACTAACTACATCGGACTACACATTATCATCATCAGGAATAACCTCACTTTTCTTTTTAACATAACCGTTGACCTCTAGCAAATATTGAAAACGTGGTTTATCAAAGGCTTTAGTATAGAGGTCAGCGCGTTGAAAATCAGTATTAATTTTTCCCACATCAATTAGATTCTTTTCAAAACAGTCTCTTATGAAATGGTATTTAATACCGATATGTTTTGGTCTTAGGATTTGGACCGGATTTTTAGTTACTACAATTGCAGCAGAGAGTTATCAACAAAATAGGAGTAGAAGAGAACTTTAAACCGTAATCCCGCATTTGCTGTTGAATCCAGATGATTTGTGAACAGCAACTTGCAGCAGCAACATATTCAGCTTCACAGGTTGACAAAGCAACCGATGTCTGCTTCTTACACTGCCAGGTAACTAATCTTCTCCCAAAGAATTGACACCCGTGCTGATGTAGACTTGTAGTTCATCTTGCAGCCCCCGTAATCCGAGTCACTATACGCGGTAAGCTCAAAGTCATCGTCATGAGGATACCACAACCCAAGTGTGGGTGTACCCTTCATAACAAAAAAATCCTCTTGACCCCAATGAGATGGTTGAGGTTTAGCCTGATATCTAGAACATAGACAGTAGCATACATGATATCAGGTCTTGAGGCAGTGAGATACATGAGGGATCCAATCATTCCTCGGTACATCGTGGCATCTACAAGATCTCCATTTTCATCAGGTGCTATGTCGTGATTCGTAGCAAGTGGAGTCCCAGCAGCAGAAGCATTCTCCATGTCAAAACGACTAAGAATGTCTCCTACATACTTGGTCTGATGTAGAAAGATCCCATTTGGTGTCTGATCCACCTGTAACCCGAGAAAGAACTTCATCTCCCCATAGCACTCATCTCAAACTCTTTCTTCATAACTGCTTCAAACTCTTTGCATAATTCTTCGTTCTTTGACCCGAAGATTATGTCATCAACATAGATCTGTACGAATAGTAGGTCGCCATCCTTTTCTTTAATAAACAGTGTGCAGTCAATGACTCCCCTGCGAAAGCCGTGTTTCACAAGATGAGTCGAGAGTTTCATTACCAAGCTCTTGGAGCTTGATGAAGCCCGTATAAGCCTTGTCGAGCTTGTAAACTCTATTCCGATGATAAGGATCTTCAAATCCCTCGGGTTGACTTACATAGACTGTTTTTCTGATTTCCCCATGAAGGAATGCACTCATCACATCTAATTGGTAGACTTTAATCCTCATGTACGATGCATAGGCAAGGAAGATACGAATGGCTTCCATCCTTGCCACGGGTGCAAACACCTCATTGTAGTCAATTCCCTCGACTTGGCGAAAACCCTGAACCACCAATCGAGCTTTGTTCCTGATAATGACCCCTTGGTCATCCTTCTTGCATTTCAGACCCATTTGGTGCCAATACTTTAGCACCTTAGGTCTATCAACCAGAGTCCATACACCTAACTTCTTGAACTGAAGAACTTCTTCTTGCAAGGCACTCACCCACACCCATCTCATTTAGTGCATCACTGATATATTTTGGCTCAAACTGCGAGACAAAACACCGATAAGCACCATCATGAATGTAACCCTTCTCCATAACCGAGGCGTAGTCAGCTGAATATAGCTGATTTCGGGTTTGTACTCCTGATCTGACATCCCCAATGACATTGTCAAGGGGATGATAGGCGTTTAGTGTCGTGATCCTGGAGTATAGGAACAGCTACCTCAGAGCCAAGATTATGAACATTTGGTTCTGCATCTGAGGTAGTTGGAGTTTGAGGTTCCGAAGTCGAAGGTGCATCACTGGTAGATGCTTGTGGACTTTCAGGAACTGGAACCTGATCCTCCTGACTGTTCTGGTCATCTTCTTCAGCTTCATCTTCAGAGGAGGAGTCACTGTCGTCGACTACTCCCCCTGACTGAGTAGATGATTCTCCCTGTGAGCTAGATGGTGTATTCAAGATATCATACATCATTCTAGTAGCTAACTCGTCGTCCGAGGGAGAGAGAGGGATGTTGAAGGACTTGAAGAATCCATCATAGTCGAAAAAGTAGGCGGGTCCTTTGCCAGTAGGTGGTGTGGTATATCGCTGAACGTCACATTACACCATACACCACACTTCTACTGGACCCGTTGAGTTATTGTAAACTCGCTTGTTCGGTATGTTGTATCCTAGAAAGATTCCTTCATCCGCCTTCTCGCTGAAGTTACCTTCTTGTGTCTTCTTCAGAAGTGTGCACGACGCGCCAAATGGTTCAAGATACTCCAATTCGGTTTGCGTCTTGTAGTAGCTCGTAACATGTCTTTCCGTGGCGCTTGACTATCAGGACTCGATTGTGTATAACATGCATTCGCCACTGCTTCATTCCAGAATTGGATAGGCACTTTCGAGTCTGCCAGCATAGTCCGTGCTGTCTCTATCAAGCTTCTGTTCTTTCTCTCAGCAACACCATTCATCTGAGGCGTGTAGGCAGAAGTGAATTGATGCACAATTCCCTTTTCCTTGCAGTATGCCTCCATCCACTGGTTCTTGAATTCTGTCCCGTTGTCTGAGCGTACTGTCTAACCTTCAGCTTGTAGAGAGATTCCAGTGTGGTTACTAACTCCTTAAATGACTCAAATGTTTCTGTTTTGGATTTCAGAAACATTACCCGAGTGAACCTTGAGTAGTCATCAGTGACCACAAAACAGTACAAGTCGCCTGCAATGCTCTTTGTACTGACTGGACCAAACAGATCCATGTGAAGAAGTTCAAGAGGAAGTTCTATTGAATGAACTTTCTTTTCCTTATGAGACTTCTATGTCTGTTTGCCTTTCTTGCAAGCTATACAAAAGTCAGGAAGCTGGAAGTTCTTGACATTAACTCCTCTCACCAGATCCTTCTGAATCAAGTGATTCATCTTCCTTTGACTAATGTGTCCCATTCTCCTATGCCAGGAGATGGAATCCTTCTCAGTAGCTTTAGATAGAAAGCACTGAACCTCATGATCCATTGTAGCAGCTGTTGACAGATCCAAGACATAAAGGTCTTTATATCTTAAAGCAGTCATCAGAACTTGGTCCTCTGAGATCACGTAGTCTTTCTTCAGCACGTAACACTTCTTGTTGTCGAAGATGACCTTAAATCCTTTATCACAGATTTGGGAAACTGAAAGTAAGTTATTTTGAAGTTGTTGAACGTAGTTCACCTTATCAGACTTTACTTTCTGATTCCCGACTTCTCCCTGAGCTGTGATATAGCCTCCCTTGTTTCCAGCAAATGAAACATGCCCCTCCTTTTATTTGCTTGACGTTTGATAAAAGGGTCCTGTTTCCTGTCATGTGCCTGGATGCTCCGCTGTCTACAATCCACGTGTTAGTTTCAGCACTTTATCGAACACCCTGAGTTGGTTCATAAGTTAGCCATCAACGCAGTATCAGATGTCTCTGGTTCTGGTGATTCTGTCTTTTCTGTCTCTGACGTGGAAGTCTCCTCTTTAGGCTTGTAACTGACCTCTGTTGCAGTTGCTTCTTCACTATGTGACATTGCTATCTCAACTGCTAGATCTCCTTCACTCGCGGAATCATCGTCAATATCTTCTACACTTGCAATGTTAGATTCCCCTGGAGAGACAAACCTAAAACTCCAATCCTGTCCTTCATCATCATGAGCAGTCAAGGCTTTTGGATCCATATGCTCTCGAGCTACTTCCACAGTCACATTACCGAGGTTCTCGGTCTTCAGTTTGGTAGCACTTGCTTTAGATCCAATATAGTGGGTACACGAGGATCCCAACGTATCTGATCCTGAAGGAGAAGCATGTGAAGGACCCGAAGAGCTAGACACAAATGCAGTCTGGAGAGGCGCTCCAGATGTCTTAGCTTGAGAGTGGCGTTGTACAAAGCTGAATTTTGAGTGTATGAAGACTTCTGAGCTCTGTACTTCATCCTAAGTGCTTCTTCTTGCAACTTAAGAATGAAGTCATTAATATCCAGCTTTGCCAGCATTCCATTCTGTCTCAGATTAGACACGAATGAAGCCCACTTTTCAAGGAATCTGTCTGCAAAGTTAGTAACTTTCTCTTCCATGGTAGTAGCCAGTCCATGTGTATGCAGTTCGCTCATCAGATGGTAGAATCATCTATGATCGTCATCTCTAAACTCTCGTTCCCCATCGAAGAAGTTATCGAATTCCTTCTTTAACTCTTGGCCTTGATTGCCTTCAACGAAGCATTCCCGTCGTACCTCTTCTCTAGCTCATCCCAAAGTTTCTTGGACTGCTTATTCTCTGAGTACTGGTGGAAGATGTCTTTTGGGATAGACTGTGTAATCAATGCATAAACTCTTTCTCTGCAATGTATTTAACTTTCTGCGCGTCCGTCATCCCTCCTAACGTTAGCTTAACTCCATCAGCTCCCACCGGTGTACTATATCCAATCTCGATGGCTTCCCACAGATTCGGATCCACTCCATTGAGGTAGATCTCAAAACGTTGTTTCCAGTGGGGAAACTCATCTAATTTTAAGAGCTTTGGTGGTTTATTATGATTACCCACCTCACTCTCAATCAGCAGCAGATTCTGTATCCTAGAGTCCTTTCCAGTAGTAAAGGCTGACATTTGATCTTCCATGGCGAAAAACTTTAAGTCTAGTAAAACAAACTGTCACTGGTGCGACTGAAGGATGCGAATGGTCTAATCGTGCGTATGAACTCTGCGACTGGTTAAATCGTGCGGCTAAACTAAGCGATTGGTTCAGTCGTGCGAATGAAGCTGATGCGTATGAGCTATGCGAACGAATTGTTCAATCGGACGAATGAAGGTGCGACTAGGTCCAATCGTGCGACTGGGCGATGCAAATGGAGTCCAGTCGTGCGAATGGGTCACTCGTGCGACTAAAGCTGCTGTTTTGCGAAATTTTCTAGGTTAAACGTGTTTCAGCCGTAAAAATTCGAATTTTCGCAAGGTCTAATCGCCTAAGTCCGTAGAAACCAAACTTTGATGAGCAGGGAACGTCCAAGATCACTTTTGACACAAAGATTGCGTTTTTAGTGCAAAAACACAAACTTTTATGCAATCTTGATTGAATCACACGTAATCAAGAGCCAAAGCTCTGATACAACTTGTTAGGACCTGTATTTGAAATATGAGCTAGCGATGTAAACCAGATCGTAGTGCGATCTTGATTGTGCGTGCGAATCCAATCAGTCCAGATCAGTAACACACGAAAATCAATCAAGAATTGAATTTAACGTTAGAAGTCGATTGGGAATCGATCTAATGTGTTCTGTGAACTTGGAGAACGATTTGGGAGGCTTCTGGATGGCTAGGGTACGTCTGGAGTCGTAATGGTATGAATGCTTACGTTTTTCCACGAATTGGGTCTATTTATAGGTTAGTGTTGTTCATTCGTGCGACTGGACCATAAGTATGGTTCAGTCGTGCGATTGAACCATGCGGTTGATTCATCCGCACGACTGAGAGTTCAATCGTGCGACTGAGCCAATCTTATGTGTCAATCATACGACTGATCTGGTCTCCTGGTTCAGTCGTGCGACTGAGTCAATCGTATGAAGTTATTCATGCGTATGGTCCTTCGCATGGGCCATTCGCATGAGAACTTCATTAAGTTAAGTTTGAATGTTTTAATTAATATAACTTGATGTGTAACCATTCAAACAATCACAAACCCAATTAACCAATTCAATACCGACTCATTAATGAAATATTAGACATTACAAATCACAAACAATCAATATCATTTCATTAATCATTACACATTACATCACAATCAGACCAAACAATTCTATTACATACATAGATCAATAGGGACATACATGCATCAACATTAATTAAACATGACTTGGTAACTGGAATGCCAAAGAAAGAGTTTACAAGTGATGATCATTGTGCATGCCTGAAAGGGAAGCAACATAAGGTATCTCACAAGCCTAAGAAAAAAACTCCATCACTACACTTGTTACATATGGATCTCTTTGGCCCCACTAGTGTAATGAGTCTAGGAAGGACCTCTTATTGTTTAGTGATCACAGATGACTTTACAAGATTCACTTGGGTTTTCTTCTTAGAACTAAGGATGAAACCCCTGAGATTCTGAAGAATTTCATCTTAAAATTGAGAATCAATGTGATCACAAGGTCATAACCATAAGATGTGATCAAGGAACTGAATTCAAGAACCAAATCCTTAATACATTTTCTGATGAAAAAGGTATTACAAGACAAATAGTGCTCCCAGGACTCCTCAGCAAAATGGAGTTGCTGGGAGGAGAAACAGGACACTAATTGAAGCTGCAAGAACTATGTTGTCTGACTCTAAACTGCCCATCACCTTCTAGGCAGAGGCAGTAAATACTGCTTGCTATGTGCAAAATAGAGTTTTGGTAGTTAAGACACATGGTAAGACTCCTTATGAACTTTGGCACAAGAGGAAACCTTTCATTGGTTTTCTCAGGTCATTTGGATGTCCCTGCACCATCTTGAATACCAAGGATCAAATTGCCAAGTTTGCTGAGAAATCAAATGATGGACATTTTAGTGGATACTCATCCCAAGCTAAGGCTTATAGAGTATACAATCTCAGAACTAGAATTATTGAGGAGTCAGCCAATGTGACTTTCAATGAATACACATCCTGTGTGGCTGGTTCTGGTCCTGATTGGCTATTTGATCTTGATTTAGTTACCAACTGTTTTAACAAATCTTGTGAGAATGTTTCAGGATCTGCAGAAAATCTAAATACAGGTGATCCTGATCCAAGATTTGAGCTAGGAAGACCCTCAACTCATACATCTTCAGCTCCAGTTGAGACTACTTCAGCAAATGAGGTCTCTATTAGCACTACAATGACAAATTCAGCTGATACATCTGGTATACCTTCAAATTCTAGCTCAGAGGCTCCTCAACCAGATAAAGATACCTCAATTGTAGAAGACAACAATGGTGATGGTGAAGTGATCAGGAATTCCTTGATGCTAATAACCACACCATAGATGACAACATCAATGATGTCACACACTCATTGGATCAAGTAAATCTTGATAAGTGTGGTAATGTGGAGGGTGAATCATCTATTCCATATCTAAATTTTTCAAATTTGATCTTTCTCAGCAACTTGCTATGATCCCTCAGCTAATGATCCACAAGTCTCACCCCACCACAAACATCATTGGAGATGTTGTCACAGGGGTAAGAACAAGAGGACAAACCCATGAAGCAAATGTTGTCTTCACTCTTGTTTCTTATCTCAGATAGAGCCAAAGAAAGTTGATGAAGCTCTAAGGATGGAAGTTGGGTTGAAGCTATGCAACAGAGCTACTTCAATTCAAAGGCAGAAGTTTGGAACCTTTGTTCATCTTCCTCATGGGAAGACTACCATTGAACCAAATGGGTTTTTTAGGAATAAGAAGGATGATAGAGAAATTATCATCAAGAACAAGGCAAGACTAGTTGTTCAAGGATACACACAAGAAGAAGGGATTGACTACACTGATGTCTTTGCTCCTGTAGCAAGATTAGAAGCTGTTAGGATATTCCTGGCATTTGCTGCATCCAAGAACTTCAAGGTCTTTCAACTTGATGTAAAGTGTGCTTTCTTATATGGAGTGATTGATGAAGAGTTTATGTCAAACAGCCACCTGGTTTTGTAGACCCTGATCATCCTGATTATGTCTGCAAGCTTGACAAAGCTCTTTTTGGGCTGCATCAGGCACCAAGGAAGTGGTATGAGACATTGTCTGAGTATCTTTTAAACATGGATACAGGAGAGGTACTATAGATGGAACTCTCTTCATCAAAGGATGGAAATGACTTATTGCTAGTTCAAGTATATGTAGATGACATCATCTTTGGTTCAACTAATCCAAAGCTCTGCAAAGACTTTGAGAAGCTGATGAAAGACAGATTGAAATGAGTGCAATGGGAGAACTCATTTCTTTCTGGGAATTCAAGTGAAGCAAGTTGAAGAGGATGGCATCTTCATAAGTCAGTCAAAGTATGTTCAGGACATACTCAAGGGTTCAACATGACTGATTGTAAGATTGCTAAGACACCCATAGCCAGAAACCACTCCCTTGGACCTGATCTTGAGGGGGAGTGTGTAGATGAACATTTATACAGGGCTATGATTGGGTCTCTTATGTATCTTACAGCTAGCAGGCCTGATATCATGTTTGCTACATGTATTGTGCAAGATATCAAGCCAACCCTAAGATGTCTCACTTAATCACTGTCAAAGGATTCTAAGATACCTCAAAGGTGCTTCAACACTTGGTTTATGGTACCAAAGAATCCTGACTTCAATCTGTATGCTTATACAGATAGTGATTATGGTGGTTGCAACATGACTGCAAAGTCTACATCTGGGGGATGTCAATTCCTTGGTGGAAGGGTTGTCTCATGGCAATGCAAGAAACAATCCTGTGTGTCTGCATCAACTGCTGAGGCTGAATACATTGCTGCTGCAAGCTGCTGTGCTCAAGTGCTTTGGATTCAAAATCAGATGCTGGACTATGGATTTAACTTCAAGGAGACTCCTATCCACATAGACAACAATAGTGCTATCTCTATCACTGAGAACCTGTGCAGCACTCAAGGACCAAACACATCAATATCAGGTATCATTTAATAAGAGATAACTATGAAAAGGGATTAATTAAACTAGTCAAAGTTCATACAGATGAACAATATGCTGATCTGTTTACAAAAGCTTTTGATGAACAGAGATTTAAATATCTAATATCAGCTATTGGGATGATTAACTTTGAGTAGACATTTCTTAAAACTAATTCTAATTATTTCTTAAAATATGTGTGTCCTAAGTTGTCTAGTTCATCACTTTCATAAGCTCATGTTTTCTTTGGATATAAAATTCTTTTGAAGACTTTCCTTAGATTCTTGAAAATTTTCTGATCCTTCGGAAGATAAAATTTTATCTTCGGAAGAAAATCATGTCTTCAAAATAAATAACTGTCTAAGAAATTTTACCTTCGGAAGAAGTCTAAATCTATCTCGAAGCTTAAATTCTTATCTCAGACACTTATTTGTTTTAAGGACTTTTTCCTTCCGAAGCAAAATTAACTCTCGGAAGCTTTGTTGTTTCTTATACAAAGCATTCAAGTGTTTATTTCTCTTCCGAAGCAAAATTTTCAAGACTCTCAGGAAAATCTTCCGAAGCCATTTTAGCTTCGGAAGCTTTTTCATTAAAACTTCCGAAGATAATTTACCTTCGGAAGCTTTTCGAATTCCAAGAAAACTACTTTTTGAGCAAAAGTAAACTACTTTTTCAGAGGTGGGACCGACTTCGGATTTCAAGTTTATCCTCTTCATTAACTTTGGTTCAAATCCCTTTTCACATAAATACCCAACGGTTCCCCCTCTTCCTCACTATCTTCCTCAATTCCACTATTCCTCAAACCTAATTCCTAAACCGCCTTTGCTTTCTACCTTTCTTCAACCTTAAGCTTCTAAAATGGCCAACCTTAACCGCAGAAACAACCCAGATTTCTCCATGCAACTTCACAGGCAACACAATCAGGTTGCTCTGTTAAGCTCTGAGAAAGATGCAAGTTTCTCAGATTTGCCAATTCTTAACTCTATCCAACTATTTCACCTCCCTGACCATTGATCCTACTCTGTATGAGGATCATTTGCTTGAATTCTGGAAGACCTGCCAAGAGGTCATTATGGATGGGGAGAAGGCACTGTCTGCCACAGTGCAAGGGAGGACAATCTTCATCACTCCGGCCATCATCAACCATCATTTGCAGCTGGATGATGAAGAAGGTGAGTTGTCCTTCCCAAAGGAAGCTGTTAATCATTCCTTTGAGCAGATGGGCTATGAGGGAGATTTCTCTGTAAAGACCTTCAGGAAAGGGAAGGTCTCATCCCAGTGGAAATACCTGCTCCATGTGGTTATCCACAGCTTGTCAAACAAGCATGGAGGGTGGGACCAGATTCCTGAGGATCTCTCCTTTATAGTGCATGGAATGGTTCAAGGGGTCAAGTTCAGGTACTCTCAATTTGTTTATACCAATTTACTTGCAAACTTGGACTCCTTAGAGTATTACATGTTTCCTAGATATGTTCAGCACATTCTTAACTGTGAACTGGGCTCACAGTTGAGGGAAACAAGTAATATTCTTAAATTGGGACAGATGAAGCCCGACATCTTTAAAATCATGAAGAAGCCAACTGTAGGCTTCTCAGGGGTAGAAACAGCCCTAGTCCCCAAAATGTTAGAGCTCATTGCTCAAGGTGACAACCTAGCAACACAAGCTAGTGTTGAACCCACACCTTCTTCTTCCTTACCACTAAAAAGACCACAAATAACCCTCACCTACCAAAGAAAATCCAAACGAACCCCTGCTCAAGCTATTGAGTCTGTGCAGGTCCCCATATACTCACCTTTACAGGAGGAAGTGGACACTAGAGCTCCCACTTCCCCTGAGGAGCAAACCACTCCCATTTCTTCAACTATCAGGGATGAGGTTCCTCATGCTCACCCTGATGAGCTCACAAGCCCAACAGCCTTAAGCCTTCACTCTGAGTCTCAACACTCAAGTGAACAACCTTCAGGGGACATTACCATCCCCAGCCTTTAGATCTAAATCAACCATTCCCAACCTATTTCTATACTGATGAAGACTTAGGATTCAGTGAGTACCATGAGTCTCTCTTCTCCTCCCCTACTCAAAGAGAGATGAGTACCTCTGATTCTCCTCAGTCTAGCCCACATCAGTCACCTGTTACTGAGGTGGACACTTCTGAACATGTTCAGGATGTCCATATGGAAGAGGCTCTCACTTCTGAAGTGATTACATCATTAAGACCTCAACCATGGCAACTCAGCCCACTGACATCTCAACTGAGATTGCTAGTGAGCAGAGGAAAACCAGCAGCCAAGAACCTCAAGCTGGTGGTGAGAGAGGACTTTGGTCCAATCATCTCATCCCCCAATGATTCTTCTGATGAAGAAGAGGGGAATTTGAGACTAAAGGTGCAAAAACTGTCAAAAACATGCTCCTATTTAGTCTCTAAGGTAGTCACCTTGAATCTCAGGTGACTACCTTACAAAACAGGGTCAATGATCAGCAACTTCAGATTTCATATCTTAGGAAAAACTAGCTGGGAGACCTTTAAGGAGAGCTCAACCAGGAACACAAGAACCTGTGGAAGTGATTGACTTATCCTCCAGCTCACCTATGCAAGTGGGTGATGCTACCAAAAAGGGGGAGAAAGTTATTGCAGCCACAGAACCTGGGAGTTCTTCACAGAGAATGGACATAGAGGACTCACCATCCTCACTTGCAGTTGTGCATTCTCAGCAACTTCCTCAAGTTCACATTAATGTGGACTCTATAGACTCTATCATCAGGAGTCTCTTTGAGGAAGGTATACCAAGGGCTGTGTCATCTCCACCACAAGGAACTTCAAACTACATCATAAGGTGGAGGTATGATGCTGACAGAAGAGCCCTTATTCTTCACAGAGTTCAAGGGCAACAAGAAGTATTTGATTTTCAAAGCTTGAACTTCTATGAAAGATTGGATCTAGTCAATATGCCACTTGTCAATCCAAGCAACTCAAGACAGGCTGACAGATTGGCTCAAAGAATCCAAGATAGGCTTGCAGAGTTACTTTAGAAGGAGACTTAGGCAATCAGGCAATGTCATCGGTCAACTGGATGTTGAGGTGGACCCTAAGATTAGTTTCATAGGGGAAACCTTGACTGAAGGCCCAGTGGCAGAACCTGAGACCCTGTCTCATCATCAACAACTGCTGCAGAGGTTCACACTCCTTCTGAGACACCTGCTGGTGAAGGTGTTTCTCAGCCTCTCTCTGGCCAGAGCATGGATGCTACACCAAGCAATGAAGGCCAAGCCTCTATCCACCCTGAGTCACAAAGGTCTGTGGGTGACAAAGGGAAAAGGATTATGACTCCTGAGGAAATTGAGGAGGAAGAGAGAGAGAGAGGAAAAGGAAGCTAAGGGAGAAAGTTCCTCTGGGTCTTCAAGCTTTATGCAAGCTGCAATCAGGGCTGCCCCCAGACCAAATACTCAAGATGATGAGTTGAGGGCAGTCAGGATTACTTACTTACAGACCAGGAACTATGATATTGATGAAATCATCTCCCTCCCCTTAGAAGAATTGAATGAACTGGCTGACATGGAAGTGTCAAGAGAGATGAAAGAAAAAGAGGATGCAAGGCTACTTCTCCAATTCAAAGAGGAGAAGAGACAGAAAAGACTCTACAAGCATGCTCCCACTCTCTCTCCAGTTCAAGAAAGTCCTGTACAAGAAGATGTGGCTCCACAAGAACCTCAGGTAGACAAAGAAGAAGATAGGATCAAGATGATCAACTACCTGAGTGCCACAGGCTTCTATCAGGCAGATACACTTCTTCCCCTGTCCTATGACTTCATTGAGTTTGAGTACTTAAAACAACTTGAACTTGAGCTAGTCAAAGAGAGAAAGACAACTAAAAGGAAGCTAAGGGAAGAAGCTGCAAAGTCAAGAGCCATCATCCAAAGAGTATGAAGAAGTCTGCTGATAGACAAAGGATGATGAGCTTCTTGAAGCTATATGGATTCTCCGAAAGGAGACTTGGCCCTATGCCTCTATCCATAATGGATGAGCATATAAGGGTAATCAAGCAGAAGATTAAAGTGGTGAACTGATTGACTTACACTCTCTTCCAAGTCAAGTCCCACCTGAAGTGGAGGTTAAGTTTGAACAACCTGAGACACCTCAACCCGGACCTCCTGCTGAGCCTCAGCAAACTTCATCTTCTGATCCAAAGCAGGGTCAAACTCCCTCTCCTTCTGAACCTGTGAGGGAGGAACACCCAACTGAGAAAGACAAGGATGATCAACAAGGTGCTGCAGACCAGTCTTCTCAGTTAAAGTCATCTAAGAGGAAGAAGAGAATGGCTTCTAAACCAAAGTCAAAGAAGAAGAAGCATAAGTCATCTATCTCTACACCTCAGCCTGAGTCAGATCATCCTGAGGAAGTGCATGATGAGGCAGCCCAATCAACTCCAATGCAAGTGGCTCCTCTGACAGCTGAGACACCCATCTTGTCCTGGACTTATTCTACCAATCCAGAAAGATGGCATGTAATCAGAGATCAAGGTGTTGAGAATGTCTATACTTGGCAAGACATAATCAACTTACCTCTACATGATCTCTTTGAGATGAGAAGATACTATGAAGGTCTGAATGATCCTGACCATCTAATGAAGAAGGTATGGTCATGATTGTACTGAAGACCACTATCTGAAGATCTTCTAAATGTTTTGGTAGCATCAGCCTAGGGGGAGTTTGTAAGGATTCCTTTAAGTCTGATGCAAACCAAAACATCCAATGTCTCTCTGCAACAAATGCACTAAGTACTGAAGTAAGAAATGCTTGGAAGTTTTACACCATACACTAGAAAATACTCTAAGTGTAAAATCTTTGAAGCCAAGACCAATATCTTCCGAAGCCAACATGAAGTCTTCCTGAGACAAAGTCTTCCGAAGCTTCATATGAAGACAGATTTCTTCCGAAGACTTTTAGTAACATGTTATCTGAGTACTGTTCCTAAAGACTTGGATTCCTTTCCTTACGGCGACTGTGTCTGTTCTGTAAAGCTTCAACACCTTACTTGCTGTAATCTGTCGTCACCAACTTACATGATTGTGAAAAGGTCCATGCTTTGAGGTCTGTACATTGACTGTGTTGTTGTTTTTACTTTATTTGTACTTTTTATCCTGATTTGTAATGTATGGATGGGAGTGAGTCACAAGGTCAAAAGGTCAGATATGCCTTTTGATCCTACAATTGATTTTTTTGTGTGTAGTCAATTGTATCCAGCTGGCTTTCAAAGTATAGTCGGCGGTAGTATGTAGTATAAGTATTCCAAGTTCTTGTATCTTTCTTTATGCTTTGTAACACTTGTAAAAGACTTGAGAAAGCAATATACTGCCTCCTTGAAACCCAACTCTCTTGTTCTGTCTCTTTTACTTTACTTGTGTTCTTTGTATCAATATTGGTTAATCCAGTTCACTGTTTGATCAAGTTTAGTTATTCTCCTCATTGTGTTGTTGTGTTGAAATTGTTCAAGCCCTTAACCGGTCCTGCATATATCAATAAGACAAACTCGACTCACTCCCCAAGCGGTTGAAATGTCAATTTGCTTGAATGATTATTTGGATGCCGGGGAAAGAGTACAAGACAAATGCTCACTTGAAGGAGAACTTGAATACGAAGCAGAACTATACGAGGATGAGATAGAGAGCATCGCAATAGTTTCGGTTCTGGTGGCGAAGAAACGACTGATGACGAAGCGGCATACGATGAGTACCATCGTAATAGTTCCGGTTCTGGTGGCGAAGAATAAACGTACAAGTATGCAATGAATGAACGAAGAAACGACTAGTCGACTAGGCTGAATGTTTAGTTTTTAAAAACTATTATTTAAACTTCTATGTTGTCTAAATTGTTTAGATGTTTTATATATTTCACTTTTATTATATATCTCACTTTGATTAAATTAATGAATGTATGATGAGATTAATATAAATAAGATTTAATTAATATAAATAATAATATGATTATATATTTTAACAAAAATTTAAAATTTTCTTTATATACATCTTTAATACCATAAAAATATTATATGAACTAAAAAAAACGGACCGGCTTGGGCCCGAACCAGTTTCCAAACCGACCCAAACCCGTAGGGAAAGGGGAATATGAGGGAAACCGAACCTAGTTGACTGGAGATCCCAAGATCTATGTTTAATAGGACAACTTAATCATATGACCAACGGAGTCACTATAGGGGAGTACCCTAAAACTAAAAAGGAGTCACGAACTTCATAGTCCATTCACTCTGGGAGAGTGCCCTGAACCAGTGACCAAAGGAAGGTTAAGCATATTTAGGTTAAATGATTGTGGGAATCAATATAACCATAATGATTTTAATGATTCATGGAATCACCTATGTTAGAGAGAAGTGGAATCGCTTAGAATGGATTTGTGGGGGAGGCGTAAATCCTAGAGCTCTCGTAGAACCAGGATAGTGATCCATGACCATAATGGACACGACAATGAGGGGATGTATCCGACTAGGGAGAGTCTTGTGTGAATGTATATTGCCGTCTACACCAAACGGGGTATGTTCAAAGACATCGCGTCTACACACCACCAATAGGCTAAATATGCTTCACAAAGGAAGGTTCCATGGGAACACCTACCTATCCTACAAGACTCAACTGTCGAGTTTTCATTGGGATTTTTATGTATTTTGATCGATCTCCATTCATGTGGGGGATTGTTGGAGTTTTGGACACAAAATAATTATATTTATATATTTTATATATAAATAGTTATTTATTTATTGGTTTAAGTTCTCGTTTGTAACGAAATATACTGTGTTCAAACTGAAGCTAAGATGAATTAGATATCGATGCTCGAAGTTGAGTAGTTGGACTGAAGACGGTAAAACTTGGGTGATTATAGTAGGAAATTATTGTAATTTCTTGCATAATGTTAATAAAATCATGTATTGATTAACATGTTTTATTTTTGACCAAGTCTTTTAATAAATATTATGAATGTTTATTATGGATCATAATTTTTATTAAAATTGATATTAAACTTCATGAATAAAATTAGAGTTTTAATTTGGTCTCATAAAAACATTTCGTAAATCAAATGGAAGTTTTGGGTGTCATATCTCATATTAATGTGAAGTTTTTTGAGTATATAATTAAACTCATGATGAAAAAAAAGAAGAAGAAATTTATATCTTAGATTCAACAAGTTTTATCTCTCTAATTTTTTTCATTTTTTTTTTTTCATTTTTTTTTCTCCAAGGCACTCTCCGATAGTACATACTGCTTTTTATTGTACCCTGGACGTGAATGTCTTGAATAGAGTGAAATCTATATTAAGAGGACCCGTCCGATCCACCCAATCTTTTGTTTGTAATTGTTGCAGTCCTTGAAGATTCGAACGCGATGAAAGTCAAGAACACCATAAGACTCCAAAAACACTAGACGGATATACACTTTACAAATATCACTATATAAACTCGTGTATTACACTAAATAATAAAATCTGATATAACAAAAAAATAATATATTATATCATACATATAAGTTTATCATAATTCACAATCTTTAAAACATTACCATTTTTCAAACAACCACAAAATAAATGGTAACTCCATCTCTAATTTTTTGTAAACCTCTAAAAAATTATTTTACTTTTTTCATATATGTTCTTTTACATGTAACCTAGGATTCCACTAAGAAAATAAAAAAAAATAATCTATCTATTCCCCTTTGGTTTGAGTGCTTGTTTTTAGTTTTAATACACGGGCCTATATTCTAGTTATAATATATATTAATATTATATTTCAACTACAAAACTACTTTCTATTTGTTTATGTTTTAGTTTAGTTTTTTTGTTGTTGAAATATTACAATACATATAAAGGTAGTTCTAATTTCAAAATGGTGACACAAAACTATACAATTTGAGCCGGAACTCACAAACAACACCTTTAAGCTAAAAAGTGCATATCTTTCTTATAAGTGAAGTATAAAAATCTGAGAAAGTATAAAGAATATGTAGTATAAATCATGCTTTAAAGCTCACTTGCATCTTATCATCGTCTTCGGTTCCACAAGTACATTTGCATCGTTTACTTTTACCACATTTTCATTTGGTGCAGAAGCTTCTATACCTGCAATGTAATAAACAAATATAGTCTAAAATGTAATCTGTTGAAATAAGATAAAAGGTATATAGTGCATTAAAAGGTCAAGGTCAGCTTGACCTGGTTCAACAATTAATAATGGTCTAACAAAGGAGTTTGGATACTTATGAGAGTTGTGGTTGTGCGACTTCAGTATCTTGTATAAATCAAAATGGTATAAGAGATGATACCAATTAGATCAATTCAAATATCAAAACTCCGTAATCCTACTTCACGTATCAAATCTTTGTGCATTACATAGGTTGGACAGCTGCTATGAATAAGTCAAAACTCATGAATCCAACTTTCATAGGCCAAAAGTTTATATTAAAAAACAATAAGTAGTACATTTTTAAAAAAAGCTTGGGAATGGGTTGATTTGGGTTATATGCTCATTTAAGAAATACAACCTTAAAAAACTAGTCAAAATTCACCCAAAAATGTAATTACACAAATCCTCTTAAATAAAACCATGTGATTTTGGTAATTATATGTGGAAGTATACTGGTCAACTTAACCCTCCCCTTGCAGGATAAATAAGGCATGTAGTTTACCTTAAATCAGAATATAATAACTCACCAACTTCATTTGTTGGACCTGATCGCCTTCATTTGCATTACATGATCAAACTTTCTTCATTTGTTGTACAAAGCAATATGACATAACTACTGCTAATGTATATCTTTATTAGTCAAACTAATGCTATTAAATATTTGGTTGGCCAAGCCAAAACCAATTGGCAATAGGCATGAAAAATTGACCCATGAGTTATAATCAAAAAAGGTACTAATCAGATATCCCTTGACTCATTGATTAATCACAAAATATTACACTCAATAATTAGATCATAATTCATATAAATTCAGTAGCAAACGATGATGATTAAAAGAACAAACTTGAGGCAATTGATAAGTAACTTCTATGCACAATATTTTTTGGACGATGATTCTCCATTATGAGAGAAAATGTCCAAACATTGTTTTATATTAGTAATGAGACAGTATCAGTTATAATAACCACGTAAGCCAAGAAAGATAAACACGGTAGATAGAGATAAAACGGTAGATAGAGATAAACGAATAGGCGCGTTTGAGGCGCGAATGGGCATGTTTGAGGCGCAGTTTGCACCTAAGAGATAAACACGGTAGATAGAGTCGATAGTATGCAGTTCGAGTTATCAGCGTAACCGAACTCGCGAACTGGTGTGGGTCAACCCCATCCTTTTTTTCTCACAGTGGTTGAGTTTTTGGCCTATGAAAAGCGTGTTCATTGGATATGCTCAAAATAGCAAGACTTACCGACTGTTGGATGATGAATCAGGCACAGTTGTAGAATCCACAGATGTGGAATTCTTTGAGGAAAGTTTTCTAGAGATGATGAAAACTTAAATCCTACCACAACTCCCTGTACTTCTCGAGTTAGAAAAGAGAAGAGTTATGAAAATGATTTTATCTCTTATCTAGTTGAAGGAACACAAAGGAAATTGACAAGAGAGGTCATTTTTGCCATTAATTTGGATGATGATCCCAAAACGTATAGTGAAACCATGTCTTCGAGAGGTGCTCCTCTTTGGAGGAAGCAATCAATGATGAAATGGATTCAATTATGGCAATGAAACTTGGGAGTTAGCTGATCTACCCAAGGGAAAGAAACACATTGGATCCAAATGGATCTTCAAGAAAAAGTATCGTCCAGATGGATCCATCTCTGCCTATAAAGCAAGATTAGTTGCTAAATGTTATAGACAGAGAGAATGAATAGATAATTTTGATACCTACGCTCCAGTTGCTAGAATTAGTTCTATTAGAACTCTTATAGCAATTTCTGTGGTGAAAGGTCTGTAAATCCATCAAATGGATGTGAAGACAGCCTTCCTGAATGGTTTCTTAAAAGAAGAAATTTATTTGGAGTAACCGAAAGGGTTTGTGATACCCGGACAAGAGACTGAAGTGTGTAGACTTATTAAATCTCTATATGGTTTGAAACAAGCTCCTAAACAGTGGCATGAGAGGTTTCATACCACTGTGACTGCGTTCGGGTTTCAACACAACGGTGCTGATAAATGTATATGTATAAAATGCAAACCCGAATACACAGTGGTGGATCTGTCTTTATGTTGATGATATGTTGATCATTAGCACTCACCTAGAGGGTATTTCTGAAACTAAGAATATCTATCTTCTAACTTTAAGATGAAAGATTTAGGAGAAGTTGATACCATTCTTGGGATCAAGGTGAAAAGAACAGATAGTCAGATTTCTCTTAGTCAATCTCATTATATAGAGAAAATTCTGACAAAGTTTCAACACTTAAACATCAAAGAGTTTAATACACCTTTGTGACTTGTACTTACAGGTTACAAGTCCGAGGGATTTATGGAAAGCTTTGGAACTCAAATACAAGGCTCATGAAGAAGGCACTAACAAGTACCTTATTGCCAAGTATTTAGATTTCCAAATGGTGGATGAAAAGTCAATTTTGGAACAAGTACATGAACTTCAAGTACTTGTTAACAAACTGACTGCTCTTTCCATCCCTTTATGAAATATTTCAAGTGGGGGTTATCATTGCTAAATTACGTCCCACTTGGAAAGATTTCTCCAAAAGAATGATGCACAAATCTGAGGACTACTCTTTGGATGAACTATTGAAGCACCTCCAAATTGAGAAGGAAACGCGCAATAGGGACAAAAGAAGTAAAGTCGGATCGAGTGTTAATCATGTGGCGATAGGGGAGTCCGGGCAAAAGGGAAAGTACGGATCAAAACCAAAGAAACTCTTTGCACCTAAAAATAAAGAATTCAAGAAGCGTATTCAAAACAACAACCAATAGCCTAAAAGATCTCGAAAATGCCATGTTTGTGGAGAAACTGGTCATTATGCACGAGAGTGCCCTCACAGGAAATCTGGTGCTACGGCTGGCTCCACAAATACGGTTGATAATCTTACCAACCTGGTAGCAAATGTGGGAATTGGTGACGTTAATATGCTTGCTCAGCCTACACGCGTGTTGGCGTGTAGGGGATGGTTTTTGGATTCTGGAGCTACTGTTCATGTTTGCAAGAACTAGTACTCGTTTCAAACCTATGGTCCCGTACCTGAAGGAACAGTGGTTGTATGTGCTGACGGACATCGTGTAGGAGTTCGTGGGAAAGGCATGGTGTGGCTAAACTTTAGAAACGATCAAACTGTGACCCTTCAGGATGTGTTGCATGTTCCTGGCATATCAAAGGACCTTGTTAGAGCGGATAAGTTTGATCGGATTGGCTACAAGTTGGTGCTTAAGGATCTGCGTGTGAAGTTTTCTCTGAATAACCTATATGTGGATCAAGCTAAAAACACGAGTGGAATGTATCGTCTTGACCTAGCCGAAGATGGGAATGAAGAGAAAGAGATCGAGAACACTGGCATCTCTGTGCTAGATGGTTTTGGCAGTGAAAGTGATAGCAATGTGATAGCGGTTATTAGTGTGATAGTGGTATTGTTAGTACATCTGCTAATGATGTTCTGATTGTAATGTCATTGGTTATGAATTGAATGCAATAATGTCTTTGGATTATATCGCTTGTTCAATTTCTTTATGGCATAAACGTTTGGCACACACAAATATTAAAAATATTGAAAAGATGCAAACTAAAGGTTTAATAAAATTAACGATAAGATTTTGAAAAATGCGAAAACTTGTGTAAAATCAAAATTTACAAAGAAACCTTTTCCGAGTGTTCAGAAACACAATACATCACTACTAGAACTAATCCACTCATATATTTGTGAACTGAATGGAATCCTTACCCGTAGTGGTAAGAGATATTTCATCACTTTCTGCGATGACTCGAGCCGTTATTTACATGTTTATTTATTGCGTACAAAAGACGAAGCATTTGACGCTTTAAATTATAAGGCCGAGGTCGAAAACCAAAAAGAGAAAACATAAAAATTCTTCGCTTGGACAGAGGTAGAGGATATTTTAACCTTGCATTTGATTCATTCTGCGAAGAGAATGGCATCATACACGAAAGAACTTCACCATTTACCCCCCAACAAAATGGTTTGGCTGAAAGAAAAAACCGTACCTTGGTAGAGATGGTTAACTGTATGTTAAACCAATCAGGTTTACCAAGTAATTTATGGGGAGAGGCCTTATTGACTGCTTGTTATGTTCACATAGAATCAATAGTCGTGTGTGATTCCTACTAGTCCATATGAGTCTTGGAAAGGAAGGAAACCAATTTAGACCACCTAAGAGTTTGGGGATGTGTCGCATTTTATCGGACACCTGATCCTAAGAGATCCAAACTCGGAGCACGAGCTATGAAAAGCGTGTTCATTGGATATGCTCAAAATAGCAAGGCTTACCGACTGTAGGATGATGAATAGGCACAGTTGTAGAATCCAGAGATGTGGAATTCTTTGAGGAAAAGTTTTCTAGAGATGATGAAAACTTAAATCCCACCACAACTCCTTGTACTTCTCGAGTTAGAAAAGAGAAGAGTTATGGAAATAATTTTATCTCTTATCTAGTTGAAGGAACACAAAGGAAATTAACAAGAGAGGTCATTTTTGCCATTAATTGGATGATGATCCCAAAACGTATAGTGAAGCCATGCCATCAAGAGATGCTCCTCTGTGGAAGGAAGCAATCAACGATGAAATGGATTCAATTATGGGAAATGGAACTTGGGAGTTAGCTGATCTACCCAAGGGAAAGAAACCCATTGCATCCAAATGGATCTTCAAGAAAAAGTATCGTCTAGATGGATCCATCTCTACCTATAAAGCAAGATTAGTTGCTAAAGGTTATAGATAGAGAGAAGGAATAGATTACTTTGATACCTACGCTCCAGTTGCTAGAATTAGTTCTATTAGAACTCTTATAGCAATTTCTACGGTGAAAGGACTGTACATCCATCAAATGAATGTGAAGACAGCCTTCCTGAATGGTTTCTTAAAAGAAGAAATTTATTTGGAGCAACCGAAAGGGTTTGTGATACCCGGACAAGAGACTAAAGTGTGTAGACTAATTAAATCTCTATATGGTTCGAAACAAGCTCCTAAACAGTGGCATGAGAGGTTTCATACCACTGTGACTGCGTTCGGGTTTCAACACATCGGAGCTGATAAATGTATATATACAAAATGCAAACCCGAATACACAATCGTGATCTGTCTTTATGTTGATGATATGTTGATCATTAGCACTCACCTAAAGGGTATTTCTGAAACTAAAAAATATCAATCTTCTAACTTTAAGATGAAAGATTTAGAAGAAGTTGATACTATTCTTGGGATCGAGGTGAAAAGAACAGATAGTCAGATTTATCTTAATCAATCTCATTATATAGAGAAAATTCTGACAAAGTTTCAACACTTGAACATCAAAGAGTTTAATACACCTTTTGACCCGAGTGTGAAGCTAAAAGTGAACTCTAGGAGAGCTGTGGCTCAACTGAGTATGCAAGTGCAATCGGTAGCATGATGTTTGCCACTCATTGCACTCGTCCTGATAGCCTTTGTTGTTATCAAGGAAACTCACCAACTTCATAGTTGACCTTTTATTTTTAACATGTTTTAGGAAATACCAAGGTTTGAAGTCATCATTTGAAGTTGCATAAAACTAAGATTTGGACCTAGATTAAAGAATAAAAACCTTGGATTATTTTGTTTTATGTTTTGACTTGTTTCATGTTAAGACTTATGATTGTATTTCATTTGAAATTTATGATAATAATATTTCATTTAAAGATAGTTATGTGGTTGTGAACAATCTTAACCCTCACATCTCGACGATTCCGCCGTCAAGGTTGGGGTGTCACAGATTGGTATCAGAGTCCATAACTATAGGGATTTAGGTTATTAGAAATGGTGACCTAGACTATAGCTTATGCATGAACCTTATAGAATAATATTTATATTCTTGTAAAAATACATTTGCATGCTACAATATTATGCCTTCCTAAGTGCAACTTGATGCCTTAGCATAGGATTGCCTTCTAAATGCTTAAATTTTGTTCCTTGTCTCCCCTAGACTTATCTTTGACTCTTTGATTCTCCCCGACAAATTAAACTTCCTAAACTTATTCTCGACGACACGTGGGATCGTACACTTTATATCGTGGGTTTAATTCCTTAGACTCTATGTCTAATCTATGAAAATCTCATCAAGGTTTTGATTTCATGAACCTAAGAAATTTGTATGACACATAGACACCTGTATTCTGTTTTTCCTGGCAAAAAGCCTTCGGGCTAAGGTAAGCATTTCGCATAAATCCTACAGGACTAGTTATGCTTACCTGGGGATTTCTAGGATGAGTGATAAACTATGGTCAACATACATAAGTTTCTAAGGCAAATGGGTCAATTTACCTTGACGTGTCAACGTTTCCAAATGGTAATGCGTTACCAAATGGAATCATTCCATGTGTCCTACAAATCTTGAATAATCCTTGTTTAAATTACTGTCCTTTTATCTCCAAATTCCTGTGACTAACTTTTTTTATATTCAGCATGTCTCGTCACCATGGAAAGCGTGGAAGTTCCTACCGTAAGCTAGCCGCCATGATTGCACGACAAATGGATGTCGTCATCCCGACCATGGTTGCTGAACTCAATAGCACCATGATGACCACGCTAACAACAACAACAATGGAATGGTCAAGGGGGGGAAAATAGTGCGAATCAAGGGCGCAACAATCAAACCCTGCACTTTCAAGCACTTTTGTTCATGCAAGCCCACTAGTATAAATGGCAGCAAGGAGCCACTGGTCTTCTAGAGTTGTTTCGAAAGCATGTACTAGAAGGTTCGAAGCATGGAGATACATTATCAATTGTGAGTGCCCCGAGGCACTTAAGGTTCGTTATGCCACTAGTATGCTCCAACAAAGGGCACTTACGTGGTGGAATAGCGAGAAAAGGAACCGTGATGCTGAAGCTGTGTTAGCACTTACTTGGGATGAGTTCAAGGACATAGTCATCGTGAAGTTCTGCCCGAGGAGTGAACTACAAAAACTGGAGGAGGAATTTTGGAACTTGAAACAAGATGGTGGTGACCATTTGGCCTACTCAACTAGGCATCATGAGTTGAGCATACTTTTGCCCATATGGTCGACATTATCCCTCGCAACATCGAGAAGTTCATCAAGGGTGTACCACCCCAAATTCAAGATGTTGTGGTGGGTAGTCGACCCATGACTTTGGAGGAAGCCATCACTATCACCACTCACCCTCACCGAGAATCATATACGAGCGGGCACCATGTTTGTAAGGGTGACTAAAAAGGTGGAGAAGACGATTACTGAAGCTGTTAAGGAGACCAAAACTGAACCGTCTTACAACAACAACAAGAAGCGCAAGTTCATACCGGCTCACAACTATGTTGTGGCTGCACCAAAACCACATCAAAGACAACTTGTACCTGCGGCTGCACCTGTGGCTCAAGTGCCTGTGGCTAGGGCCTATGCTGGTCCTCAACCTATGTGCAATATCTGTAGGTACCATCATCCGGGGAACGCCCCATGCCGCATTTGTACCTTGTGCGGTAAATATGGACACCTCGTGGCGACTTGTCACCGTGCACCTAATAACGCCGTGATGGTCACGAACTGTGTTTGCTACAATTGTAGGGAACCTGGTCACATCCGCCCATAATGCCCTCGTCTTGTGGGTAATGTTCCACAAGCCCGAGGACGTGCTTTCAACATCAACGCAAATCAAGCACAAGCAAACAACGATGTGGTCAATCGTATGTTAACCCAACCTTAACTTTTATGATCTAATTCTTTTGATGCTTTTCCTGTATCGTTAAATACCTTTAAAACTGCACAGGTATGTTCATTATTAATAATACTTATGCATACGTCCTATTTGATTCTGGAGCCGATATGAGTTTTGTATCGTTAGAGTTTGAATCCATTCTTGCTAAGCCACATACGAAACTAGAAAGACCTCTCACCGTTGAAGTCACCGATGGAGAACCGATCACCGTTGATATTGTTATTCGCGATTGTATCTTGAGTCTCGATGCACATGAATTCTTTATCGACCTCATCCCTATGAAACTTGGAAGCTTTGACGTTATCATTGGTATGATTGGTTAGCCAAAACACCATTCCGAGATTATTTGTTTCGAGAAGTGTATTCGAATTCCGTTGCCTTCTGGGGATACATTAAAAGTGTTCGGTCGAAAATCCTCCAAAGGGCTCAAACTCATGTCGTGCACCCAAGCCCGAAAGTGCTTAATCAAGAACTATATAGCTTTCTTGGCTTACGTGGTCAGCACGAAAGTCAAAGGGAAAGATCTTAAGGATGTCCCGATTGTACAAGACTTTTCTGAAGTATTTCCCGATGACCTTAGTGGTTACCTCCCGGGCGTGAAGTCGAGTTTAAAATCGATTTGATTCCGGGAGCAAACCCCGTGGCTAAGTCACCGTATCGACATGCACCATCAGAAATGCAAGAGCTATCTAGTCAACTTCAAGAATTATCCGAGAAGTGTTTTACTTGTCCTAGCTCTTCACCTTGGGAGTGCGCCTGTTCTATTCGTGAAGAAGAAAGATGGGTCGTCCGTATGTGCATCGACTATCATGCTTAACAAACTTACCATCAAGAACCGCTACCCCCTCCCTCGTATCGATGATCTATTTGACCAACTCCAAGGAGCTGCAATTTCTTGAAGATTGACTCACATCTGGTTATCATCAACTATGAGTTCACGACGATGATATTCCAAAGACTGCATTCCATACTCATTATGGGCATTATGAGTTCATGGTTATGTCTTTTGGTCTAACAAATGCACCTGCTGTCTTCATGGATCTCATGAACCAAGTATGTAAGCCTTATTTAGACAAGTTTGTGATCGTCTTCATTGATGACATACTTATCTATTCCAAGTCCCACACTGATCATGAGCTACATTTGCGACTAGTTCTTGAGTTGTTGAAGAAAGAACAATTGTACGCGAAGTTCTTGAAATGTGAATTTTGGCTTGAGGAAGTTCAATTTCTAGGACATGTGGTGAATAGCCAAGGAATTCACGTTGACCCTGCAAAGGTGGAAGCCGTGAAGAATTGGTGTGTTCTTACAACTCCAACTGAAGTTTGTTCTTTTCTTGGTCTTGCTGGTTATTACCGGCGATTCATTGCCAACTTTTCGAGGATCGCGAAGCCACTAACTTCTTTGACTCAAAAGATCAAACCATTTAAGTGGGGGTCCAAGCAAGAAGAAGCTTTTGAAGCGTTAAAGCACAAGCTGTGCAATGCTCCTATCTTGACCCTACTTGATGGCAATGACGATTCACCGTGTGTTGTGATGCATCTAAAAAAGGCATTGGTTGTGTTCTCATGCAACAAGGAAAGGTCATAGCTTATGCATCGAGACAATTGAAGGTCCACGAGGTGAATTACACAACACACGATCTCGATCTTGGTACTGTTGTTTTTGCTTTGAAGATTTGGAAACACTACCTGTATGGTACACAATGCATAGTCTACACTGATCACAAAAGCCTTCAACACGTTTTTTTTCAAAAAGATTTCAATATGAGACAACGTCGTTAGGTGGAGTTGATTAGTGATTACGACTGTGACATTCGTTACCATCTTGGTAAGGCAAATGTTGTAGCCGATGTACTAAGCCGAAAGATTCACAACAACATGATCTCATTCCAAGAAATTCGTGATCGACTTCAATGGTTTGACATTTGGGGAGAGTTTGATACCGAGATCCGTTTAGATGTCAACGAGACTACCGTGATGCTACAAAACTTGAGGATCGAAAGTGACATCGAGACCAGTATTTTAGAGGCTCAACAAGCGGTTCAACAAAAAGGGAGAATGGGAGAGGAATTGGAACATAACCTTCTAGCTCAATTGGAAATGAAATCCAATGGGTTGATGTATTTCGTGAATCGAATTTGGGTTCCGAATCGATAATCTCCGTACCTTTATCATGAACGAAGCTCATTAAACTCGCTATTCTACTCATCCTGGCTCCGATAAGATGTACATGGACCTGCGTGGTCAATATTGGTGGCCTGGAATGAAGAAAGACATAGCGACTTATGTAGCTAAGTGTCTCACATGTACGAAGGTTAAATCCGAACATCAACGTTCAAGTGGATTACTTGAACAACCCGAGATTCCTATGTGGAAGTGGGAACACATATCCATAGACTTCATAACAAAACTACCCCGTACCTCCCGTGGACATGATAGCATATGGGTGATTGTTGACCGATTGACCAAGTCGGCATATTTTATACCCATACGTGACACTTACAAGACATCAAGGTTGGCTCGTATATACGTTGATGAAATTGTGAGTCGTCATGGGGTACCTTTGCACATCATATCCGACCGAGACGCTCGTTGCACTTTGCACTTTTGGTCGTCTATGCAAGAACTCCTTGGTACTCAAATGGATCTAAACACGGCTTACCATCCCCAAATGGACGGTCAAACCGAGCGAACCATCTAAACCTTGGAGAATTTGCTATTCCTTTGCGTCATTGACTTTGGTGGTGATTGGGATACGCATTTACCGCTCGCGGAATTTTTATATAACAATGGTTACCACTCGAGTATCAAGATGGCACCATTCGAAGCACTTTATAGTCGTAAGTGTCGTTCACCGATCTGCTGGACCAACATTGGTGAGAACTTCATCACTGGTCCTGAACTCATACATGAAACGACCGATAAAGTCTCTATAATTCGCAAGAACCTTGAAGTGGCAAGAAGTCGACAAAAGAGCTATGCCGATAAATGACGTAAGCCATTGGAGTTCCAAGTTGGGGATATGGTTCTTCTTAAGGTTTCACCGTGGAAAGGTGTTGTTCGCTTTGGAAAGAAGGGTAAACTAGGTCCAAGATTTGTAGGACCTTTCAAGATCCTGAAAAGGATTGGGAAAGTGGCTTATAAACTGGACCTACCTTCCAACCTTAGTGGAGTTCATCCTGTGTTCCACGTCTCAAATTTTAGAAAGTGTTTGGCTGACGAAAGTCTGCATGTTTCGTTGGAAGACATCCAGATCGATGAGTCATTGCACTTTGTTGAGAAACCCGTTGAAATCATGGATCACATTATGAAGAAGACTAGAACCATAACTACCCCAATCGTCAAGGTTCGCTGGGAGAATAAGCGTGGAGCTGAGTTCACTTGTGAACATGAGGAACATATGAGGAAGAAGTACCCGCATTTGTTTGTATAGTTTCATTCTTAATTTCGGGACAAAATAATTTTAAGTTGGGGAGACTGTAACATCTTATAATTTTTTTAGTTAAAAGTTAACATCGTTAAATTCCTGTAAGGAACACGGTTGTCATTTATTAAACCATGTGGATTACTTATGCTTGTTTCCTTGTTTTATCTTATTTCTTTAATAATTTAAACAATCAAAATGAATATAATAACGATAATAATAATAATAATAATAATAATAATAATAATAATAATAATAATATAATAATAATAATAATAATAATAATAATAATAATAATAATAATAACAATAATAATAAATTATAATAATAATAACAATAATAACAACTTAACTAATAGTAACAATAATAATAATAGTATTACTGATAGTAATAATAATAATTTATAAAATTTTTTGAACTTAAAAATGTTAAAACTTAAAATAATTAAGGTAAGGGGTTAGTTTGTCATTTAGAAACTTGAAATGGAAGTTTTGGACATAAAATAATAAAGATTGAAAATACAGGGATCATTTATGTAAATCTTTAAAAATCAAACTCATTTCCCCCCCCTCCCCGTATTTCCAGCGAACCGCCAGTAGGAACTCCGGCGAGCTCAGGGGACCACCAAACATCGAATTCTAGACGTTTTAAATTTGATAAAAAATACCAATCGAACCATAGGACCATTGCGAACTCGAACCCAAGACTTAATTGGACTCTTAAACTCGGTATTAAAGGGAATTGAACCGAAATAAACACTTCAATCGACTCTTAACCATTCAACGGATGAATTGTGATGATTAGTCAAATTAATCGAACAAAAACGTAAGGATAACCATTACAAAGCTTAAAGCATAGTTTAATTCGAGTTAAACAATCAATTAAACGTCTAATTGTAATCAAAATATTCGAACAAGAACTGAAACCCGTTCGGCCCCTCAACGAACAAATCGAAGCTATATAATGGAGGGGAAATGTTCCATTCGATTCCTTTCAACTCCTTGTAGCTTCAGTTGCACAAAAATTTCACTCTATCATCGATTTCAAGTGCCTATTCGTTTGTGTGTGAACCGAAGACTTACCGAGCATAATTACATACGAATTGTTCGTAATCAAGTTAAGTTGAATACACCATTCTACTCGATTTTACCTAGGGATCAAAAGCCCTAAGGTTAATCGGGATGAAACACTTAAATTGATGCTCGATTTTGGATGCAATCGATCTAGGGTTCAATGGGTGGGGGATTTTCTTACGTTTATGTTTTTAAATTTTTAAAACCAAGTTACACCGCGGCCAAGGCCTTGGTTTACTAGTTCTACACTCAATCCCGTACTAGAGGTCCTAGGTTCGAACCCGGCGACCTCCATTATTTTTTTAGGCTTTTTCAGCTTTTAAAAAAATATATAAAATTCTGAAAATTATTAAAAATCAATTTTGTGAACTTAAATTATTTTAAAGTCACTTAATCAATTTCTGAAAATTTATTTCTTTAAATACCCTAATATTTTCATAAAACAAAGATTATATTTAGTTTAATTTGATAAAAAATAATGATTTAAGTCACTAAAAATTATTATTATTGGTTCAAACGTTATTGTTTAAAATCTTAATTTTTATAAATAAAAATGTATTTACACTTTATATCTAAGTTTTGTCAATTATTATAAATAATATAAAATTTAGTCCTTTATGATAAACTACTTAATTGGTATAATTCTTTACCTTTAAATAAAAAAAATCAAAGTGTTTTCATTATTAACTTTTATTTTATCAAAACCCCAAGTTTCCATTTGAAACCCTAGATCATGTCTAAATGTTAATCTTATCATTTAACTTAAACTTGTAATATCTATATATTTAGGTATCTTGTGAGGAATTACATTGAGACGACGTTTATTATTTCTATTAATCTTCAATCATATACTTATTGATCAAGTGAGTTACCTTGTCTCTTTTTATATTATTTCACACCATTTTAGGGTGAAACATGTTAAGACTTATGGTTGTATTTGCATTTGAAATTTACGATAATAATATTTTCATTTAAATATAGCGTTATGTGGTTGTGAATAATCTTAACCCTAATATCTCGATGATTCAGCTGTCAAGGTTGGGGTGTGACAAATAAATTTGATAGATCCATGTGAGGTAAGATAGTACGTCGTTGCCGAGAACGAGGTTGGCAAACACTCTTAACAAAGTTTTGGAGACATCTAAGCAACGAGGATGTTGGAAAACTTTGCCTATATGATGTAGAGGTGGTGCCGCCTCAAATGAAGATCTGTGGTTTATCTTCTAGAGGGTCATGAAAAGGATTTATAGCGCACAGCCATATTCGCGCTCAGTGAGAACGTGAAGTTGGCTGGTGATGTGTGGGGGTAAACCGGAGGGGTTATCAGGTTCTTGGTTTAATTCCATAAGACACCAGTGAATCTGTCTCTTCTTGTTTATCCACATAAACTGGGTTTAATCTCTTTGACACCCAAGTGACATCATCTGTCTTAGTGAAAGGATACATTCTAACTTGGTGGGGTATTGTTGGAAATTCATAAGAAGAATAATGCAAGTTGGCATGTTTCATCTTGTCCTACATTGGTGGGGGGAAAAATCACTAAGTGATTTATAAGGGCCTTTCCCTTATGGGTCACCAAAGTGATTATTGGGCCAAGAGAAGGGCTAAACCCACACGCGCGACGAGCCGAGACGGAGACGCGAGCTCGCGAATGGGTGCGTTTGAGGCGCACTTTGCACTTCGCACGTACGCATCATCGCTAGGAGCTAAGGAGCTTATATTTTTAACTAAGACTAGGTTCAGAGGTTTGCGGATAGAATCGCAATAACCAACTAAGAAATAAACATGGTGGATAGAGTCGATCAGTATGCAGTTCGGGTTATCTGCGTAACCAAACTCGCGAACTGGTGGGGGTCAACCCCATCCCCGTTTTTTCTCATAGTTGGTTGAGTTTTTGGCCTATAAATATACAACTCCGGGTTCAAGCTCAAGCACCCCCAAAAATTCTACAGCTTTTCTCTACTTCTGTTTCCTCACGACCTTCATTAGTCCGCTTCCATTGCTGTTGGAACACCGGATCAGTCCTGCATCAAATCTTGGCTGTATCCAAACTTTGTTAAGAGCGTTTGCTCAACCTTGTTCTCGGCAACGACAATACGATCTTACCCACCTCACATGGATCTATCAATTTATTGATAGTACCTTCTATCAAATCTTAAGATTTTTATTTTTTGTGTTAATGGATGCTGAACTTCCTACGGTTAATCTAAGATTCATGAATCAAGAGTTTGTCAAGTTGGACAGATTTGACGCTCAGAACTACACCCGCTGGGCTGATAAAGTGAAATTTATGCTGATTGTTCTGAAATTTTATTATGTTCTCGATCCGTACTTGGCCCCGATACCAAACGACCTGGTTCCTGAAGAGGGAAAGGAACCAGATCAGCAAGTGATTTCTGATCTGAACAAGCGAAGACTCGTTCAAAAGGAAGCTGAAGATCTTTGTCTTGGTCACATCAAAACTCACTTTCTGATCGCCTTTATGACTTGTACTCGCAGGTTACAAGTCCGAGGGATTTATGGAAAGCTTTGGAACTCAAATACAAGGCTCATGAAGAAGGCACTAACAAGTCTTTATCGCCAAGTATTTAAATTTCCAAATGGTGGATGAAAAGTCAATTTTGGAACAATTACATGAACTTCAAG
The DNA here is from genome assembly GCA_025215565.1 of Flaveria ramosissima. NCBI lineage: Eukaryota > Viridiplantae > Streptophyta > Magnoliopsida > Asterales > Asteraceae > Flaveria > Flaveria ramosissima. The sequence continues at coordinate 21,547,777 of CM046030.1, forward strand.
TACTTGTTAACAAATTGACTGCTCTTTCGATCCCTTTACTGGAAATCTTTCAAGTGGGGGTTATCATTGCTAAATTACCTCCCACTTGGAAAGATTTCTCCAAAAGAATGATGCACAAATATGAGGACTACTCTTTGGATGAACTATTGAAGCACCTCCGAATTGAGGAGGAAACGCGCAATAGGGACAAAAGTAGTAAAGTCGGATTGAGTGTTAATCATGTGGCGACCGTGGGGTCCGGGCAAAAGCGAAAGTACGGATCAAAACCAAAAAAACCGTTTGCACCTAAAAAGAAAGAATTCAAGAAGCCTATTCAAAACAACAACCAACAGCCTAAAAGATCTGGAAAATGCCATGTTTGTGGAGAAACTAGTCACTATGCACGAGAGTGCCCTCACAGGAAATCTGGTCCTACGGCCGCCCACAAATGCGGTTGATAATCTTACAACCTGGTAGCAAATGTGGGAATTAGTGACGTTAATATGCTTGCTCAGCCTACACGCGTGTTGGCATGTAGGGGATGGTTTTTGGATTCTGGAGCTATTGTTCATGTCTGCGGGAACCAGTACTCGTTTCAAACCTATGGTCCCGTACCTGAGGGAACAGTGGTTGTATGTGCTGACGGACATCGTGTAGGAGTTCCTGGGAAAGGCATGGTGCGGCTAAACTTTAGAAACGGTCAGACTGTGACCCTTCAGGATGTGTTGCATGTTCCTGGCATATCAAAGGGCCTTGTTTCAGCGGATAAGTGAAATGGCTACAAGTTGGTGCTTAAGGATCTGCGCGTGAAGTTTTCTCTGAATAACCTATATGTGGGTCAAGCAAAAAACACGAGTGGAATGTATCGTCTTGACCTAGCCGAAGATGGGAATGAAGAGCAAGAGATCGAGAACACTGGCATCTCTATGCTAGATGGTTTTGGCAGTGAAAGTGATAGTGATAGCGATATTAGTGGTGATAGTGGTAGTGTTAGTACCTCTGCTAGTTATGTTTCTGATTGTAATGTCATTGGTTATGAATTGAATGCAATAATGTCTTTTGATTATATTGCTTGTTCAATTTCTTTATGGCATAAACGTTGGCACACACAAATATTAAAAATATTGAAAAGATGCAAACTAGATGTTTAATAAAATTAAACGATAAAGATTTTGAAAAATGCAAAACTTGTGTAATATCAAAATTTATAAAGAAACCTTTTTCTAGTGTTCAGAAACGCAATACATTACTACTAGAACTAATCCACTCAGATATTTATGAACTGAATGGAATCCTTAATCGTGGTGGTAAGAGATATTTCATCACTTTTTGTGATAACTAGAGCCGTTATTTACATGTTTATTTATTGCCTACAAAAGACGAAGCATTTGACGCTTTTAAATTATATAAGGCCGAGGTCAAAAACCAAAAAGGGAAACATATTAAAATTCTTCGCTTGGACACCGTGAATTCGATTTATTTTGCGAAGAGAATAGCATCATACACGAAAGAACTTCACCATTTACCCCCCAACAAAATGGTTTGGCTGAAAGAAAAAACCGTACCTTGGTAGAGATGGTTAACTGTATGTTAAACCAATCAAGTTTACCAAGTAATTTGTGGGGAGAAGCCTTATTGACTGCTTGTTATGTTCACAATAGAATCATTAGTCGTGTGATTCCTACTAGTCCATACGAGTCTTGGAAAGGAAGGAAACCAAATTTAGACCACTTAAGAGTTTGGGGATGTCTCGCATATTATCGGACACCTGATCCTAAGAGATCCAAACTCGGAGCACGAGCTATGAAAAGCGTGTTCATTGGATATGCTCAAAATAGCAAGGCTTACCGACTGTTGGATGATGAATCAGGCACAGTTGTAGAATCCAGAGATGTGGAATTCTTTGATGAAAAATTTTCTAGAGATGATGAAAACTTAAATCCAACCACAACTCCATGTACTTCTCAAGAAAGTGTTCAACCTTCTCAAATTGTTGAAGAACCAAGGAGAAGTACTAGAGTTAGAAAAGAGAAGAGTTATAGAAATGATTTTATCTCTTATCTAGTTGAAGGAACACAAAGGAAAGTGACAAGAGAGGTCATTTTCGCCATTAATTTGGATGATGATCCCAAAACGTATAGTGAAGCCATGTCATCGAGAGATGCTCCTCTGTGGAAGGAAGCAATCAACGATGAAATGGATTCAATTATGGGAAATGGAACTTGGGAGTTAGCTGATCTACCCAAGGGAAAGAAACCCATTGGATCCAAATGTATCTTCAAGAAAAGTATCGTCCAGATGGATCCATTTCTGCCTATAAAGCAAGATTAGTTGCTAAATGTTATAGACAGAGAGAAGGAATAGATTATTTTGATACCTACGCTCCAGTTGCTAGAATTAGTTCTATTAGAAATCTTATAACAATTTCTCGAAAGGTCTGTACATCCATCAAATGGATGTGAAGACAACCTTCCCGAATGGTTTCTTAAAAGAAGAAATTTATTCGGAGCAACCGGAAGGGTTTGTGATACCCGGACAAGAGACTAAAGTGTGAAGACTTATTAAATATCTATATGGTTTGAAACAAGATCCTAAATAGTGGCATGAGAGGTTTGATACCACTGTGACTATGTTCGGGTTTCAACACAACGGTGCTGATAAATGTATATATACAAAATGCAAACTCGAATACACAGTCGTGATCTGTCTTTATTTTGATGATATGTTGATCATTAGCATTCACCTAGAGGGTATTTCTTGAACTAAGAAATATCTATCTTCTAACTTTAAGATGAAACCCAACTTGAACTTAATGCCCATATTTCTCAGGTTTAATAGGTAACAACAAAGTCACTTAACGATAGAAGGTATTGTTAATAAATTTGATAGATCCATGTGAGGTAAGATAGTACGTCGTTGCCGAGAACGAGGTTGAGCAAACGCTCTTAACAAAGTTTTGGAGACATCTAAGCAACGAGGATGTTGGAAAACTTTACCTATATGATTTAGAGGTGGTGCCGCCTCAAATGAAGATCTGTGGTTTATCTTCTAGAGGGTCATGAAAAGGATTTATAGCGCACGGCCATATTCGCGCTCAGTGAGAACATGAAGTTGGCTGGTGATGTGTGGGGTTAAACCAAAGGGGGTTATCAGGTTCTTGGTTAAATTCCATAGGACATCAATGAATCTGTCTGTTCTTGTTTATCCACATAAACTGGGTTTAATCTCTATGACACCTGAGTGACATCATCTGTCTTAGTGAAAGGAAACATTCCAACTTGGTGGGGCATTGTTGGAAATTCATATGATGAATAATGCAAGTTGGCATGTTTTATCTTGTCCCACATTGGTGGGGGGAGAAGTCACTAAGTGATTTATAAGGGCATTTCCCTTATGGGTCACCAAAGTGATTATTGGGCCAAGAGAAGGGCTAAGCCCACACGCGCGCCGAGCCGAGCCGAGACGGAGATGCGAGCTTGCGAATGGGCGCGTTTGAGGTGCGAATGGGCGCATTTGAGGCGCGAATGGGCGCGTTTGAGGCGCACTTTGCACTTCGCACGTACGCATTGTCGCTAGGAGCTTTTATTTTTAACTAAGGGTCGGTTCAGAGGTTTGCGGATATAATCGCAATAACCGACTAAGAGATAAACACGATGAATAGAGTCGATCTGTATGCAGTTCGGGTTATCTGCGTAACCGAACTCGCGAACAGGTGGGGGTCAACCCCATCCCCGTTTTTTCTCACAGTTGGTTGAGTTTTTGGCCTATAAATATACAGCTCTGGGTTCAAACTCAAGCACCCCCAAAAAAGCTACAGCTTTTCTCTACTTATGTTTCCTCACGACCTTCACGTTAGTCCGCTTCCATTGCTGTTGGAACACCGGATCAAGTCTGCATTAAATCCAGGGATGTATCCAAAACTTTGTTAAAAGTGTTTGCTCAACCTCGTTCTCGGCAACGACGTACTATCTTACCTCACATGAATCTATCAAATTTATTGATAGTACCTTCTATCAAATCTTAAAGGATTTTATTTTTTGTGTTAAATATAACAGACTAAATGGATGTTGAACTTCCTACGGCTAATCTGAGATTCATGAATCAAGAGTTTGTCAAGTTGGACAGATTCGACGGTCAGAACTACACCCGCTGGGCTGATAAAGTGAAATTTATGCTGATTGTTCTGAAACTTTATTATGTTCTCGATCCGTGCTTGGCCCCGATCCCAAACGACCCGGGACCTGAAAGAGAAGGAAAGAACAGAAGCAAGTGATTTCTGATCTAAACAAGCGAAGACTCGTCCAAAAGGAAGCTGAAGATCTTTGTCTTGGTCACATCAAAAACTCACTTTCTGATCGCCTTATGACTTGTACTCGCAGCTTTCAAGTCCGAGGGATTTATGGAAAGCTTTGGAACTCAAATACAAGGCTCATGAAGAAGGCACTAACAAGTACCTTATCGCCAAGTATTTAGATTTCCAAATGGTGGATGAAAAGTCAATTTTGGAACAAGTACATGAACTTCAAGTACTTGTTAACAAACTGATTGCTCTTTCCATCCCTTTAACGGGAATCTTTCAAGTGGGGGTTATCATTGCTAAATTACCTCCCACTTGGAAAGATTTCTCCAAAAGAATGATGCACAAATCTGAGGACTACTCTTTGGATGAACTATTGAAGCACCTCCGAATTGAGGAGGAAACACGCAATAGGGACAAAAGAAGTAAAGTCGGATCGAGTGTTAATCATGTGGCGACCAGGGGGTCCGGGCAAAAGGGAAAGTATGGATCAAAACCAAAGAAACCGTTTGCACCTAAATAGAAAGAATTCAAGAAGCCTATTCAAAACAACATTCAACAGCCTAAAAGATCTGGAAAATGCCATGTTTGTGGAGAAACTGGTCATTATGCACGAGAGTGCCCTCACAGGAAATCTGGTCCTACGGCTAGCTCCACAAATGCGGTTGATAATCTTACCAACCTGGTAGCAAATGTGGGAATTGGTGACATTAATATGCTTTCTCAGCCCACACGCATGTTGGCGTGTAGGGGATGGTTTTTGGATTCTTAAGCTACTGCTCATGTCTGCAGGAACCAATACTCGTTTCAAACCTATGGTCCGGTACCTGAGGGAACAGTGGTTGTATGTGCTGACGGACATCGTGTAGGAGTTCGTTGGAAAGGCACGGTGCGGCTAAACTTCAGAAACGGTCAGATTGTGACCCTTCAGGATGTGTTGCATGTTCCTGGCATATCAAAGGGCCTTGTTTCAGCGGATAAGTTTGATCGGAATGGCTACAAGTTGGTGCTTAAGCATCTGCGCATGAAGTTTTCTCTGAATAACCTATATGTGGATCAATCTAAAAACACGAGTGGAATGTATCGTCTTGACCTAGTCGAAGATGGGAATGAAGAGCAAGAGATCAAGAACACTGGCATCTTTATGCTAGATGGTTTTGGCAGTGAAAGTGATAATGATAGCGCTATTAGTGGTGATAGTGGTAGTGTTAGTACCTCTGCTAGTGATTTTTCTGATTTTAATGTCATTGGTTATGAATTGAATGCAATAATGTCTTTTGATTATATTGCTTGTTCAATTTATTTATGGCATAAACGTTTGGCACACACAAAAATTAAAAATATTGAAAAGATGCAAACTAAAGGTTTAATAAATTAAACGATAAAGATTTTGAAAAATGCGAAACTTGTGAAAAAGCAAAATTTTCATAGAAACCTTTTCCGAGTGTTCAGAAACGCAATACATCACTACTAGAACTAATCCACTCAGATATTTGTGAATTGAATGGAATCCTTACCCGTGGTGGTAAGAGATATTTCATCACTTTTTGCGATGAATCGAGCCGTTATTTACATGTTTATTTATTGCGTACAAAAAGACGAAGCATTTGACGCTTTTAAATTATATAAGGCCGAGGTCGAAAACCAAAAAGGGAAACGTATAAAAATTCTTTGCTCGGACAGAGGTGGAGAATATTTTAACCGTGAATTCGATTCATTTTACGAAGAGAATGGCATCATATAAGAAAGAACTTCACCATTTACCCCCCAACAAAATGGTTTGGCTGAAAGAAAAAACCGTACCTTGGTAGAGATGGTTAAATGTATGTTAAACCAATCAGGTTTACCAAGTAATTTGTGGGGAGAAGCCTTATTGACTGCTTGTTATGTTTACAATAGGATCACTAGTCGTGTGATTCCTACTAGTCCATATGAGTCTTGGAAAGGAAGGAAACCAAATTTAGACCACTTAAGAGTTTGGGATGTGTCACATATTATCGGAAACCTGATCCTAAGAGACCCAAACTCGGAGCACGAGCTATGAAAAGCGTGTTCATTGGATATGCTCAATATAGCAAGGCTTACCGACTGTTGGATGATGAATCAGGCACAGTTGTAGAATCTAGAGATGTGGAATAATTTTAGGAAAAGTTTTCTAAAGATGATGAAAACTTAAATCCCACCACAACTCCATGTACTTCTCGAGAAAGTGTTCAACCTTCTCAAATTGTTGAAGAACCAAGGAGAAGTACTAGAGTTAGAAAAGAGAAGAGTTATGAAAATGATTTTATCTCTTATCTAGTTGAAGGAACACAAAGGAAAGTGACAAGAGAGGTCATTTTCGCCATTAATTTGGATGATGATCCAAAACGTTTAGTGAAGCCATGTTATCGAGAGATGCTCCTCAGTGGAAGGAAGTAATCAATGATGAAATGGATTCAATTATGGAAAATGGAACTTGGGAGTTAGCTGATCTACCCCAAGGGAAAGAAACCCATTGGATCCAAATTGATCTTCAAGAAAAACTATCGTCCAGATGGATCCATCTCTGTCTATAAAGCAAGATTAGTTGCTAAAGGTTATAGACAGAGAGAAGGAATATATTACTTTGATACCTACGCTCCAGTTGCTAGAATTAGTTCTATTAGAACTCTTATAGCAATTTCTACGGTGAAAGGTCTGTACATCTATCAAATGGATGTGAAGACAGCCTTCCTGAATGGTTTCTTAAAAGAAGAAATTTATTTGGAGCAACTAGAAGGGTTTCTGATACCCGGACAAGAGACTAAAGTATGTAGACTTATTAAATCTCTATATGGTTTGGAACAAGCTCCTAAACAGTGGCATGAGAGGTTTGATACCACTGTGACTACATTCGGGTTTCAACAAAACGATGCTGATAAATGTATATATACAAAATGCAAACTCGAATACACAGTCGTGATCTGTCTTTATGTTGATGATATGTGGATCATTAGCACTCACCTAGAGGGTATTTCTGAAACTAAGAAATATATATCTTCTAACTCTAAGATGAAAGATTTAAGAGAAGTTGATACCATTCTTGGGTTCAAGGTGAAAAGAACAGATAGTCAGATTTCTCTTAGTCAATCTCACTATATAGAGAAAATTCTGACCAAGTTTCAACACTTCAACATCAAAGAGTTTAATACACCTTTTGACCCAAGTGTGAAGCTAAAAGTGAACTTTGAGAGAGTTGTGGCTCAACTAGAGTATGCAAGTGCAATCGGTAGCATGATGTATGCCACTCATTGCACTCGTCCTGACATAGCCTTTGCTGTTAGCAAACTAAGTCAGTAGACTATAAATCCAAGTACTGAGCACTGGAACGCAGTGAGTAGAGTACTTGGATATCTGAAAAGGACCAAGTAACTTTGAATTGACGTACACATCATCATCAAGAATACTTGAAGGTTATTCTGATGCCACCTGGATTGATCAAAATAATGATTCAAAATCCACAAGTGGATGGATTTATACTCTAGCTGGAGGAGCTATTTCTTGGGCGAGCAAGAAACAAACGTGCATTGCACACTCGACTATGGAAGCAGAATTCATAGGATTAGTTGTTGCCAGTAAGGAAGCAGAGTGGATTAGAGATCTACTTACAGACATCCGTCTTTGGGATGTACCAGTGCCATCAATTCCCATGTATTGTGATAGTGAGGCCACACTATCGAAAATATACAACGCAGTGTATAATGGGAAGTCAAGACATATTGGTCTTCGGCATAATTTTGTGAGACAACTACTTGAAAGTGGTACCATCAAGGTTGTCTATGTCAAGACGTGTAAGAACTTGGTTGATCCTCTTACTAAACCTCTGACGAGAGACTTGGTAGTAAATACCACGAGAGCCATGGGTCTACAACCACAATAGAATCGTTGGTGATGGAAACCCAACTTGAACTTAGTGCCTCTATTTCTCAGGTTTAATGGGTAACAACAAAGTCACTTAACGATAGAAGGTACTATCAATAAAATTGATAGATCCATGTGAGGTAAGATAGTACGTGTTGCCGAGAACGAGATTGAGCAAACACTCTTAACAAAGTTTTGGAGACATCTAAGGAACGAGGATGTTGAAAAACTTTGCCTATATAATCTAGAGGTGGTGCCGCCTCAAATGAAGATATGTGGTTTATCTTCTAGAGGGTCATGAAAAGGACTTATAGCGCACGGCCATATTCGCGCCCAGTGAGAATGTGAAGTTGGCTGGTGATGTGTGGGGGGAAACCGAACGGGGTTATCAGGTTCTTGGTTTAATTCCATATGACACCAATGAATCTGTCTCTTCTTGTTTATCCACATAAACTGGGTTCCGAGTGACATCATCTGTCTTAGTGAAAGGAAACATTCCAACTTGGTGGGGGATTGTTGGAAATTCATAAGATTAATAATCCAAGTTGGCATGTTTCATCTTGTCCCACATTGGTGGGGGGAGAAATCACTAAGTGATTTTTAAGGGAATTTCCCTTATGGGTCACTAAAGTGATTATTGGGCCAAGAGAAGGGCTAAGCCCACACGCGCGTCGAGCCGAGACGGAGACGCGAGCTCGCGAATGGGCGAGTTTGAGGCGCACTTTGCACGTCGCACGTACGCATCGTCGCTAGGAGGTAAGGAGCTTTTATTTTTAACTAAGGCTCGGTTCAGAGGTTTGCGGATAGAATTGCAATAACCAACTAAGAGATAAACACGGTGGATAGAGTCGATCAGTATGTTGTTCGGGTTAACTGCGTAACCGAACTCGCGAACTGGTGGAGGTCAACCCCATCCTCGTTTTTTCTCACACTTGGTTGAGTTTTTGGCCTATAAATATACAGCTTCGGGTTCAAGCTCAAGAACCCCCAAAAAAGCTACAGCTTCTCTCTACTTTTGTTTCCTCACGACCTTCACGGTAGTCCGCTTCCATTGCTGTTAGAACACCGGATCAAGTCTGCATTAAATCCTGGTAGTTTACGTTGTAGCTTACAGCAAAATGAAACACGTAAAATCCTTTAAGGACAGGATCTCGTTCCGTGCAGTTTCATCAGTCGAAGATCATCGTATAACAGGTTGGTTTTACATTATTGCGCGTTGTTTAATTTGTCCGATAACGGGACACTCTTCTTCTACCTTTCTTATAATCAGTTTCGGTCACGAATGATCAAACTAATTTGGCCAATAACTTGGTAATAATTAATAATAATTAATTGATTTCTATTTGGTCTGAAATATTTTCAACATAAATTTGTTAATGCAAACACTAAAATATACAACTGACCAATCTGTTAAAGTAACAGATAACTTAAAATTGGTTGTTAAGCAGCCAAGCTACATAAGCGAAACTACCAAACACGATATTTTAGATTTAGAAGTCTTGCAATACTATTACAAAAGTGATGCAAAATAGCAAAAAATATACCTGAATAAGGTTAACAAAACAACAATGTTAATCTTGTTTCTACGAACAGTAAAACTAAATGAACCTGCAAAAGGAATTTCATGTCAACTTTAGATCAAAATCACCTAAACAGAGTATGTTATGATCCTGAGTTAATCAATTTTAGTTTACAGACATATTTTGCCTATTAATAAGAAACTAATGTCATCTAATCATCACTTATATAACTTACCAGTTGTTATTTCTTGAGATACGACTATAGGAATATGAGAACATGCTTCTTTATTGTTGATATATATCGAATGCCACCTTGAAATAGAATATACATATAAAAAAGCACAAGCATTAGTGTCATGTAATATGCATTCAACATTATAATAGCATCCATATAAGCAGTAAGGTTTATTTCATTAATCAAGAGTAATTTAAGAACATTTCAAATAAAAAAGATGTCATATATTTAATCAGGAAAACATACCTGATGGCATATCTCACAAGTTATGCCATCCTTTTCATTGCACCAGTATTGAACACGCTTCCTATTGAACACACTCTAATCAAGAAGAACAACAGCATCAATGCACCTTCAATTCAGAATCTACAAAACTTTTATTTCTATGCAGAGCGCATCGAATTTATTAACAAAATTAAAATCAAACGTTGCAGAATAAACTATTCTATATACTTCTAAATCATAATTATGTTTCCTCTTCAATGACCATAGAAAGATCAATTATGTAAAGACTGGGTGAGCATCGAAAATCGACAGACCAAGATACCTTTTGCGGTGCAATCGATAGATATTGAATCTTTATGTGTTGAACAGCTTTGATATGCTTTCAAACGGAGGGAGGTTAACAGTATACCAATATCATCGATTGTAGACCAAAGAGGAATTTTGTTAGACTAACCTAAGGTTTCAGAGAGTTTGTTGAAAGAATGATTGTGAGCAGGTCTTCTGTGTTCGGGTTAAAAGACCTGAGATTAATGGAAATGGACCTTGAACCATGTGGGCGGGAGAATACTTGTGGTAATGGATGTGAGAATGACACGTGTCCCATATCGTAAAGTATTATTAGGATAGATATTTATTTTCTAGTCGTATTTGTAAACGGTATTGTACTATAATTTTTCTCATGGCTAACGAGAGTATCGTTAGAATTACTATTTTTTAATATGAAAGTGAACTATTTCCTACATATCTTCAATTGAATCATCTTTCATCACAATAACTATTCAACAGAAGCCTAAAGGATATCCATGTGTTTACATAATATAAACTCCTAATCATATTAGTATCACTTCTACCTAATAATAAAGAAATCTTAGATCCCCAGTTTTCATTTTTACCTCATAAATCATCAAGATGTATAAGAAAAGAAGATAGAAACATGTAATAACATTATCTCGTCAAAACCTCACCTGGTGCAACAAACATAATGCTCAACTTAATTGCAAGGATAAAATCTTCAAGACTTTAAAACTACATGTTTAGAATGTTGGTTCACACCCCAAGATCAACTCAATTCGTAAAAGAATTCACGTATATAAAGTTTACTTTTGATAAAAACTTGATAATGTGGAAAAGAGAAAAAGGATCTATATGTAGAATTTAAAGACACAATATAAATTGGTTGCACACTCGAATGTACACCCAAAAATAGGAGCCTACCTAACTGCTTCCTGAAGACACGAGAACAACCTTGAACAAATTTAAATAAATCCTTAAACATGCAACTTGGACTAAATAAACTTTACTTTAACTAAAGCATACGTATGCATGTGCCAAATTTAATCAACACATGACATATTATTTTTTACTAACTAAATATAATTTCATGACCCACTCGATATTTGACTCCAAGACCCGTACCCCGTTGGCCCGTCAAGATTAACCTAACATAATGTTAAAACATACTTGCTTCACATCCAATCATTTAGTTCGTGGCGGTGGTTCAGAGCCTCCTCAGCCGTGTATTTGGACAGCAAATCATCGTTTTTGCTGAATAGAACCTTAGTTGTGACGATTACTTAACCGCTGGTCGCGATGATCATTCTCACCGGCTGTAAATTTCTTCTTCTCTTTCAATGGAGGGTTGTTGCCTGGAGAGCAAACCTCATCGCCGATGATTTCCGACTCTCTATAATTTTTTCCTTGGCTTGTCAATTGTCGTTCATAAAGGACTGTGGAGGTGACAATGTATCTGGTCAATTCATGGTATGTCTTTGCTTTGGTAACAAATAAAATACAACGTAATGTGGTTAAGCCGGCCTGACATGTTTTCGTCCTTACAAGTTACCTGTATTGATCCTTTACCAAACCACTTTTCAATGTAGCTGATGAAAAATGAGGTATTAATGTCGATGATGATGTCTGAAAAGTTGTTGATAGAACTTTTGGATAATTGTACTGAGTGCCATTGTTGTTGAGATAAGAAATTGTTAAACAATAAAGTTTAATTACTTCTACAAAGAATGAAGCCAAGAACTTGCCATTTTATTGAATTCAAAACTAATAAAAGGAGAAGAGTTGATATTATAACTTAGTATGATCATCAGAAATTGTTGTGAAACATAATTGCTTAATTTCTCTATAGATTGGCATGCTACTAAAACCAATTTACGGCGTTTGGATGCATGCTACTAAAACCAATTTATTGTGTTTTTGTTAATGATTCATGTTTTAATTCACTGCAATATATGGGATTTAGTACTAGTTAGAATGCATTTTAAATGAAATCAAATCTTTTGGATTTTCAAAATGAGTAAAGGTATTTTACCTCCGAGCCACTTTTGAAATAATAAAAATATATATATAAGAACATGGTAGTGGTATCTCCCTCCCTCTATAACAAATTAAAAAAGAAAAAAAGAATTAGTTGTACGTGATACTGAGTACAAATTGTATACGTGATACTGAGTACATATTAGAGAGAGAGGAGAAATAAGATTGAATTATATAATTTTATAATTCTATGTGTTTTCTTAACATCAAAATTAAAGTTTTGACAGTAGACAAGAGAGAAAAGATATTTTGTTTTTATTCCCGGCTATTATTTTATTTGATTAAAAATAAAAATATATTAGGAGGATGCGGATGCGAGTATTTAACAACCACCACAACACCCGAACTCACTCACGTGTTCCAGATTTCATTTCCTTCTCTGTTTTCTCCGTCCCCATATATTATTATCTTCTTGTATTTTATTTTCTCATTCTATTTTAAATTAAATATACTTATTCTTCAACTCAACACGTTGTTTATTTTTAAATTTTGTACAACATTCATATTAAACTTTCAATGGCTTATACTACTCTAGTTAAAAGATCATATTTTTTTCAAATAAAACATATGTTGTTTCATTGTGCGCCCTATTTTTTAATTACTTTTATTTAGATATAATTTTTATTTACAAAGTAAAAACTATAGTTATTTTAATTTTTTTACTCATAAACAGAAACTATTGAATTTTATGCTCTAGACATTAACGAGAAGTTTACAGTAATCTTTTCTATATAACTTTATTTGTAATTTTCACATTGTAGAAACACATTTATTGTCAAAAAAAATCTATTGATATCGTCATATATGGAGATTTAATGTAGCCATTTTATTTTGTTTTGTTGATGTCATAAAGTATTCTGTTAAATATCCATCTAAAATTTTGTTAAGTATATAGCTTTTAATGTAGCCATTTTATTTTTATTTATATGTCAAATATGTAGCCATTTTATTTTAATTTCAAATATGTAGCCATTTTATTGTTATATATTTCTTTTCAAAAAAAATTATGTTGCTAAAAGTCTCGCATGTACTCCTACCCTAATCATCTTACTATTCATTCGGTTACACATTGATAAATATTGCTTGAAAAACAGTTTTAAAACCAAGCAAAATGAAGGATATACATAATAGAATTTTAACATAAGTTTAGTTTAAGTAATTTATTATGGGTAGATCATTTTACCATTAGGGCACGTCTTATGAAAATATATAGTTTAACAGGAACCTAAAGGGAGAAAGTCTCATTCTAACTAGAGGAATAGCATTACACCATGATCATTAGCTCGGCGTAGGTAGTATTAACACTTGCGTATCCTAGTTGTGTGTCCCTAGAATCCTTCACACAGTCGGCTTCCGCACTAGGCATGAACAATATCAGAAAGTTTAAAAAAAGTGAGCATGCTATAGAAACCAACGTTAAGATAGATCCATCAGTTATTTGTTGTATTGGCTTCTTTTTTTCTAGAGTCACGTTCTTAGGTGCAACATAATCATTATGAAATATTTTTTAACTATAAAAATAGAATATAGGCATGTGATATAAATGTTAAACATAATTATTCATATGCTCACATCATTATACTCTAAACAATAGCAAAAACACCCAGAAAGTCAATATATAACAAGAGAACGATGATGAAATATTGAATTACGGCTCCACATCGAGCCGCTTTCGACCATGCAATGTGCACATAAAATTTTTTTCATGAGTTGAATAATACGAACCAAGCTATATAAAACCACATTCGATGGAAGGCTCAACCATTACAAGAGATATCAAAAGACTAATCCTAAGACTGCATAAAAATTACATGACATTTCATACAATAAAAATGCAACTATGGATAATAACTTATTAACTAGTAAGAAAAAATTTATGGGTGAGGACAATCAACAAGAAAGACATGTGAGATGAGTGAAGAAAAAAGAAAGAGAAGTATACTATTTACATATATATGCAATTATTACGTTATCTGATTTTTAAATACAATCGGATTAATCAACTAGTAAGATGATAAGTTTACGGTCGCTCCGATTTTAAAAAAGATGGTTTTTAGTATTAAAGAGAGGAATATATAGTATAGAGGAAGAGGATAGAGGATTAAAATAAAAAAGAAAAATAGGTATTAAAGTGGTGACATTTGTCATCTGATGTGGGCCCGGTCTGTTGGACGACTCAGATTTCTGCCATGGCTTCTTCACTTACTTGGCGTCTCTTTCTTTCTCAAATGAAACTCCAAACACGCAATTCAAAACCAAAACCCAAACCCAAACCCTCTCTCTCTCTCTCTCACCTAGTTAGTAAGTAGTAAGATATTCAGCTGCTGAGATTCAACCCCCCCCCAGCCACCAGCAACCACCGGCAACCACCACCATCATCTCCTTTTCTCTGTTATCTGCGATTAGATTATTACTCATCATCATCATCATCAGAAGAGAAAGGATGGCGGCGTCCTTCGTTTGTACATGGATAGTAGCCGCCTGCATGTCCGTCTCCTGCAACCAACAACACCCGCAGCCCTCTCTCTTCTCCCGCAGACGCCGCCGCCGCACCTCCCTCTCCTCCTCTTCTATCATTCACACTCGCGGCTCCTTTTTCAGATCCAATCATGTTATCACTATTACCAATCCCAATCCTTTCAATCGCCCTTCAGGTATTCTATTCTATTCTTCATTTACACAATCAATCAATCAATCAATGAATCAATCAATCAATTATCCTTTAGGTAGTAAAGTCATGGCCATAGCCCTTCAACCTTCCATGGAGACCCTCACCAAAAAGAAGCCACCAACAAAACAAAGGCGAGTCGTTGTCACAGGGATGGGAGTCGAGACCCCTATCGGTAACAACCCCGACGACTTCTATAATAATCTGCTTCAAGGTGTCAGTGGCATCACTCCAATTGAGGCTTTCGATTGCTCCAACTATCCAACGGTACATACCTTACCACCAAATCTTCATTCTATCTCTATCTCTATCTCTTGTCAAAATTCAATTCATTTCATTTGCAGAGGATTGCTGGGGAGATCAAGAACTTCTCTACAGACGGATGGGTCGCCCCAAAACTCTCCAAGAGGATGGACAGGTTTATGCTCTACATGCTAACTGCCGGCAAGAAGGCCCTTGCTGATGCTGGGATAACCCAACACCAAATCACTCACATTGATAAATCCAGATGCGGAGTCCTCATTGGCTCTGCTATGGGTGGTATGAAGGTAATTAATCTTATGCTTTTCTTTCTCTCTCTTACTCTTACCCTAACACTTAACCACTCTTCCATTTCCTAGGTTTTTAATGATGCCATAGAAGCTTTGAGAGTCTCCTATAGGAAGATGAATCCTTTCTGTGTACCCTTTGCAACTACTAACATGGGATCCGCAATGCTCGCCATGGATCTGGTCACCTAAATTCACTCATCTTAATCTAATACAACCATTTCACTTCTTTCTTTCTAACTCTTCATATGCATTTCCTCCTTCAGGGATGGATGGGTCCAAACTATTCTATCTCTACAGCTTGTGCCACAAGCAACTTCTGTATACTAAATGCAGCCAATCACATCATCAGAGGTGAAGCTGTAAGTGCTATTCCTTTTATGCCATTCAGACTCTACTCTTATCGTGTTTTCAAATTAACACCTATCTTTGGTTATATGCTGCCTGCATCCATATCTGACAGTGTAGAGAATCTTACAGGACATGATGCTTTGCGGTGGCTCGGATGCTGTCATTATACCTATAGGTAGAAAAAAATTTTTTATATATATATATATATATATCCGTGTGAGTTGTTAACATAGGACATGGATAACTTATGGCATCATCACTCATGTAGGATTGGGAGGATTTGTGGCATGCAGAGCTCTATCTGAGAGAAATAGTGATCCTGCCAAAGCGTCCCGCCCATGGGATTCGGTAATATTCTGTATACTTGTATTCTTTAATCAAGATTTTTTGCTTAGCTTAAACTTTCCAGAAACTGCAGAGCTGATCACAGAACTTTGTATATAATAAGAGTATGATCCGTTTATGTGGAAGTTCCTTCTTGGGAAAAAAACATGTTTTCCTCCTGTGAATAATTCTTATTTTAAATTTATGAATCTCAACATATGGATCCTAGTGATGGCAAATGCACCCAAAACATTCAAGACGAGTATTCGAGTATGAGATTAGTTTTTAAATTTTCAGGTCTATGAGATTGGTATTGATATTAGCGGGCAGATTACCCAAGACATACATACTCGTTTATCGAACAATACATGTAAACATTTTTTTTTTGGTTCTTAGGTTATAGAGTTTATATACTTCTAATTTTCTTGGGCATAAATTTATTTAAAAATCAAAATAGTATAAAATTTATCTGGAAATGCCAATGGGTAATTTTAATAAACTAACTTGTATACCTGATACTCAATGGATTATCACCCGATAGATACTTTATGGGTATGGGACATGATTAGTTTATTGCCTATAACGTATGGATTGTCACCCCCAGATCCTACTTGCTTAGGGAGAGTATTTATGCCATATAGAGATAAGTTCTACTGCATGAAGCTATTTGATTTCATGAGTTATAACTGAGACTTGTAAAAGTTGGAAGTCCATGCGTTATCTATATTCTATTCATGTTGAGTTCTAGAGGACGTAAATAGATTATGTCATTTCAAACAGGGCCGTGATGGGTTTGTTATGGGAGAAGGAGCTGGAGTCCTCTTGCTGGAAGAACTTGAGCATGCTAAGGTTTGTTGATATTAATATTGTAAAGATACATGTATCAGTGTTCCTTTAAATTAAAACAGCAATATGCTAATCGTTAGTGTAATTTCCATTTGATTATTGCACAGAAAAGGGGTGCTAAAATCTATGCTGAGTTTTTGGGTGGAAGTTTCACTTGTGATGCTTATCATATGACAGAGCCACATCCTCAAGGTAGCAAGCAGTAGATGTTCATGTATAAATGGCGAAATTAAATTGTGCTACTCTGTATATGAAATTTCCTTTCTTTTCCTTGTTATAGCGCTTAATCTTGTATCATGGTAAAAAATATATGGTGCAACTTGTTTGCATATGTATAGTTGGTTATAAATGACAAGGAAACATGTGATGTATTCATCAGGTACGGGTGTCATTTTATGCATAGAGAAAGCTCTATCTCAGGCTGGGGTGAGCAGGGAGGATGTGAACTATATAAATGCACATGCTACATCAACACCAGCCGGAGACCTCAAGGAATACCATGCTCTTCTTCATTGTTTTGGCCATAACCAGGAGGTGACTTTAATATTTCATTCCACTTAAGATCTCTTTTTTATTATATTATAAAATTCTAATGTTTGCAGTTGCGAGTGAACTCGACAAAATCAATGATTGGTCACCTTCTAGGAGCAGCTGGTGCTGTAGAAGCCGTTGCAACTGTACAGGTAATATTTTGTAACTAAAACATGATTCCTCTTGATTGATCTTCAATCCATAAGGGGGGTATTGGCTTTTTGTCATTATATTAATAAAGAATTCTAGTACATGACCAAATCAAAATTGCATCAACAAGATTGTTTGCATAATACATGGCTGTTATTGTTATAATTGGTTGTAGACATGATAATGACATTCTTTGTCCGGTCAAGATGTGTCTCAATCCCTAATCCAACCATAAAGTATCATCAAATAAGATGTTACATGCCCCGTTTATGTGATGTTGGCGCTATAAATAATTAATCTCGTGAGAGATTTTTATTTAGTTTACTTGGTTACGTAATATTCATCTTTTCTTCATACTTTTTTTCCTTTGAACAGTAATACGTCAATTTAGGGCACCCTAAACTCCTTCTAACTAGGTTTGAACATGGGTGGACTCCAAAGAGTCTTTGACTCTTACCACTGGCTACCAACCCAAGTGGCATCTTCGGTTCATTCACTGAAGGAGTTTTTCTCAGCACATTTCTACTGATGAAGTGCAACTTGGTTGCATATTCTATTTACGTGCCAAATGTTATTTTGTGAACAAATCAACCTGTCCTTGGTGTTAAGTTAGATGGTTTTGATGTATAGGTTTTTTCTTTTGTTGTAGGCAATACGAACAGGTTGGATTCATCCAAATATTAATCTTGAAAATCCAGATGAAGGCGTGGTAAGCGAGTCCGTCTTGTTTCTGTTGACTTAGATTATTTTAGATTCATGTTTATGTATTCCCTGTGGCCATTGTTTAAATTCAGGACACAAGAGTGTTGGTGGGCCCGAAGAAAGAAAAACTGGATGTGAAGGTTGCCTTGTCTAATTCGTTTGGATTTGGGGGTCACAACTCATCAATATTATTTGCGCCTTTTCAATAGATTTGGATGGTATCTCTCAGTCTCAACTTCTGTTGTGTATTTTGGTTTACAAGGAAGGATTTGCTTGTAACTGAGAAACAAGATAAAGACTGACAACCTGGTTTTGTTTGTTGCAGTCTGTTCTGTTCTGTTCTGTTGTGTTGATCAAAGCATGGTCTGGAGAGAAAATAGAGGGCTGTGTTAACTGTCATTTGTATTATTTTGACCATGTGTACTTTGTTACAAGTAATATTGTTGGATTTTTTACATTCTAAAAATTTTGAATCTTCATGATGATGATATGTTTTGCTACATACAATAATGAAGTTGTACTCTACTTTGTCAACAAAAATGCAATTGAATTTCACAATGACATGTCTTAACAATTAAGAAAATCTAAAAAGATCAACCGTATCTTTTAGTATACATCCAAACATACTATATGATCACGGCAAAAGAACAAAATATAAATAATAGTAACATCTCAACCATGCTTCTTGTGGCTGCTTTTCTTTTTGTTTTGTTTTGTTTTCATGGCTAAAGCATTCGAAACACTTTGTCCTTCAAGCCTCTTGACCACACTGGACATGCCCTTCCTGGCAGCTGCCCGATGCTCTGGTCTACGGCTAACCATCTTGCGGTCCAGTGGCCAATAAGCATAAGGCTCAAGCTTCCCCTTCCTCTTCAAATCTCCACCTGCCTTCTTGCTCGAGTACTCTGAACCCGTATACGCCCAACCAAACTGACCTGTTTTTCTGCGTTTTTCTGGTTTTCGAGATGCTACACTCCTCACATCAGAGTCAGACCCTGTAGCCATGGTCTCTCTCTTGAAACTTCTGTCATCCTCGGTAATTATTAACCTCCCATCAGCATCTATCTCTGGCTCATCATCAGACTGTAGCTTCCTTTTCAGACTGTCAGAAGATCTAAGAGATGATCTTGTCTTTTCACGATCAAGCAAGTCAAGTGGTTCATCGTCTAACTGTTCATAACTGTCTTCTGCCAACCTCTTCCTTGCTCTCTTGGACCTGCCAATTATTCAATTAGTTGAAATGATATTTAATCTATGTACGGCTACTGAAAGAACAATATTTGAGTCCAAGCACGAACTTGAATGAAGACTTTTTGGAGTTTAGCAAGCTATGTCGACCAGAAATCATATCTTCAGAATTGCCATTGTCCGTTTCTTCGTCACCAAAATCAGAGAATATTTTTGTATGATTCCATCTGCTCAGCCTGTTATAGACTATCAAGAGTCAGAATATATAATTTAAGCAGTATTTTAAGTTTCTCGGATTATACAACTCGACATAAAGTAACTATAATGTGAGTTCAAGGGTGTTTGTGAGATGTGTTAATGACACAAAAAGCAGGCAGAACCTTGAGGTAGTTGCTTTTGAAAGACGAGATTTGGTTTCCTCACTGTTAGCAGAATGCTTTCGCTCTTTTCGTTCATTTATCTGCAATCCAGCAGTCACAAATGACCAATGTTGTATTGTTCAAACCAATTTTATAAATAAATTGATCCACAACAAACCTTTCTTATATTTGTGAGAAGCTTCATATGTTCTTCAGGCATTACTTCCTTAACAGCTTCAAGCCCACATTTTTTGACAAGCATTTCCAGGAGCTGCTTTACCTGTAACAACATAAAGGTAATCAAATAACAGCTTAGCACAATTAGTTTACAATAGTTTTCACTTGCCTTCCTGGATTATCGCTGGCTTCATTTCACAAATAAAATAAAATAAAAAATAAATGGATAATTTTCAAGACTAGTACTATAAGTGATCTGCTGGCAAGATTCACCTATCAGATTCAATTGGTTAGGCTAGTTCAAATTCAATGGTTCAATTAAGTTTCTGAGACAATAAGTTAACTACTGCTGTAAATAAGTTATTCTACTACAAGATTAATACACAATGGCATTAGAAACCAACTATGATTACTTTGTCTAACAATAATGAATAGGATCACTTCAGAAAACATATTTCCAAACAAGGTAAATGAATCAAACCTTTGCTTTGAAATGATTTTTGCTGCTACTTTGCCAGCTCAGCAAAGCCTCCACCATGCCCTTCATATGGGTTTGCAACCCTTCAGCTTGTGACTTGGCAACCAATACCTTTAAAAAACCCAGACTAGCCTGCAGCAAAAAGGAATTAGACTCTTGAAGATAAAATAAACTTGTTCACTAAGAGCATTTATCATGCTTCATTAATTCTAGAATGCTTACTTTATTTATTTCTCTGCTCTTTCTGTGGAGGAGGAGAAATGTTGATGGAAGAATGCTGAAAGCATTCAATAAAAGATCATTGAACTCGTATGTCAAACGAGCAATGGCCTTCACCGCCGCACTGATCATGTGAGGTGTCTCTCCAGCAAGACCACCAGCCACCTAGACCAAGATATAGCAACCAAAATGAAAATTACTTCTCAATAGTTAAAGGAACCTTAAATGTTTGTTTTCCAGGAAGCTTCTCTACCATGTTGAAAAAGTTATACAAGTTCTCCTTGTTTCCACCCTTGTCTTCATCCACGCAGGCATGGCCAATTTGGACAATAATCTCATATGCTCTATTTCTTGTTTTCTTGTTAGACTACAAATCATATATTCAGATATAATTGTACAATACAACGAAATGTAAAATGAGACCCCGAACTGCAGCTCAATAAGCTTCTTAAGTAGTTAATTAAGAAAACCAGCATGAGATATATAGTACCTCTTTAAGTCCAAGTACAATTTCAGTTAAGAATGAAGCAACAATTTCACGTTTCATTTGTTCTGATTTATCCTGCAAAACATGTCTTCAATTGCATATATATTCTAGTTTATGCACATGCGAACTCTTTGACTAAATTAAATATATGCTGATTGTTACCTTTGAGACATGTGCAAGTAGAAAATATAAACAGTCAAGTCTGTGCCGCTTGGCTGAAAAATGACATGAGTGCATCACTTCAAACATCAATTTGAGCAAGTCTTCAAACTTTCTTCCTATAAAAATGTCATCATGCTGTCCAAGAAAAAAAACGTAAAGTTTAAATCAAAATGACAGAAGATTAGTTTCAGTTGTTTAAGTAGTATTAGTTTCAACAAATCAAACTTACTGCCTATAAAAAAGAATAGAATACAACACCAACTTAGAGAAAACAACAGAAAAAATGTCCATTAAAATTAAAAATTGAATACCTCAAGAATCATTGAAAGAACTTTGTAAGCCTTCTTCTGAATCAAACTTTCAGTGTCCTTCAACCAGATGTGCATCACTTGTGTTAATATAATACATCAAACAGACCAAGATAAACTTTAGCTGTAAGACTTATCCTGAAATTGAAATTAGCTAACCTTCAATGCAGGTTCTACTGCAAGAAATAATAGATCAACCTCTTCTGTACCTAAACCTGGTAAAAACGCGACTGCCAAGTCATATAGCTTTGCCCTTTAAATGAAAAATAAGAGTATGTTAGAAGCATTCAAATGAATTTGAATATTAAAATTAATTAATAATGATATATATACCCTTACCGCGTTAGTGACAGTGAATTTTCATTTGAAGAGTTGTCAATTTCCATAGAACTAGAACCTTTAGTATTTTGTAATTTCCCAACTTCCTTCGTCACCTTTAGTAATTTCTGCATTGTGCTCTTAAATAACCTAGAGACTACACTTTTGTCGGCAATAGATGCAAACTCACCAATTGTTTTCTAACCAAAGGAAAAAAAATAACTCTTAAAATGAATTTTATAAATATAAATACATTAAAAGACACACAATATGTGCAAGTCAAAGTGCTACCTGCAAAGATCCACCATCATCTTTGGAAGACTTCATGAAAATGCCTGATAGTGTAGACAAAATCTCACGTGCAGAGGATCTCAACACATCTAAATTACAAGCTGCAACTTCTGAAGTGTAGAAAGAAACTGCTCTCTGCTGACTTGTGCTGCATTTACCAGAGGGTTCGTTTTCCCCTTCCATTATTCTTTTATTCTGTTGAACGAGAGTCTGCAAACCGGAGCAAATAACTCCACGGAATTCTGTTTCTTCACGAAGAGAATGGCATAATTCTGCTTCTAGATCTTTAAAGCTCTCAGCAGTATCCACAGGATAGTTGCAAAATGAAGGCAATAAAGACCATATAGAATACACAAGTCCATCAACACTCCTAGCAGAATGAATACGCCCTTCTTGCTCATACTGGCACAAGTAAACATGTAAATACAGTGGGCGAAAGATACTATAAAAGAGAACCAAAGAAACACTTGTACCTTTGCAGATTTCAGCTTCAAGGCTCTAATACTATCCAGTAAAGATTCATTAAAAAAACTTAAACGTGCACCGACTATATTCTGCTTCAAGATAGGAAAAAGCCATACATTGGCATCAGAGGGATCTTGAGCTTCTACATTCAAAGGTAGAAACTTTAAGAATGTTTCAGGCCCTAATGCAACTACAGCCACACCCATGCAATCATGCAGCTGCAGACACACAGATAGTACCTTAATGCACTGATAATAACAACCCAAAAAAAAAAACAAAAAGAAAAAGAAAAGATTCTTCACAGACAGAATTCACCTGTTTCCTGTAAATAAAATCTTCATCAGGCAACTTTTGTATGTCTTCCAAGTTCTTGAGGGTGCCTTTTAAGAAGTAAGAGCTGAAGTCACCTGAAAAATAAGGTCAAGGCTTGAGAATTGAGATTACTCTCATGCAGGTTTTTTAAAGTACCATTTACATAAAAGTCAAGAAAAAAGCTGGGATTAATTACCTAATTTATCAAACATTGCTGCCACAACTTGAAATGACATGTCCCAAACCGCAGCAAAGCTATAATCAAGTAAACTTTCAACAGTTGCACAAAGTTTCTCAATAATCGTTGGTGCAGACTTCCGCACACTCCCACTTGCTGTAATCTGATCTACACCCTGTTTGATCAAGGTCTCATCAATGCATGTATGAATTAAGCTCTTTAATGCCTCCATTGCAACTGACAAAGGCTCCTCATGTTCAGAAGCTAATATATCTGTCACCCCAGAGCCGGAAACACAATTACTTAAATGCAAAAGAGAAGGGTTCCTATGACGCAGAATATTACAAACAAACCTCTGAATGCACTGAAAACAACTGGAAGCTTGACAACACAAGTTTGACGGTTAAGAGTAAAGACTTTGTTCATTCCAGCATCCAAGAGTCTAGCAGTGAAAGTCAAGTTGTCTCCAGACATGTCATTTGAAGAAACTGAGGTAGCCAGTGAGCATAACAAATCCACCAATGCTTCAGGAGAGACATCTGCGGTTGGCTGGAGAGAAAGTAGATACAAAGCATCTGTGATCCGGCGGGTGGCTGGTGATTGGTGTAGTGCAAGAAGAGACTTGAAGTAATTGAGAATCTTTGTAGAGAACTTGAGAGACATAAGCGGAAGAATATCTTTCAGACAATCCAGAACATTTAAGACCTCCTGAGCTCTAGAACCTTCTTTAGCGTTAGAGTTTGAGTTTGAGTTTGTGTTTTTGTTAGAGGAGCCACCAGCGAGCAGAAGAAACCTCTCAAAGGTGGTTGCAATGGCTTCGCTAGCAGGTGGCAAGAGTGGTGTTTCTCGGAAGCGTTGCATGACATCACGGAGGGAAACATGTGCTTGTCGTCTTACCTGTATCACATTGACATCAAAGGGCATATGTATATGATTCATTATGTAGGTAACCAATTAGCAGTAAAAGGAATTGGATTGAATAGAAAGCAAGATTAGGATACCTTGGACGGGAATCTGCAATGAATTGCAGAAGAAGTCCAAATAAAGCAGAAAGATGAGACCAGGAGGTGGTGGGATGGGCGGCAATCAGGAGATGCGAAAGGCAGTTGAAGGCTGGAAGTAAGAGTGCGTCGGTAGCAGCGGGTGATAGGACGAGGCGAGTGAGGAGGTCGGGAGAGGTAATCGGACTCCTTCCTGAGGGCGGCGGGAGAGACGCGGGGAGGAGCATGGAGATGATCGTGACGAGAGCCTCCAGGTGGTGAGGGGGCGGGCTGGGGTCCGAGGAGAGGAGCTTGTGGAGAGAGGCGGAGGAGGCAGCGAAGTAGGCGAGAGGAGTGAGTGGGTGGTTGAGGTCTCTCAGGCCTTGGGAGATGTCTCCGATGACGGAGCACAGGTGGTGGTGTTGGGGCTCCGTAAACCTAGAAAGGACCGACTCGCAGAACTCCATCTCCCCTGCTGCTGCTGCTGCACCATCTCCGTCTCCATGGACGAACACAAAAGGAAAACGAAGGGGGGTTTTTGGTTGTGTTGTGTTTGCTGCTAGGGTTTTAGCCTTCCAGGCACCCCAACGCCCCCCTCCTACTTTCTTCTAATCACACATTCACCACAACACTTTCTACCTTTCTATTTTAAACTCACAACATTGAAATTTACATAAATGCTCCGTCATCCCACGATACTTTTTACTTTGTTTTTTGTTTTGGTTTTGACAAAAAAACGTTCACTCGTCTCTTCAAATTGGTTTGTGAAACTGACTCCAACTAGATTTGATCCCGCTCAAACTTCGAATGATTCTATCTTTCTTCTAAATGCTATTTAGATTAACAGATTGTCACAAACTTTCTTCGTGCTTCCCTTTGTTCTTCTAAGTTCTTTTTTATCGGAATTTGAGTTTAATTGTTTTGTTTATAATTGATGATTAACGATGATATACACGATCTTGATATAAATCATCAAGTGGATAAGTTAGTTCCTGCTTAATTTTGATTTTGGATTTTTGGTTTCAAAATTTTGCATGTTTGAGAAAAGGGGAAAACATGGGTTAACTTATTTGATTTGTTTTCTATATCACAACTATGAATGCCTTCAAATGATTTATTGGTTTAATCAAAAATTTGAACAAAATTTCGAATGATGAAATTTTCTAGCGTAGTGAAAAATTTTGATTTTGACTGAATTTTTGGTTTTCTGCTTCATAGGGCCTTCTTCCCAAGAGCGTAACATTTTGATAATATAATATTCACATATCCATAACTTGGATGGAATTTAAAAGAATGTCATACTAATTCGTACTTTCATCACATTGTATCATTAGTTTATAGATGAGAGGGATAACCCTATTTAAAGTAATACAAATTAAATACTAACATAGCTTAATCAAACATAATGCTGATCTTAGGATAAAATCAAATATTAATTCTAATACGGACAAGGTTGATTTTAAACTTTGTAATTATCAAGGAAGATATTTGATATTAAACAAGTCTAGTCTGAAGCTCAATATATTATTAGAGTGACAAACATGAAAGAAACCTATCGGATAAATTTTGCCTCAAAGATCACTCATCAAAGCTTTAATTGTATTTAATGTCATCAATTATAAATTAAACCTATTTGAGACAAAAAAAAAAGTTAGTGTGGTGTATTTTACGTTGGCATGCATCCATTTCAGTTTAATTTCAAGAGTCCTAATAAACATCATGTGACATTTACACACTATTAAATTAATAATACTCAGGGAAAGCATATGCATACGTATGTAACAAATATCATTCATAAGAAAGATCGATTGTCACTAAACTAAAAGTAAACCTATAAGGATAACTACGAATCCATTAGGTAAACATACATACAACTGGTTCGTAATCATGCATGTCTCGATTCCTTGCAATAATTGTGAAAAAGTTTCCATTCCCTCGCACAACAATTACTCTGGATGGAAACCTTCATTTCTCTAACTGGATTTGATAACCTCTATCCATTATCTAGTTTTATAATGAACATGATTTGAACATAGATTGCATTGGAGACGCTCAAAACGAGTATTTGAACTAATACATGATTAATGATAATCCAATTTTACCGATTAACCTTACTAGTAGTAGCAGATCGAGAATGTAAACTCATACCCCACTAATAACAACCTTGATTACTAATTAGGGTTAGGTCTTAAATTTTCTCAAGTCAAGTATAACTAACATGTTTCTTTTTTGAAAAAGCAACTTGTAATATCTAAAAAGTTTTTTTGAACATAGGGATAGAATTTTACTCTAACCTATTTAGAAACAAAACTCTAAAGAATAAACAACAACCTAAATGCGAATGATTTACAAGTTAACCCAACTTAACACCTTCCCCTATTCCGTCAATGAATGATTTAAAGGGTAGTTTGATCTTTTAATTAAAAGTTTTAACAGTAAGACTAACGGTGAAACGTTAGGAATGAAAGTAGTTAAAATACACAAACGTCAAGAATGTAAATAAATTTATTTTAAAATTATGTCAATATGAAGTATCCTTGTGATTAACTCTATATTAGATGCTTCAAAATCTCTTCTATATCATGAAGCATTCAAGACTTCATTATAAGATTTGTTATATCCGTCAATATGGCAAAAGTAAAGAAGTTCGAAAAATTGAAGGTATCCTATTCCATGACGGATAGAGCCCTCTAAGATTTGTTGTCTCTAGAAAAACATATATGATATTATAAAAATACTTTATATATGATTGCGCATGTTACTGTAAAAAGAAACTATATATAATATTAGATATAAAATTTTCTGTAAAATTAGTTATAATAAAAAAAACATTCAAATTAAAGTTGTTGAAACCATCAGTTGAAATCGTATGCATCTATAATTTTAATTTAAACGCTTCATTTGTCTAGCTTAGAGCACTCACAGTGGATTCTTTAAAAGTATGTGAGTGTGTTTGGTATATTATATGGAATGGTTTTTGGTGGTTAGTGAAAGAGAGAGAAAATGTTATTGTGGATTTGTATATTTGAATAATCACTGTTCAAATCCTTATAAATTTTTTAATATTTTTTAAGTGGTTGTGAGTGGAGGAGAGAGAAAAAAGTAATGATAATAGTATAAAAAGTATCATTTAATTGAAAAGGAGAGAGAAAATGTAGTGATTTTTAATGTAATTATATGGATAAGGATAAGGAAGCCACTGTGAATGCTCTTAGTCGGTAGAGCGCAAAGGTCTTAATTTTGTGGTTATGGTGTGCGTGTTATATTCCGTTCAGAAAACTTAAACCTTCATAAACAGAAGTAATTAATCTTTTAGGATAGTAATGAATATATCATCAAATACAGTGATCTTTTGTTGTAAATCACCATGCACATCGATCATCTAAATTACATCACAATACGTACTGCATATGATACAACCTTTTATAGGGCGAATAATGTCAGACCCGTCGTATATGACGATAAGTAGTTGAGGAACATGATATCGTTAGATTACACATATGAATAATAATAATAATTATATATATATATATATATAATAGTAGCGAAGCAGCAATTAATCCGTAGCTGGTTATATTCTTCTTCTAGCAGGACTCCTGGTGACGTTCTGGACGAGAGCCTCTCCGACACCTTCCCCTATCCCGTCAATGATTCCGCCGATGAACTCGATGACCGCCTGCGAAGCGAAGCGGACGGCAGGTCCCAGCACGCTGGGCGGCTTCCCGGCGGGGTTGAGGCCGTTGATCAAGTCCTTTGCACAAACTGCGTGAAGATGGTAGCCGCAGACCCTGCAGGCGTAAAGGCGGCCGGATCTCTTTCTGTTGCACTCCGTACAGGTTTGGTTGAGGTGATCGTGGGGGGGCAGGAGGGTCAAGGGGTGGGCGTGAAGAGAAGGGTAGTTGATTTGGTCAGAAAGCATAGCGCAGCAGGGGTGCATCTGGAAGTGGCACGAGTTGCATCTGAACGTGAACCCTTTCGTTGATTTCCCACAAACGCTACACGTCGGCCATCGAATCCCACCTTCAAGTAGTAAATTAATTGATTCATCCAGTTATAAATAAATAACGTTAGTCATATATGGAGAGAGATATGTTTAGTTTACCTGTTTTCGGTTTGGTATAAAAGAGAAGCTGGTGGTGAACATGAAGAGGGTGAGCTGTAAGAAGAGAGGGGGACAGAGCACAGAAATCATGAAGCTGGAAATCACAGTTGTGGCATGCGAACCTCTTGCCGGCACCGCGCTCCTTGCAGCCGGAGCAGGTGAAAGTGTATGGACTTTGTTGGTTAACCAGGGAGATGGGGTGCTGGGAGTGACTGAAATGATGCATCATATTCATATTCATATTCATCTGCTGGGATTCAGCAGCATCAGGAAAGTGTATGGACTTTCTTGCTTCAAATGCTTGCCTTTTGTTCTTCATCTCCCCCATTGATTACCTACCTACAATGATCCAAGAGAAGAATATTTATGGTGCTTATAACTTACTGTTTCATGCTTTAACCCATTGATGGTGGGGAACTGGGGATCAATCATTTTACACATATGATTTTGCACACTTTTATATTTATTCTTTCAACACCCCACCTTTTATTTAATTTATCAATTTTTTCGTTTTATGGTTTAAATTTCTTATACAACTTATGATCCTTATTATATCTTAAAGCTAATTAACACATTGCTTCAAAACTAATTAGTATTAATAAAAATAGTTGAATGATTTAACTCTTAGGTAAACAAAAATAAAGTTTAACGAATATTTTCAAGAAAATCCACATTCAACGTAGTATATGTTAAATTGTTTTGATTCTAAGATGAAAAGATTTGTTATGACATTAGATATTAAACATAAATGTATTAATGGAAAACCATAAGGTACAACTCCTTAAAGCGTAATATAAACATAATAAGAAGATTTCTTATGCCATTAGATATTAGAACTAGCAATCCTTTAGATGTCATTTAAAATTATTGTAAAATTACAATCTTATATAAAAAGATGCTTTACATATAGTAATAAATAATAGATAATAAACATATAGATTATTATCATCATCATTATTATAAAAGTATTTAGTAATTATATAGTTAAGCATCCAAATAAGATAATTCTTATTTATAAAATTAGTTAATTATTATTATTATTATTATTATTATTATTATTATTATTATTATTATTATTATTATTATTATTATTATTATTATTATTATTATTATTATTATTATTATTATTATTATTATTATTATTATTATTATTATTATTATTATTATTATTATAAGAGTATTTAGTTAAGTATTCAAATAAGATAATACTTATTTATAAATTTAAATATTAACTTAAAACATTATAAATAATATAATATATAATGTAGTGAATTAAATAATCTCATGTTATCGAATAATGTACTAATAATATGCATCCATCAGGTATTAACTAAAGAAAGTTTATTAGTGATGGGTAAAATATGAATAATTGCCAGAAGCACTTGTACCTAATGCTTAATATATATAAGTTCTATTAGATGTCTTATTTTTTTTTATAAAATTACACTTGTGTCTTAAAGTTATGCTTTATATAGTAATAGTTGGTAACCCACGGGTTACGGTTTTTACTCATTCGATGCATATATTATACATATATAATATTGAACACTTAAAAAAATACAGTAAGTAAATAAAAGTTTGGACTAATTTTGCAATTTGTATAGTTTGGGGCCAAACATGCAATGTGGTTGAACCACAAGGACCATTTATACAATTTTCTCATCTTTTAATTTAAATAATATGTTATTAAATAATATAAAAACCCATGTTATTTAATGATCCTTAGCCTAACTGGTTAAAATAACTGATTCATTTACTATAAGAAAGCCACTATTCCATCCAAGCGTATTTCAAGATTGAAAGGTATTACTCATGACATGTAAATAAGGGGAGGTCATGGGTTCAAGTCTCACTCTAAGCAAAATGTTTAGAGTTGAGCCAGAGAGCTTTCTTAGCAATGAGTTTCCTCATGAGGGGGTTGGGGGTGCAGTTCCGGGTAGGAAACATTTAGATGTCTCCAACACCTCCCGAATGTGACCGGCATGCTCTTCTTCGCTCTCCGAGTAGATAAGAATATCATCAATGAACACAATCACTTATCTATCCAACATCGACTGGCACACTCGATTCATCAAATCCATAAAGGCAGCTGGCGCGTTAGTTAGACCAAAATACATAACGAGGAACTCGTAGTGTCCATAACGCGTACGGAAAGCTGTCTTAGGAATGTCTTGTTCCTTCACCGTCAATTGATGGTAGCCAGGTCGTAGATCTATCCTCGAGAACCAACTGGCACCTTGGAGCTGGTCAAACAAGTCATCAATCCTTGGTAACGGGTACCGATTCTTCACTGTCAACTTGTTCAGCTCTCGATAGTCAATGCACATTCGCATACTTCCGTCCTTTTTCTTTACAAACAATACCGGAGCACCCCACGGAGAGATACTCGGTCGAATGAATCCCTTATCCATTAACTCCTTTAATTGGCTCGTGAGTTCCTTCATCTCAGTCGGATCTAATCGATATGGTGCTTTGGCAACGGGTTGAGCACCGGGTATTAAATCAATTTGGAACTCAATCTCGCGATCCGGTGGCACGCCGGGTAAGTCTTCCGGGAATACGTCCGGAAAGTCGCATACCACTGGTACCTCAGATAATTGCGGTACAGACGCATCCACATCTTTTACGTATGCCAAGTAGGCACTACATCCACGTTTCATGCACTTCCCCGCCACCGCCATCGAAATCACCTTCGGGATCGTAGTAACGCGATCGCCATAAATCGTAACCAAACTCCCATCGGGCGCAACTAATCGAATCATCTTCTTGCGACATACGATGTTTGCTTCATAAGTTGCTAACCAGTCCATCCCTAGTACTACATCAAATCCACCTAAGGGCATCACGTGTAACCTAGCAGCAAACCTATGACCTTCTAGTTCTATAGCACAGTCCTCTATCACATCAGTAATTCTAGTAGACTTACCAATAGCGGTTTCTACATCGAATGGTTCACTGACATTTCTACTACTAATAGGCAACTTAGCACAGAAAGTAGTGGAAATAAAACTCCTACTAGCACCGAAATCAAACAATATACAGGCACAAGTTTGGTTTACTAGAAACATACCTGACACGACATCGGGATCAGCTCTAGCCTCCTCCCGAGTCATGGTGTAAGCTCTAGCACTGCCCTCTGCCCTCCTTCATCCGGCTTCTTCTTCACTCCAGAGCTCTCTGCCCTCGGCTTCTTACAGTCTTTGGTCGCGTGGCCCTCCCCGCCACAGTTATAGCACTTCAGCGCCCTACAGTCTCTAGCGATGTGGCCAGGCTTGCCACACCTGAAGCATACATTCATTCCCATCCTGCACTCGCCGGTATGCTCCCTTCAACATCTGCCACACTTTTTTAGCCCTGATCTCGACGACACCCCACGGTTTTCCACCTCCATCTTCTTTTTGTTTGGAGTGAAACCACCATGTCCAAACCTCTTCCCATTCCAGTTCTTACCATCCCCACTCGTCTTCTTCACCTCCACCACAGTCTCCTCTCGCTCATCATACAATCTACCCGCCGAATCCACCACCGATCGAAAGGTACCTGGCTAAGCAGCAATCAGGTGCCTGCGAATGTCAGCCGGCAGTCCCTGGATGTACCTCTAGATCTTCCTTGACACCAGCGTCACCTAATCTGGCACCAGCCTCGCCATCTCGTTGAATTTTGTGGTGTACTGCTGGTGGGTCATGGTTCCCGCTTCAAGTTGCAAGAACTCCCTCTCGATTTTATCGAGTTCCCTATGAGGACAGAATTCCTCGATCACCAACTGCTTAAACTCCTTCCATTGCATTTTCCCGATGGCTCTGGCACCCTCAGCTTGGATAATATTGTCCCACCAACACAGCGCTGGATCGACGAAAGAGTGAGTTGCGAACTTCACCTTCTGGTCCTCGCGGCACTCACTGATCTCCAAGACTGCCTCCATCTCCCTAACCCAGCGGTGAGCGGCAGCAGCATTGCCATTGCCATCGAAAGTCGGGGGCTTACACATTTGGAACGCCCCATAATTGCACCCTCCGGTCGCTACCCCCACTACATCATCCTCCTCCTCATCGGACAACACAGTCTCAGGCTCTGGTTGTTCCTCCTCCCTTTGGCTTCCTTTGCCCGTTGATCCCTTTCTAGTCTCCTTCTCCTTCCTCTCCTCGCTTCTCACAGCCCTGATGACTTCAGTCACCACAGACGGTAAGACTGTCTGCATGACCTGGTGTACTTCATGAGCAATCGCCTCCCTAGTTGAGGCATTCAAGCTAGCATTCTCATTCTCTTCGCTCCGGCCATGAACCTCAGGGTTCTCATGGGTCGTCTCAGGAGCCTTAGCACTACTCCTAGTCACACGTGGACGGCCTCTGCCTTTAGGAGTCTTGGAAGATTTCTGTCCAGCCATCCTCTAACACATTATAAGATTCAAACACCAACACGGTCATTCAAGGTAATAACTCAGTTTATGTCAAGTATAGTAAGTCCCTAATTACAGTGGCCAGTTGTGATTAGCCACTTACTTTACTCTTCATACCCCAAGCATTCCCTATCATGACTACATCAGTATGTAAATCTAGTAAAGGCACATAAATCAAATAGCATGCACACATAATGCCGATTAACATTAAAAAAATACCTGATGGCACGTAGCTACTCGGGCTGACATTGTGACATCTCTTAATTTTGTTAAATTAGAAGTTAACTTTGTTAAATCTTAAAAGGGCCTTTTATGCCATTTTGAAACTTTGGGTTTGTTATACTTAATAATTAATTTGGTGATTAACAAATTAATATAATAATAATAACATTATAAGTGTTATAATGTTTACTTATTATTATAAAATTTAAGGTGTTAATAATCTTAAATAAAATAATAACAACAATAATAATAATAATAACAATAATAACAATAATCATAATAAGTGTTAATCTTTGAAATAAATAAAAATAATATAAGTTTCTATTATCTTAAAACTTGAAATTAATAAGTTATGCATAAAATAATAACATTTTAAACTTCAGGGGCCAAACTGTAATTGGTTTAAACTAAAAATTAAACTTTGAAATCAACATAACAAAAACATAAACCTCAGGGACCAATGGTGTCAATTTCAAAAACAAACCAAACCGCCCCCCCCCCCTCACTCCCGATTTTCCGGCCACCTCCGGCCACAATCTCCGGCGACTCCTCCAATCTTAAAACGCCCAATTAAAAATGAAATTTAACCGATCCTAAACGTTGTGCGTCGGTTTCGAATCAAGCACCCAATTTAATTTGGGATTAACTCCTGTTAAATAACATTCACTTGAAACCGAGGTTTACATTCAAACCTTGAACTCAAACGGCTTGTAAACGATTAAATCAATGATACTTAACAGAGGGTTACGATTCTAATCAACTTTTACAAACCATCTGAACACCCAATTTCGCTTTCCAAGTTCACACCCATTGATTTCGTCATCGCTCCTTCATCGCACCTGCAACTTACTCGGCAGCTATCATCGAAGCATTTTGACATAAAATTGATTGAGGGCTTTGAATCATAAACACTCTCTGAAGCTTCGTATGAAAGGAATTTGATTATCATCGCAATTTGCATCTGAATCTCTTTCTACCCGGTCGCAACATGAACTTCTTATTGGTTATCATCGTTTCGATCTCGAAAAGGTAAATTGATCCTACCTTTACAATCGTTTTGAGGTGTTAAACAATAGCCCTAAACTTATTTTAACAATCATTAACGAAATGAGATTCAATTTGAATCAAGATCAAACTAGGGTTTATATGGATTTGGGGAATTTATCAGATAATGTTTATATTAAAATCGTTTGGATTATAAACAGATATCGGGCATTGGCCCACTGGTAAAGTAACCGGATCTCAGAAAGGAGAGCCGGGTTCGACCCTTGTCCCCCTCAATTTTTTTTAAGCTCTTTTCTTATAAATAAAATTACAGAAATTAACAATTTCTTATGAAATTAAATAAAAATTATTTTTGTTATTTAAATTTATACCATAAATTATTACATTAATTTCTGTAAATAATAAACAATATAATCTTATGTTTCATGTGAAAACGAATATTTTAATAATATAAAAAAACTATGACAAAAATTATTTAGAAGTTTATTTTTTTTAATACTTTATAAAATGGTTTTTCTTTAAATCAAATAAATTATTGTATAACCTATTTAAATAATTAATTATCCAATTAATTATTTTTTATCAAGTTTTAAATAATTGATTATTAAATTAATTTTTTTACTCTCAACCATTACTTAATCAATATTTATTATTCATCTAATCATTTAAGCATGTTATATCATAATTAGTTAATAAATTTATTCGTTAACTTTTATTTAAATTCTTGAAATTTATAAAACAATATAATTTGCTTTATTCTTATTTTTATGGTTTTGTATTATAAAACCTTTATAATAAATCATGTAAAAGTTTAAAACTTTATAAAATGATTTTAAATAATTTAATAAGTATGCAATTGATTATCTTTATCAAGTTTTAAATAATTAATTATTAAATTAATTATTTCTTTTCACACATTATACTTAATTTCTATTAAATCAATAAATCATATTATTGAATCATTTTTAATATATTCTTGGTCTTAATTAATTTATACCATTTCTATTAAACCAGAACATAAACGATTCATTATTTCATTTAACTATTTAAACCCTCAAATTTCAATTGAAACCCTAGTTCACGTTTATTCGTTAATCTTACCTTTAAACTTAACATGGAATATATGTACATTAGGTATCTTGTAACATCATTAATTTCTTATTATCATCTAATAATTTTAAGTGAGTATTTCCATACCCCCTTTTTCTTATTTTCACACTTTGGGGTGAAACATGTTAACTTATACTGTTGCACTTGTGAACTTATTTGAGACTTGTAATCTTTATGGCAATTCATCATGCAAAGTTGTGGTTAGTTGAACTTTTCTGGTTACCATGTTATGGCGTTATATGTACAATCATTAACTATTACTAGCCCAGCGAAGTCATAGATCTATGGGCCAGACAAGCCTGCTTTGGTTGATCCAAGTACACTTAGCTGATCGTATAATCTTGTAAACGTTTGAGACTTGTAAAACTTTTTCGAGGTTTGATTGTTGCATTGTTCATAATATCCCTAATCACTTTATTCACTAACTTATGACTTGAATTGCCATCTTTTATATACTTATGTATTGAAAACTATGGAATGCTCACCAACATTTTTATGTTGACCTTTTATTTTTAACATGTTTCAGGTATACCTCAAGTTTGTGTTCTACTTTTTGAAGTTTATTACATCTAGGATTGGACCTAGAGATAAAATGGATGATCATGTTATTTGTAGCATTTGTACATGATGTATTCTTTGTTGAAACCTTTTCTTGTAATGTTACTAATGAAACTTATGATTAATATATTTGGATTTAATAAATAACGTTATGTGGCTGTGAACAATCGTAACCCTCACATCTCGACGTTTCCGCCGTCAAGGTTGGGGTGTGACAGATTGGTATCAGAGCCCATAACTATAGGGATTTAGGTTATTAGAAATGGTGGCCTAGACTATAGTTGCATGAACCTCATAGAATGATCCTTATACCTTTGTGCTTACATGTTGTTTGCATGCTACATAATGCTATGCTTTTTGTGCAACTTGATATCTTAGCATAGGATTGCCTTATGTATGCTTAAACTTAGTTACTTGTCTCCCTAAACTTAACTTTGACTCTTTGACCCTCCCCGACAAATGAACTTCCTAAACTTATTCTCAACGACATGTGGAATCTACACTTATCGTCGTGGGTTCAATTCCTTAGACTCTATGTCTAATCTATGAAAATCTCATCAAGGTTTTGATTTCATAAACCAAAGAAATTTGTGTGACACATAGACACCTGTATTCTGGATTTCCTGGCAAAAGGCCTTCGGGCTAAGGCAAGCATATCGTATAAATCTCATTGTGAGACCAATTATGCTTACCTGGGGATTTCTGGGATAAGTGATAAACTATGGTCAACATACACAAGTCTCTATGGCAAATGGGTCAATTTACCTTGACATGTCAACGATTCCAAATGGTAATGCGTTACCAAATGGAACCATCCTCTTTGTATCTTAAAAAAAACTTTGATTCCTTGAACTGGTATCTCTTCATTCTTATCATACATAATGTTCCTGTTAATATTGAACCTAACCTACATTTCAACTCTTACGTTTAAACACCGTTACACGTTGAGCGTTTCATGTAACTATTTCTATATCTTGACCAACGTGAACATGGATCTTAATATACCCAAAGATATTGGGAATCTAAACCGAATGGTCATCAAAAAACTTTAAACCGTTACTTATGGTTCTCAAGTCTTCTTAAGGATGTGTCCCATAACTAAGAACATGCAATGCTATAGGTGGAATTCCTACATCTCGAGATACTTTGTCTAGGCAAAGTGTAAATGGTGATTTGACTCGATCATTGAATCCATTTACTTGACTCGAAACCCTTGAGATGAGTGGTCACTTATAAGTACGCACGTCTTTAACAAGGTTATGGCTGATCTCATATCCTGAGAAGTCCATTTATTCCCTTCGATTGTGAATCGAATGTTCACATCTCATTATGATGTCGAATCATTCTTATCTTTGATTTTGCCTTCCTGATTTAAATTATTCAAGATTTGAACACCATCATAACAAATTCTGCTATCTTGAACTTTGATCTTAAGTTGTAAGCATAACTTTTCCTTTTGTTACAATAATGTAACTTGAAATTTTCCGAATTTCTAATTGATACTATTTTCCTTTCGTCATTAAGGGGCTGTTTGGTTGGGTCTGACTGACCCCAGTCAGACGTGCATGTCTGACTCGGTCAGACGTGCAGTGTTTGGTTGGTTACCTCTTACCGGAGAAGAGGTCTGACTGAGCCACTTATCCAGTCAGACCTAAATCAAGATCTGACCCGAGTCAGACGTGGAGGCGGGTCCGGTGAAGCGACAAGGGTCTGGTCTGCGATGGCGAGGGCGACGACATGGGGTCTAGTCACCGGTACTGCAGGCGGTGAAGCCAAAGAGCAAGGGGAGACCGAAGACGGCGATCGGAATTTGGTCCAAGTAGATATCCAACCAAACAGACTTATTGGTTCAGACATCTTATTGGGTCAGACCTCTTACTGGTTCAGACATCTTATTGGTTCAGCACTTACCCATTCAGAAGTTGCCAAACAGCCCCTAAGTCAAACTCCGTACCGTCTGCACCATGAGAGATGCAAGTGTTTGCAAGCCAACCTATGACTAAGAACACTCGTATCTCCTAAATGATTCTAACTCATCAAAATAGGGGTGATTCCCTTACTTTGATGATTTTCTATTCGTTTCGATAAATGATTTCCAATTGTGATTTATAAAATTTCATCCTCTGGATCGGGGTGATTTCCTTATCCCGAGGATTGACTTCAATTATTTTCTTTGGAATGGCATTTCACAAATGACATGATCTCACCAAAATAGGATTGAAACCCGTACTTTGGTGACAAATGTCAATCTTCGATTGTTTTCTTGCTATTATGAAATCCAATCATCAAGATAGGCATGAATTCCATACCTTGATGATAATATCATCTTTATGAATTGTATTTGTTCAAATGAGACGACTTCATCAAAGTAGGAGTGAATTCTGGATTTTGATGAAGAAGTTCATTTTGTTATATTTTGTTTTTGTAAAACTTCACCGTTAAGATAGGAGTGATTTCCCTTACCTTAATGGTGAGTTACCTCGTCTTATTTCTGTGGATCCCCAACAAGGGTTGGGATCGAACTTTTTGATTGGTAAGTTAGTGGTCATACCTTGGGAATACACCATCAAGTTAGGAGTGTAAACCACACCTTGATGACTATTCCCATTTCTTGATCTCCAACTTACCAAGGTTTTAATCAAGTGACAAAAAACATGTAGTAACTTGAAGGGTGAACCAATGTTAGTGTTTGGACCTATCAAGCCAAAGCATGATTTCTGAACTTGAAAGGAGACCCGATCACTCTAGGTTGATTTTGATTCCGAGCTTGGAGCATTTGAATTCTTAAATCGATTTCTTTCCCTTTATCTTCATGTATTGACTCGATCTAGCTACATCGAACCATTTATTCCTTACTTATCAACTTTCATTTTGAGTTGCCATCAACACATGAATGTGTGATGGTAGCCTTCTTAAACAATCTTCCTGCTAAATAAAGGCATTATCAACTTGTGTTCATGTCTTTCTCAGATGTGCTTATGGGTTTGATGAACTGCGTATGCAAACTGTACTTGGAAACTTGCTACCTTGCAAAACATGTTTACAAATACTTTTCTTAATGTTTGCATCATTTCTTGAATCGCTTTTGAACCCTCAACCTTGAAAATCATTGAAATTTTATCTTGGTTTTGAACAACAAGACTTGTTATTATCCTCATTGCGATATGGATATAAAGGTTCATAAAACTTTGTAATTTGTAGTCATAGGTTTGGCATAACAGAAAAGACATAACTTGGCATGTGTCCAAGTGTCTTATCTTCACATATGACAAAACCTAACCCCCATGTTCCCGGGAATCTCCTGCTCAATTTCTCATCACCGAATGTCTCTTATTTTGGATGTCATACTGAAAATTGGTACATTATGGATCAATTGACTAATCTCATATTGACTCTTGTGAGATAATGGGTTGATAAATAGACTTGTATCTAACTCAAGAATTCGTATACCGTAGTATGGCGTTAAAACATCGATCATTATTTTGGATGACCGATTCATTTCCTGCTTTTAATAATGTTCCCAACCATCATCGTGAACTTATTCCAAAATCTTCGCATATCGTATTATTCTTAGACCGATGATTGGTCAAAGGAGAGATACATATTCACAAGATATGCGTTAAGACCGTTTCATATAGTGACGTTTGGGATTCTTAAATCCTGACGACCTTTCTTATCATTGTTGGTCCTTTATTTCTAGACATCAATTTACTACGAAACTATATTCTAGAAGTTGTGACTTATGAATCTACGGTACCACGGTAGCTCGTCATCATCTTTCAACGTTTCATATGCCAAATTTCAAAGCGTCTCGTATTTCACTGGAAGAATTCAAATTGGAATTCATTATATCAAGAGACTTGTAAGATTCCATGAAGTGAAACATCTCATCTGTAATCAAACGTCTATCACTGGCCGTTGTACACTTACCTTTCATTATAATTCCTTTGTTCATCTAAGTTCATTTTTAATTTCGGGACGAAATTCTTTTAAGTTGGGAAGACTGTGACATCTCTTAATTTTGTTAAATTAGAAGTTAACTTTGTTAAATCTTAAAAGGGCCTTTTATGCCATTTTAAAACTTTGGGTTTGTTATACTTAATAATTAATTTGGTGATTAACAAATTAATATAATAATAATAACATTATAAGTGTTATAATGTTTACTTATTATTATAAAATTTAAGGTGTTAATAATCTTGAATAAAATAATAACAACAATAATAATAATAATAACAATAATAACAATAATCATAATAAGTGGTAATCTTTGAAATAAATAAAAATAATATAAGTTTCTATTATCTTAAAACTTGAAATTAATAAGTTATGCATAAAATAATAACATTTTAAACTTCAGGGGCCAAACTGTAATTGGTTTAAACTAAAAATTAAACTTTGAAATCAACATAACAAAAACATAAACCTCAGGGACCAATGGTGTCAATTTCAACAACAAACCAAACCGCCCCCCCTCACTCCCGATTTTCCGGCCACCTCCGGCCACAATCTCCGGCGACTCCTCCAATCTTAAAACGCCCAATTAAAAACGAAATTTAACCGATCCTAAACGTTGTGCGTCGGTTTCGAATCAAGCACCCAATTTAATTTGGGATTAACTCCTGTTAAATAACATTCACTTGAAACCGAGGTTTACATTCAAACCTTGAACTCAAACGGCTTGTAAACGATTAAATCAATGATACTTAACAGAGGGTTACGATTCTAATCAACTTTTACAAACCATCTGAACACCCAATTTCGCTTTCCAAGTTCACACCCATTGATTTCGTCATCGCTCCTTCATCGCACCTGCAACTTACTCGGCAGCTATCATCGAAGCATTTTGACATAAAATTGATTGAGGGCTTTGAATCATAAAGACTCTCTGAAGCTTCGTATGAAAGGAATTTGATTATCATCGCAATTTGCATCTGAATCTCTTTCTACCCGGTCGCAACATGAACTTCTTATTGTTTATCATCGTTTCGATCTCGAAAAGGTAAATTGATCCTACCTTTACAATCGTTTTGAGGTGTTAAACAATAGCCCTAAACTTATTTTAACAATCATTAACGAAATGAGATTCAATTTGAATCAAGATCAAACTAGGGTTTATATGGATTTGGGGAATTTATCAGATAATGTTTATATTAAAATCGTTTGGATTATAAACAGATATCGGGCTTTGGCCCACTGGTAAAGTAACCGGATCTCAGAAAGGAGAGCCGGGTTCGACCCTTGTCCCCATCAAATTTTTTTTAAGCTCTTTTCTTATAAATAAAATTACAGAAATTAACAATTTCTTATGAAATTAAATAAAAATTATTTTTGTTATTTAAATTTATACCATAAATTATTACATTAATTTCTGTAAATAATAAACAATATAATCTTATGTTTCATGTGAAAACGAATATTTTAATAATATAAAAAAAAACTATGACAAAAATTATTTAGAAGTTTATTTTTTTAATACTTTATAAAATGGTTTTTCTTTAAATCAAATAAATTATTGTATAACCTATTTAAATAATTAATTATCCAATTAATTATTTTTATCAAGTTTTAAATAATTGATTATTAAATTAATTTTTTTACTCTCAACCATTACGTAATCAATATTTATTATTCATCTAATCATTTAAGCATGTTATATCATAATTAGTTAATAAATTTATTCGTTAACTTTTATTTAAATTCTTGAAATTTATAAAATAATATAATTTGCTTTGTTCTTATTTTTATGGTTTTGTATTATAAAACCTTTATAATAAATCATGTAAAAGTTCAAAACTTTATAAAATGATTTTAAATAATTTAATAAGTATGCAATTGATTATCTTTATCAAGTTTTAAATAATTAATTATTAAATTAATTATTTCTTTTCACACATTATACTTAATTTCTATTAAATCAATAAATCATATTATTGAATCATTTTTAATATATTCTTGGTCTTAATTAATTTATACCATTTCTGTTAAACCAGAACATAAACGATTCATTATTTCGTTTAACTATTTAAACCCTCAAATTTCAATTGAAACCCTAGTTCACGTTTATTCGTTAATCTTACCTTTAAACTTAACATTGGAATATATGTACATTAGGTATCTTGTAAAAAGGAATTGTTGGAGCATCATTAATTTC
Organism: Flaveria ramosissima; assembly: GCA_025215565.1. Classification (NCBI taxonomy): domain Eukaryota; kingdom Viridiplantae; phylum Streptophyta; class Magnoliopsida; order Asterales; family Asteraceae; genus Flaveria; species Flaveria ramosissima. The sequence goes on from CM046030.1 coordinate 21,589,832, forward strand.
TTATTATCATCTAATTATTTCAAGTGAGTATTTCCATACCCCCTTTTTCTTATTTTCACACTTTGGGGTGAAACATGTTAACTTATACTATTGCACTTGTAAACTTATTTGAGACTTGTAATCTTTATGGCAATTCATCATGCAAAGTTGTGGTTAGTTGAACTTTTGTGGTTACCATGTTATGGCGTTATATGTACAATCATTAACTATTGCTAGCCCAGCGAAGTCATAGATCTATGGGCCAGACAAGCCTGCTTTGGTTGATCCATGTACACTTAGCTGATCGTATAATCTTGTAAACGTTTGAGACTTGTAAAACTTTGTCGAGGTTTGATTGTTGCATTGTTCATAACATCCCTAATCACTTTATTCACTAACTTATGACTTGAATTGCCATTTTTTATATACTTATGTATTGAAAACTATGGAATGCTCACCAACATTTTTATGTTGACCTTTTATTTTTAACATGTTTCAGGTATACCTCAAGTTTGTGTTCTACTTTTTGAAACTTATTACATCTAGGATTGGACCTAGAGATAAAATGGATGATCATGTTATTTGTAGCATTTGTACATGATGTATTCTTTGTTGAAACCTTTGCTTGTAATGTTACTAATGAAACTTATGATTAATATATTTGGATTTAATAAATAGCGTTATGTGGCTGTGAACAATCGTAACCCTCACATCTCGACGTTTCCGCCGTCAAGGTTGGGGTGTGACAGACATCCCTCCAGTTGTCCTATTTTCAGCTTAAGATTAGGTTTTAAAAAAAAATATTAACCCAGTTCTCTTAAACTTTGGCTTTGATACCAACTTGTAAGGCTCCGTTACCGGAGACCTCACAGTTGGTCATTTACAGCATTAAATACATTAAACATTATAAATTTACAAGCTTAAGCAGTGGAATTATTTTAACAAAAGCCATTCATTTCATTAAAAACACTGTTGTTGAGCAATACACTATTGTTTAACCGAATACAAAAGAATTGTTTAATTGCATTACAAAACAACAACAATAACAAGTATGAATGGATGTCAGTCTTTTCCTGCCGAGTAGCTTCACCCTCGTGCCATCCTCAGCAACGTTTACGTGCCAACTGAAAATGTATAAAAGTCAGCATTGCTGAGTGAGTTCTAGTTTTAAAAGTAATAAAATACTTTCTGTAAGGTATACATATGAAAATACTCTTTCTGTGAAAATTCATCTCTTTATACGTGAGCACGCATTAACTATACAACCCGATAATGATTTTCTCTTTGCTGTATGCCTTGTTTATTCTGTACTCTTTTATCTTTATCTTTCACTGTCTATATGGACCAATGAGCAATACCTAAACTATATGCGCGGGGGAAACTGGTGCTGGGCCCTCTGGTCCCTCAATGGGCTCTTATTACTGTATACAAGGCCGGCCAAGTCACCTAGGGTACACTGCAAAGGTCCGCCAATCTCAATTGACTGGCCCCGTGTGCATAATAGGGTAGCTAACACGCATCACAGTTGAGCTAACGACAACATGGTCGTGCACCTCCTATAAGCTTGCAAGACTTGTTAACATTTTATTTAAGTTCCACTTCTCTTCTTCATTACTCTTTCGCTTTATTATTATTAATAATACTTTACGTTACGATAATAAACACACCACGTAAAGTCATACAATAATAATGATAATAATAATAATAATAATAATAATAATAATAATAATAATAATAATAATAATAATAATAATAATAATAATAATAATAATAATAATAATAATGATGATACGAAACAATCATTATAATGCATGGAAGAAGGCATTTAATGAACCCTAGACAAACAACGGTCAAAACCCTAACTGTACAAACTCCCATAAATTCCTGTAATAAATTCTAAGTGTTAGGCGCACCAACACTATTTGGGCGCATGAGCCCTGTTTGGGCGCTTCTCCACTATGTAGGCGCATCAGTCAACACTTAACCGTTTTAACACTTAGGCGCATGAACCATTCAGGCGCATGGGCTATTTAGACGTATGGATACAATTGGGGCGCATGAACACTTAGGCGCATGGGCCATTCGGACGCATGGACACTATTGGGGCGCATGGCCCTACACTTAGTCGTCCGACTAATATTCTAGGCGCATAAGGGTACTGTTTGGGCGCATGAGTTACACTAAAACGTTTCTAAGGCATTTCCAGGTGCATGAGCCTTATTTAGGCGCATGAACCTTCTGCTCAACATGTTTCTAGGATATTTTCAACCCAAACATCAAGCCTATTTGTTCTAAGCTTACCAAGGTCATTCTAAGCATGAACAACATAATAGCACCTAAGGAACATCGTCAAACATGCATAATACATACGGGTATACATACATAAACATTGTAAAATGGTTTAAATACATTTTCAGCCCCAAAGAGTTTAAAACAAGTAAAATCGGGGTCTAGAAACTCACCTGGTGCAACTTTGGGTGTATCTTCCTTCTAACCCGAATGCAAATGAGTTCAAACACCTAGAAACCCACCAAACACACAAACGAACACACACACACAAACACATAAGCATATAACCGAGACAAAACCCATCATAAACACTTAAAACCCATGAATTCTTACCTTGAATTCAGCCTCCTCTTCTTCTTCTTCAAACCCGTAGGTTCTCTGCTCCTCTCTCTCTAATCCGATTGCAAAAGGTGAAAAGTAACATGGTGTGGGCGGCCATGTTGCTTTTGTTCCAACTTTTATTCTTTTTGTTCTTTTGACACTTTTAACCCCTCAACTTGGGTTAAATTGCATTTCCTACTTTGATTCTTCATTTCTTATCTTTCTTTTAAAAGAATAACCGGGCGTTACACAAGTTAAACTCTTTGAAGCTGTCGATTAGGGTTTGGTGAATAACACTTGTTTTTCGCCGGGTAAAGGTTAGGTATTTGTATTTGTATGTTTCTATTTTTGTCGGATTATTATTAACGTTTGGGAAATGGTGTTTTGTGAAAGAAAGTATTTCGGGTTTAGATTTGTCTGCAAAGATTTTTATTGGCGCAAATTGGTCAATTGACAGTGTTCAGTAGAACAGCCGTCAAGTTTAGGCCAGTGCCATTCCTGTGTCTGTTCATCGATTCGAGTTGCTTGTTTGCGTGTTGAGATGGCCGAAGACGGGAAGGTTGTGATCGAGAAATTTAATGCTTTAGATTTTAGTTGGTGGAAAATGCAAAAAGAAGTATTGTTATGTCAAAAGGACTTGATATAGTACTAGAAGAAAAATCAAAGAAAATATAACATTGGGAATCAAAGGACAAAAAGGCTCGTGCATTTATTACATTGGCTTTGACAAAAACTATTGCTTTTAACGCCATTAAGGAAACCACGGCTCGTGGTATGATGATTGCTTTGTCAAATATGTATGAGAAACCATCTGTAGCGAACAAGGTACTCTTGATTCGGGAGTTGGTGAACATAAGGACGAAAGAAGGAAGCTCGGTGATTGCTCACATTAACAAATTAAATTCAATCTTAACAAGACTTGTATCTGTTGGATTTAAGGATGAAGCTCGGGAGTGGTGAACATAAGGATGAAGTTCGGGCTCTACTGCTGTTGTTGTCTCTGCCTGATAATTGGTCTGGAACTATGACTATATTTTCAAGTTCTGTAGGGACTAAAGGTTTCGTTCTTAATGGTATTTGAGATCTAGTTATGGGTGAAGAAGTCAAAGAAAGAAACTCGGGTGAATCATTAAACAATGAGCTGTGTTGGTATGGGTCAGGGTAATAACAGGAACAGTAGGAGTCGGGGAAGGAATTCATCTAAACCTAGGAAGAATGTGAAGTGCTGGAGCTGCAATGAGATGGGACACGTTAAGAGTCAATATCCGAATACGAAAGAAAGAACACTGCTGCTAGGGATGTTTTTGATGATGATGCATTAATACTTAGTATGGAAAATAGTGTGGACTCTTAGGTCATGGATTTAGGGGCTTCGTTTCACACCATGGACAATGAAGAAACGATGGTGGATTTGAAACATGGTGATTTTGTAAATGTACGATTAGCCAATGATGAGATACTTGAGGTAACAAGCATGGTTGATATTGATCTGGTTACTATACTGGGTACTACATGGAACCTAAAGAATGTTTGGGTGATTCCAGTGCTGAAGAAGAAACTGATTTCTGTTGGTCAACTGGATGAACAAGGAGTGGAAGTGAGGTTTGGTGGTGGTAAATGGAGGTTGATCAATGGTAATCTAGTTATTAATCGTGGTTTGAATCGTGGGTCATTGTATAGGGTTAAGTATTTGCTGAGGGATGTATTGCCGTTTTGTTAGCACGAAAAAAATCCGGTTTCTAAATCAGGTGCTAAGAGAGTTTATATTGCAAAGTTGAAGTCTAGAGCAAAGATCTAGGTGAAAAATCCCATTCGGGGATTCGGTGACAGTGGGAGCACGAAACGTGTTCCGGGTAAAGTTACAAAGAACCGTTGAGTTTTAAAGACTATGACTGAAAATTCTCACCTCGTGATTGTTTTGCTGAATTTGGAGAGTGATGATTATCCTCAGTGTATCTTTGAATCCGGTGGAATGTCCAAACGGTTAAGATGGAGGATGAGTCATTGGCGGGACTAGCCACAAGTGAGTTGGAGCTTGGGGGAGCTTCAACTGGCCTTTGGTACTTCATGATAAGGGGTCACTGCCTAGGAGATATGATGGAGTTTTAGCTTGTTCTTTAGGCACTAGAGGCTTGGAAGACTTGTTTAAAGATTACTGAAGTTACTGGACGACTGGGTTGCCTTGTACTTGAATGGTGGGCTAAAATCTATCGCAAAGCCTTCAAGTGGGAGATTGTTGGGTTTATGAAGGCTTTGGCTTGGGCCCATGTTTAGTTTTCTTGTTCACTAAGTTGTTAACGATAATTAGTCTTTATATATATCCTGTCATGTATTTTTAATCTTTGTATTGAGAAAATAAAGAACCCCTAGTTGGAGCCCATGAACGTAGGTCACACTGACCGAACCACGTTAAAAACCTTATGTCGTTTATTGTTAGTTTTCCGCGTGATAATCGTTTGTGCGTGCTCGTGTGTTGATTCCGCTGTGGCCGCTTGAGTCCTAACAAGGAGCCCATCATCTGATCAAATGCAACCAAGTAATCCTCTAACTCCTTTATAGCGGTGATGACATCATCCCACTTCATAGGTAAACTTCTTAATACTTTCTCTACGATTGTTTAATCCAAACTAACTCTCCATAAGATCAATTCTGATTTACTACCTTTATCACTTGGATAGAAAATCACTAATTGCTTCTCCATCCTTCATCTCTAATGTTTTAAGTTGACGCCTCAAACCTTGTAACTTCACTGTCTTCACCTTAGAATTTAGCTTCTCATAGTGTCTAAGCTTCTCTTGATAATTTGGCTGCAACAATTCGAGAGATCCTCATCTTGCGTTGCTTGCTATATGATTGATAGCGTGTTAGCATCATTCTTCCTATTCTCTCGATATCGTACTCAATCCTCATCATTTTTGTTATATCCATCGGTTACAATGTCATATAAATCATGTGAGAAGACAATTGTCTTCATTTTATACTCAAAAAATCATACCCTCATCTTTTGAAAACCGGCAGCAGCATAGATGATACAATTGGTGTTTTGGTAGTTGCCATGACTCTTCTTCAGCACACGAACCTTGCTCTGATACCAATTGACGGTACAAAGATCTCTAACACCCTCACCTTTCTCTCTATAATTCATATAAACTAAGACATAACTTTTTTGTTTTCTTCATTACTTTTATATGTAGAATACAAACGAATTAAAAGAGAAAATGATATTCCCATGACTCGACAAAGACGATATTAACTGACCTCCTACATCTCCTACTTCATGACCCACACCATACACTACATAAATTAAAGTACTAACACATCACCATGAATGATACCATGTATCAGATAATGACCCATGCATATGTAAACATACAATAACAACAACATAAACATAAACATAGACTATATGAATTACTTTAACTGGGTTGTGGAGATTGGCAATGGTATGTGGGGTTCCAGGCAATGGTGACCTACGGTGACAGTGGTCACATGGAAGGTAAAGGTAGAGAATGGCTAGTGATTTAATATAATGGTAGTGGTATGGTGATGTTTAGGTGATGGTAATGATGGGTCGAGGTGGTGATGGTGTTTTAGTGATGGTGATGGTGATGGTGATGGAGGTGATGGTGATGGTGATGGTGATGGTGACGGTGACGGTGATGGTGATGGTGATGGTGATGGTGATGGTGGTGCAATTATGGTGATGGTGGTGCAATGATGGTGATGGTGGTTTAGCGATGGTGATGGTGGTTTAGCAATAACGATGGTGGGTTCATCGATTATGAGATGATTCAGGATGGTGATAGTGGTGGTATGATGATAGTGGTCGGTGGTGGTTGGTGGCTAACATGATTTTCTTCAGTTATGATAATACCATATGACTAATAACTCTAGTATTTAGATGTCACCAAATTAAACAGGGCCATCACTTTGAAGCTTTTTAGATTTTCATTTATATATACTTATATAGTTACTAGTATGAATGGCCGAGCATTATGGTGGGAGCTAAGCTAGTTGATTATGAATGCAACCATTAAACAAGTTGTTTATGTGATTTGATCAACTTGCATGTTTTGCCTCTAAACTTTCAATTTTATAACGTTAGTCTAAAGTTTTGGGTTAGGATTGCATCTTTGATCACTACATTTAATCTCTTATTAAAATGGATGTCATGTGAGGGTAACACTGGCTTTATCACATTAAAACCCTAACTAAAAGCTCCTTGATACTACAGAAAAGACTTTAATGTCGACTTCATTCTTTATCACTTTCAAATATCACACCTTCGAGTATCATAAACTACTCCATTAAGACTGGTAGATTATAAAAAATCATCAAGTTCTTCACCTTTGAATATTATCAACTTCTTTACCTTAGGATATAGTGTGTTGGTTTAAAAACCCTAACTATCCCTTCCAATGAATGTCCCACTACCCCCTGGCACCACCGGTTTACATTACCCATAAGATGCACAGAAAAATAGGAAAAAAACAAATTTGATATTAGATATACTATGGATAAGGTGGAACTGTCAAAGGATGGAAACACCGGTCATGTTTATAATAACAAAAGTTGGGACAGAAGGAAAGGAGCTACAAAAGGCACGGAACATCAAATGCATGATGTCATGCTCTATTTATTTAAAACAAACAAACCAGTAAAAATCTCACTTAATATTAGGGTCTGGGGAGGGTGAGATGATAACAAGTCTTACCCTACCTCGAAGGATAGAGAGACTGCTCCCAAAGAGACCCCTTACTCATAAAATGAGTATAGTAGATCCATACAACATGTATTATTCAAAATACATAGCAAATCACATCGGTAACATAGCAAACAAGGACGGTTTAAGTAAAAACAACAAACACAAAACAATTTGAAGTCATTAAGGTAAGATGCCTACAAGTAAGTACCAGCCACCTAAGTGAAGGTGTAACTATGAGTAAACGTACTTCTACGGCAAAAGACATTCCCAACCTCCACAAGAGCTAAAACATGACTCAAATAAGTTCACAACCGCCCCTAAACTACCCAGGATACAAGAGAGCAAATGACCTCCTCTCCGTAAGACTAAGGCGTACCTAAGTAGTATGGTCGACTAGATCACGCGTAATCTTTGTAAGACTAGAGGCACACCTATCGGGAAAAGGCATCTTATTCCTCTAAATGGTTTTTCTTTAATGATTATGCAACAGATACATTAGAGTTTACGTTTCAGGATGGTTTATTTCAACGAATGCTTTCTGATGGTTTAATGACTGTAATTTGATGGTTATTTTTGTGAATGTCTTTTGACTGGTTCATTGGATAATATGGGTCAAATTGTGTAAAACGGTTCAAAATCGATAAATGGGTCAAAATGGGTGAAATGGGTTAGAATGCATAAGTAGTGGCTCTTATTAACTGTCCAAATCAGTTTTATGAAAATTTGATCAAGTTGCAGCATTCATTTTAGTCTAATTTATCCTCATGAAAAATTTTTACCATCCAATTCACCAATCTAACTTAAAATTGACACCCATTAAAAAATTAGTCAAGTGATTTTGGTTCAATAATATGGTTTCATAGCCTCCTCTTAGTTTGCAAGTATAGGAAATTTGGACCCAAAAATGTTGTTATATTTGTCTTTAAATTCTCCCAATTCGTACAAAAATTGCTCTTTCACTTGTTGTTGAAAAAAAAACTTACGTCTTAATTCACTTGCTTCTAAAAAAATATTCTTTTTTTTGTTGAATTCTCCTTTGCACGTCTGGTGATTTTTGTTGTCAAAACAAACAAACAATAATTCATTAACAACATATTTTTTTGTCCACAAGCTTCTTAGTTCATTTTTGTAAACAAAAAAGTTGTTGAAAAAACAATTAACTTGGTTAAAATGGTATAAAGAGTAGTTGTTTTTTAATAGCAAATGCATTTTACTAAACTAGCAAGGAGCTAGAAAAACATTACATAATATAGGCAGCCAAATTAAAATCACACCAATGGCAAGTACTACACCAAATATTATCCGCTTTGCTGGTGGCACGCCCTCAGGTGCTCACTTCTCACGTTCTAAAACACGTATGATAGGGAAGTTATCCAACTTCATATAAGAAAGCTTTTGTTCTCTTTCTCAACTTATATAGAATGTTACATTCTCCCCCACTTGGGAGACTAGCGTTCTCGCTGGCACACCGGCCCCTGGTTCTAATACCATTTGTAACAGCCCAAGTACCGTACCAGATATTGTATTTTTAGTGATGGCACGCCTCAGTCTCCCATCTCTCATGGTTTAAAACACGTCTGATAGGAAATGTATCCAATTCCATATAAAAAAAGCTTTCGTACGTTCTCCATCCCAACCAATGCAGGATGCTACATCAAAGATTCAAATCTACCTCTATGTTTCATCCGCATAAATGATAACACTACAGTATTCCCGAATTTAAGAACTGAATTTATATAAAAAAAATTTACAACATACACAATTCCTGCAATTATACTATATATTAAAAAGCAACATGGTTGCTATAATGCTTTTTCATGTTTCATAGTTTGACCACCGAACTTTTTTGATTTGCATGTAGGTCCCTTACCATAGTACTCACCGGCTACGGAATCTACAGTCACCGGAGACTGATTGAAGAGGTTCGACACAAGCGACCAACCTTGTAAGGAGCGACAGGAAGTTAAGAACTACCGGCGAGATACTCTCCGGCGTACTAGGTCTCCGGGGAGACTCTGAGAACCCAAAAATGAACCCGAACCCGGGTCCCAATATGCTGATCTTGAGGTTTTTGATGTTGTTTCTCCGTTCGTATAGCTTCGAGGGTTGCTTGGTAGGACCCGTTGGGTGGGATCGGAGATTTGACGATAGTGTTAGATCGGGTGGCGGCAGCGGCGCTGTGGTGGTGTTTGGTTGTTTTTGATGGTCCTTCCTTGAGCGAAGGTGGGGTGGTTGGGGTTGGGAGTTGGAGGCGACAATGGGTGGTGGTGGTTGACGGTTGTGGTGGTAGTGGTGGTGGTGGTGGAGTCTTTAGGGAGTGATTGTAATTCTCCGTTGATGGGTGATGGGTGTTAGAGAGAGAAAGTGTGTGTGGGTGGGGAAGTGGAAGTAGGTGATGAAGGAGATGACATTTAGTTTGGCTTTTTGTCATTTTCTTTTATTTGGTATGAAATGTTTTGGTGGGAGTTTGGATTTATTCTTTTTAACTATTTTACCAGCTTGGTAGTAGCGTGCGTTACACACGTGAGATTGATTAAGTTGGGTTAGAAAAAAGATGTTTTAAGAACTGGATTGATAATTGAACTGGGAGGTTAATTGGTTTTTTAATTGGCATGTCAGTCATTTGGTATGTTTTTAAAATCTTATTAACGTAGTATAAAATAATATCAAATACAACTGAAAAATCTAAATTTTTGCAAACACAAAGAAAATTAATAGATAGAAACTTGAATAGAAAACCAAGTTAAGTACCAAAACAGATTATGTGGTTTTTCAAGTTTAGCCACCTAGATTTTAGACTTTTTTATGTGACCACTAACATGTTTTTTGATGTTATGAGTATAATTGAGTGTTTTTGTATCCTATATGCTATATGGAGTGCCATTAATTTACATTACTTCGACTTGTCGAACCGATTATGAGTGAACATCATAGTTGTCGGTGTAGATATTATCAAAATTAGTACCGGTATTCGCTTTTGTGTTCTCCGATGTGTTTAGCCGACAACGTACAAAATTACGTCATATAAGATACAAGAAAGCAACCAAACTCCCGCGCGCGTAGCGTGGGAGAAAACACTAGTTTATAAGATGAAGCAAGTTGGTTTGGAATACATTTTTATTTTATTTTATGGTAGTAGTGCATGTATTATTTAATATCTATCTTGAATTGATGTATGCAACAATATTTTTTATTCTTTTGGTAATCAGTTCCATTATATACGTATTTGAATCGTATATTTTTCGTACTAAACCTAAAAAATGGTAGGTATATTGCGTAGGAAAGAGGTCAAATAAAAATGACAATTAATCTAAAAAGTGTTAAAATGATTCTCAACCAATCTTTAATCAATGGTTGAAATAAAAATGTAGGAAAAAATTTGATAGATGAGTATTTTTGGCATAATCACTTTTGTAGATTTTTTTTCAACTTCCTTCACTTTTTAAACGTTATAATTTTATATACGACATTAATTTTTAATAAAATGAGACAATAAAATGAGACATTTTTTATCGTTAAAACAAGTACAGTATCGTTATATAAAGAGATAATAACTTTTTATGTTTTTCAGCTCATATGTTCGTCTTGTATTTTTAGTGCAGTTCATTATGTATTTTTGTTAGTTATTATGTTTTTTTGAATACTATTATGTTTTTCTAATATAATAAATTCTAAGAAAACATAATGGTAAAATAAAACTATTGTATAATTTTAGTATGTAAAACACAATGATAATTTAACGACTAGTTAATCTCAAATAACCACTACAAGAAAAAGGGTTATCAAGGACTAAATTATAAGAGAATGATTTATCAGTCTCGGATACATAGTATCAAAGACTAATATATTAGTTACTGATGATATTAGGAACTGATATCTTTGTGACTTATATTAGTGACTAATAATCAGTTCCTAATACTTTGACTACTTATTTAACACTAAATTTCAGTCATAAATACGGTTCCATAGTAAGGAGATTTGGAGGAAAAGTTTTTTGTTACTGAATTTCAGTCCTAAATAAGTGCTCATATTAATGAAATTTAGTGTCGATCTAAGAATAATTTATATTCAGTCTTTGATAAAGAGATTTAATAATACAAACTAAAAATTATTTTTAATATTTCTATATTGGATTGAACTAGGGACTAATAATTAGTCTCGAATGATTTTTTTGTGCTTAAAAGATCAATGACTGATTTTTAGTCTCTATTATTGGCACAAATTATACCATTTTAAGAAAGCCATCATAGACTGAAAATCAGTTTTTAAAACTTCTTATAAGTAACCTTATACGAAACTAATATCAGTCTCTATAGAGTTTTACGGATGAATAAGCATGGAGTATTATCCAGTCTCCCAAAATCAACCTAAATTCTACAATTTCAAGGGAACATATTTACAACTAAAAATTAATTTTTAATAGTCATAGAGCACACTACAATAAGGACTAATATTTAGTCTCGAATGTCTTTTGCCTAAAAAAAATGATTGATTGTTAGTTTCGAATTAATTGGTGCATATTGTATTACGTAAAGAAAGATATCAAAGATTGAAAATTAGTCCTAAAGATCCAATCTTATATATAACCTCATTCGAAATTGGTATTCAGTCGTTAATAATTTTCTATATTAGATAAGCAGGGACTGATATTTAGTCTCCAATAAATAACACATATTCTATATTTTTGAGGGAACAAATGAAAGACTAACATTCAGTTTTGTATATATAACACACTGAATTAGGGACTAATATTCATTCATTGAATTATGTAGATCTTACTCGAATCTGACATTTGTTCTACAATAATCAACAAATATTCTACTGTTTAATTTGAAGAAATATTTTAGCAACTAAAAATCAATCTCTAAATTATCTCATATATGAAATACGTATCCTTGAGTTACTTATGAGAAATATCATTAAATTAGAGTAATTGATGTTAAAAAAGGTCAATAGTGGTTAAGTGGTTCAAATTATAGTGAAATATGGTCAATTAGAGCTAATGATTGTCAATTAGAATCACTTATAGTTAATTACAGTTTTTAGGGTCATTATTTGCCAGCAACGGTCATTTAGAGCTAATGCTGGCTAACTAGGATAAATTATGGTTAATTGGAGAATTGATGGTCAAGTAAAATTATTGTTGGTCGATTAGGGTCATTGATAAATGGTTAGATTAAATAACGATCCAGTTAGGCTTTAAAGCTATTGTTATTCTTAATAACAATAGGGAGGTCAAAGATAAAGGTCCAGAACAACCTAGAATTTACTCAGCCATCGATCAAAGTTCCTCTCTGGTAACATCACATCCCACACGTAAATGCAATCACCGTTAGTGCAACACTGTTTGTTGACCAAATTTCAGACAAAATCATCAGCCCTACAATAACTGAAGCAACCTGAACCTACCTGAAAAGTATAAACGTAACAATAAAGTCAAAAAAGAAACATACGTACAAAAATCTAAAAACAAATAGAAATAGAAAAGGAGACCTGTGCACCTCCTTCATAATAATAAGTTATAAACTAATAACTGTTTTAGTTATTAGAATAGAAACTTATAAAATTGATTACAAATTTTTTTATATGGATGTCATAAACTTGGTTAAAAGGGTTTGTTTAGCCCAAATAACCTATTAAAAATACATATTGAGAGTTCACACCTTATGGTCATAAATTATATTAGAGTTTACACTTGATGGTTATAAATTATATTAAGAGTTCACACCTGATGGTCAAGATGATTTCATGAGATTATTTTCAAATTATATGAGCTTGAGGTTAATATAACATTAAGAACAAAAAAGTGTTTTGCAGGGGTAAATCAAGAATGAGATGCAACTCAAACAAAAGTAAATCCACCGAAGAGGCGTGGTCAAAATATTAATCGTAGTGCTATGAAGGCGTTGGAGAATTTGCCTGACGGTACAAAAATCTCATTAACAATGGATAAAGATACAAAAGCATTGTAGGAACTTCAGCTACACAATTTGCATGAGTGTGGGATTGTAATCCGTAATGTTTGTCCGCTAAACTTTCATAAATGGGAATCTATACCCAAGGATGTAAAAGATCAGATGTATGAAAAATTACAAGTAATTTAGATATATTTTGTATTTTAAGCATAAGTAGCTATTAATAATTACATTTTCATTTCTATTGTTAATGTGTATATTCAATGCAGGTGAGATTTAATTTATTGCAAACAGATAAACTTTTTATGGAATACGTGAACACACGAATACATAATCAATGGAAACGCACCAGATGTGATTTGAGTGCGCATTGGAAGTCGAAAGGAGGATTAACCAATCCACAATACACAAGATCACAAATGAAATCCAATTGTCGCAACCAAGAAGATTGGAACCACGTGTGCGACTATTGGGAGTTGGAATCGACTCGGGTAATCATCTTTATTTTAATTTCAATTCGTTCGTCTTCGGTACAAGTATGATATGAGTATGACATCCCATGAATTCTGTCGATCATTACCATTATAAACACATATGATTATTATTTGTTTTCTATTATCATTTTATATATCATTTGTCATATGCATGGCTATAGGTCAATTTGGGTTTGCGTCAAAATCATATCCTTTTAGCATGTTTAAAGCAGACTATAGTCTTTTGTTAAGTCGTTAGAAATTCTGTTACATGGGGAGCACCGGTCTATGTAGGGGTAATACGTTTATTGAGTGTATTTTGTATATGTTTATACTTTTGTTGATTAACTATTCAATTCATAGGTTTAACTTTATTTATCATAATATTTGTTATCACAGACAAATCACGAGACACAAGTTCCTCCTAGCCCACTTGAAGTATATCACAAGTTGCATTTCAATGCTAAAAAACAAGGCTGGCAAAATGATGATGCATGTATTGAATATGTAAGTTACATACTATCTTCGTTAAAAGCAAATCTTGAAAAAATTAAATTTCTATTGATTTTAGGTTGTTATTGGTTTTAAATATTAATTTTATTACCCTAAAAATTGTAGGAAAATATTATTCATTACAAAGAGGAGCTATGGCTAAGTTAATTTCTGAAGGAACAAATCTAACCACTACCATGGAACATGAGATGGAGAGAGAGGCAATCAAGAGTGTGTGTGCTAAGGAGAAAACAATAAAATCAGCATGGGATGTAGGTGTCGGGCTGGTTTTACAAAAAAGATTATTGGATGACGTTGGAAGCTGGATCGTCTCAACCACCAACAAGTGAGGCCGAAGCTCTTAGAAATCAAGTTGCTTCACTCGAAGAGGAACTAAAACAAAGCAAAGATAAGTATGAAATGTCAATGTTCATGAGTTCAAAGTTCCCA